>VZRO01003281.1:353146-411924 GCA_013397915.1 Daphoenositta chrysoptera | reverse complement strand
AAAAAAAAAAAAAGCAAAAGTTGTCCTCTCGATAAAGTAAAACTAGATTGGTTTTTCAACCACCAAAAATGTTACAATAAAGCGAAACCCAAAATTTCATTTACTTAATTTCATTCATAGTGGCAGGTTTTCAGTTAGAATGGAAGAAAAAGGTAGGGTTGTTGTTGTTGGGAGTTTTTTTCATAAAAAATTTGAAGATGTGTAATTTTGGAGGGAAATCACATTCTGATTAGCCTTACATGAGATCACTTATTCACATCAAAACAAGTTGGAGAAGACCAAACACTATTATTACTATTATTTGATGACTCTTTCAGTCAATACGTTTTTTTTGTTGTTAATTCTCAGCTGTGGATTCATCAAAGAAGCTTAGCTTTTCATTTTAATTCAGTTTCTAATCATAAAGGCTCCAACCCAATAAATCCCAACCTGAAATACAGAAGAATCTGTTGTTATTTTTTTCCCCTACACACAGACTGGCCAACATATTTCACCCATTCCTGTACTAGCACACAGGGAACCCGGGACAGCAGGAGTCCCTGGGAAGGAGCAGAACTCCTGCTCGGACATTTGGAAGTCTCTGCCCTGGTCTAAACATTGTCCATCCCTCCCAGCAGAGCACACTGCTGACACTGGAGAGAAGCAGCATGGGAAGCTTCTTGCCCTCATAGTTAACAGAAGCCTCTCCACAATAAAAATGACCTGTCTGTCCTAGGGACTTCACAAAGGAAGAGGGAAAAGCACATCCTGGCACATTCTAGAATACACTGAGTTTTTTGCAGAGTTAATCAGCACACCAGCACATATGAAGAAAACCCCATTGTATTGATTAAAAACAACATTACATGTGGAAATTAGGTGGTGAAGGAATTGCAGTATGACTGGACCCTTTGCTGAACACATTTCAGCCAAGGGAAGCTTCTTGCACTGATTTGCAAGTTGCAGAAAACCCCACTGCTGCCAACATTTGAAAAGAATTAAGTAGGACCTTTGTTGTCTGTGGAAAGAAAATAAGCCAATAAAGACACATTTTTAGCTTCTTTTAAATGATACTTAATGAACACCAAGCTTCTTGCACGGAGAGAGCTGTATTTGCACAGTGAAAAGGGGGTCCACCAGTCCATGCACACACACACCAAGCCCTGCACTGAGAAACGAGTCGTGCATCATTTATAGCTACTCTGTGCACTTCATAATGTATGCGTGGGTGAGCTATGCCGAGTGCACCATACTTAAACTGTCTCATTTGTCCAGGCCACTCACCATCACACAATTAAAGGATGGCCATAAAGAAATCCTCACTCAGAGAACAGAAGGAGAAGATTAATTTCCTTGTTTTGTTAGAAACACACCTCACCCCCCACCCCCACCCCCCCCATTTACAAGTGAAATCCAGGAGTGATGGGGATTTACAGTGTTTAGAAAAAAAAACAATCAAGAAATTAGAAGTGGGTCTGGAAAAGCAAAGTCAGAGGATTTCACAGGACAAACCCCAGTGTTGTCACCCCAGCAGAAGTTGCTGTCAGGAACCAAACACCAGTTTAAGTTTTCCTCCTGTTTGTGGAGATACGAAGACATTAGAAACACAAGTCTTCCCTTCAACTCATCACTACTCCAGCACTTTAAAATGAACTCTTATTTCATCTTGAAAACATAGAACACTGAACAAACATCTTTTGGTGGTGCAATCAGTAGGGAAAGGTCCCTTCTTGCCACCCTTTCCTGTTCAGGACCCAGAGCCCAGAGCTCCTCAGCTGCCAGGAGCATTAGAAAACCCATTCTGTCACACAGCCAGAAATTTCTGCTCTCGCTCAAAACACTGAGCTCGCTGTGCTCCCAACAAAGCCGTGTTCAAAACAAGCATTGGCATGTGTGTTTATGTGAGATGACTGAATGGCCCTGCAGGTTGATAAAAGGTTCTGGAGTCTTTCACATACAACTAAAGTCGTCGGCTTGAACCCGACCCGTGTCAGTGGTGTCTGGAACTGGCTGCAGCTGGAAGACTGCTGTGTTCCATCTCACAGAGCCAGCAGTATCACTCTATCCCCTGGAAAACAAATATCCACGCAGTTTTGGGGTGTTCTGCACAGTCAGGACAACGCTGGTGGCATGGATTGGGATACAACCTCCATAGCTAAGTTTTAATTGAAAATATCCTCCACATTACCATTTCCTACAGTCCCATGAATCATCCTACCACAGCCTTGTGAACTTATGGATGACACTTCAGTCTCCATGAGAACATGCTGGAAGAACCCATTCCTTCCACACCATGCAATAAAATCCTGATGGTGTTAAACCTGAAGATCATCCCTGAGGAAGCAGTAAATAAAAAAACCCCAAAACAATACCATCCACCTGGAATCTGCCCTTCCCTCCATCTCCCAAGGCCATGACCAATTCTGCCAGTCAACTTTCCCACAACAGCTCAATATTAGTACACTCAATCTGCCACAAAAGACAGACATAGATACATAAATTACCCATCCCATTTATTTGTATATAAATGCCTAGCCTGAAGGAAGCAAAACCCCATTTCACCTGAAACTCACTTCTGAGAGTAAAGGTCCAATCAGGCTACAGTTGGAGAACCCCAAAAGATGTGGCAAAACCAACTGTAATGTCATACTGAAATAAAGCACTGTTTGGATTAAACCTCATTTGACTGGGATCTCCAAACCTCCTATGGGCACTCAAACTGGTCTGGTTTTAGCCCATTTTAACAGCCTCACACAGACCACTTCAAAACTCTTACTAACCTGGTGAAAAGTACACCCTAGGCTTTACTTTCTAAACAGTACCAAGCTGCTCAACAGCCTTGACCAAAATGACAGAGAAATAAAGAGTGATCCTCCCTGTGTGAACTACAGGCTTTGCCCCAGCCTCGCTGAGGTGGCAAACCCCGCTGGCTTGCTCCCGTTCACAGAGACCTGCACATGCTCAATAACACCATTGATTTTGTTTGTGCAGGCAGAGAGAATCCAATTTTAAAAAGCCACATTGATTCCCACCCATTAAAAACAGAGCAAGCTGCAGCATTTGCTAAATGGATAGAAAAAGACTGAGGTCAGGATGGAGGGGTGGGAATAATGTCATTACGCTGAGCTCGTTCTGAAGGACAGAGAATTACAAAAACAGACAATAAAATAGTAACCATTTGACTTTTTATTATTTCCTGTAGTTTCTAAATTACAAAGACAGCGAGTCAACAACCAGGGAGTGCCCGGGCGCAGTGACAAGGGATGCACAACAGAAGGCATCCAAGAGCATGGAGCAGTGATTAGTTGCATTTGGAGCATGAAGACACACACGCACACAGCGAAAGAGGGCACAGACAGAGGAACTGAGAGAGAAGCCCTGCGACTATCTGCAAGGACCCTGTCTGCTTTTCAGTTCTTTGTTTTAGCACATTAAACAAACAGAGCCATCACACAGGTCACCCAGGACCTTCCTCCTGCAACTGTGGCCGCAGCTGCACCGCACACAAAAACTATTATTATTCTCTAATGGCTGCACCTTTTGGACAATGATTCAGTCTTTTGGGTTGGTTTTTTTTCCCCTCCTTTTGTGCAGTGCCACTTAGTATTTTGCTTCATTTTATGTTTTATTTGCACACTCTTGAAATCTTCATGTAGTGACTAAAAATTCATGAGGCAGCCTTAAGTAGGAGCCCCCGCTTTCCTCCCTCCCCTTTTCCTACCCGTAGCAAGCAGCTGAGGAGGCACTGGGCATAACTCGGTGCTGCTGCAGCAGCAAGGGGGTGGGAGAAGCTGCAGGTGCGGATGGAGATGGTGCTGCAGCCCTGGGGGTGCCTCTCCATCCTGCATCTGGGAGCACAGGCTACGGACAGTGCTGCTGCTGGGCACTGGGGCTCATCCATGCCCAGCGAACACATCCCAGAGCAGAGACGCTCGGTGCTCGATGTGCTGGCTGTGCTTCAGCTGCACACCACGCTCTGCCCGGCCACGAGCTGCACAGCAGTCATTCATCTCTTCAACTTCAGCCCAACAATGTGAACAGGCAAGTGCTTGCTAGCATTAGCGAGGCTTTCATAATTGGTCCCAGCTGGTTAGTTGTAACACGCCTTGTTGTTGAGCAAGTACCTAGTAACGCTGTCAGACATCCCCTGGTTGCATAAGGAGGGTTAGTATCTTTATTAATTACGGGCTGCCACCAGCCTGTGTCACTCTGCACAGATAATAAGAAAGCCTTTAAGCTCCTGGTCAGTCAAGGCCTCGTTGGAAAATCTTGTGCCAGCTTCAAGCAAAGCAAGCTCAGGCTGTAGCCACAGCAGCCCCCTGCCCTTGCTGCCAGGGTTCCTGCTCCCCCCTGGCTGCCACGGGGGTGTCTCTAATGCCAGCCACTTGCCAGCTCCCCGGCCACCACAGGGGCATGCAGGACCCCTGGCTCACCGCGAGGCACGAGGGGAGGCTCAGAGCATGGCAGGCGTTTCGAAGCATTGTGCAGAAATGTACCCAGAGCCTGGCCACGCTGCCGAGGAACCCCGCGACGGCAGCGAACGCTACAGCGTGGCACAGCTCCAAACACCAGCAGGGCAACGCAGGACCAAGCACATGCACCCTTCCTGGTGGGGAAGGAAAAACCCAACAACGTGGATCTCTCAAAAGGCAAAAGCGTGGAGGAAATGTAATGGAAGTGGCCGTTTCACAAGATAACTTGAGCACAGCAGTGGCTCTGAAAACCACAGTCCAAGTTTGCCACCATCCCCGCTCCCCCAGCCCTCACTCGCCATGCAGTTTGATCTGTGTGATACAGCAAGTCAGGGACATTTTCTGCCAAAAACCAAGCACCATCCTCTTCTGTCCACTCTGTCACTGGGCTGCTGTGACAGCCCCCTTAGAGAAACAGTGACTAGAGTTATGTCCTGCACATAGGATTCCAGCACAACTTCAAATGTCATTTTGTGGGCAGTAATCAGATCCTGTAGCCCCAGGCTAAGGTAAAAGCTGTGAGCGTGTCTAGGAGCTGGAGCTCCACAGTTGCTCAAAAGCACACACCTTGAACTGGAAATGAGCCTCTTCAAATCCCATGTAAGACCAAACCACAGGACTGGGCTGCAGGAGTGGACTGTGTGGCTGTGTTGGCAGTCTAGAGCAACCCTGACCTTTGCCATCCTCTGTTTTCATCGGAACCAACCTCTCATATCCTGGGTTTGCTGCTGCTTTTTCTCTCTCCAGCTTCTACTTTGGCTGCCCTTCAGAGCCTGAGATGGGCATCAAGGTGCTAGGAAAAGATCCTGACAACTTACATGGGGCAGACGCTGCTGCACTTCTAGAGCTGCTGGAAAGAAGCAGCTGGCAATTCTTCATCTCTGATGAGAGGGCTGAAGGACTTGGGCTTGTTCAAGGTCCACTCAACACCAGCTTCCCACCAAAGTGGCACAGGGTGAGGGCTGTCAACTATGTCTTGATGCTCAGCTGCCCCACACTGCAGACAGATCCTCTTCCCAAGGCATGAACTATCTCCCTGTGCACACCCAGTACCTCCAACAACCACATACAAACAGCAAATCCACTGCAACACTTCATGCTCATCACTACCATTTCTCATTTGAGCAGCAATTCAACACAAGCTTTAATATTACCCCTGCCTCTGAAAGCCAAGAGGGCCATTCACATAAACTTAATCTTCGTTACTCTTGCTGGATCATAGGTACTGATGCTGGAAGGTAATTCTCTAAATCCAATGTAAATGTTTAAAGTTTATTCCCAAAGGATTTATGTAGACATAAACATACAGATTAAAAACAAGCAAGACGGCAGGAGCTTTTTACTACCTTCTAAAGTAGCCAGGCACATGGATATTTTATCTCTCCTCTTGGATCTGCTTTCTTCCAACGGCACAGTTCAGAGACTTCATACAGATCAGAGGCAGAGTTCAGGCTAGCACTGACAATTTCATTAGAAAAAAAAAAAAAGATAGAATTGTGTTTTCTTATGTTCTCTGCTCTTTTATTGCTATTTTCAAAATGAAGAACAGACCCTACCAAAGTGCTAAGGGCTGAAAACATAAGTCTAAATGATACAGGAAACCCAACTTTGTGCCAATCCATTTTTATCCTCTCTTTGTGGCCATAACAAAGCTGAGAACAAGAGCTAAACAATGGAGAAAAAAGAATAATTTCAACATAATTTTTTTGCAGAAAGTAACATCAGTGACAATAACAAGAATCCATTCAAAAGACAGAATGTTATCTTCCAACACAGTTAACATGCCTTTCTTTCTGTCGCTCATTATATATCTTACACATCAAGCTGTACTTTGACCTCCATACAAAGGAATACATTTGGAGCCACCACATCCCTGCACCCATATTGGCACTAAGTGAAATCCAGCCCATGCTGCCATTCTCTTCCCTGCTCCCTCATGCACCTGCCAAGAGGAGATAGGTTATCAAATGAGCCTCCAGAAAAGCATTTCCAGAAACAACAATATGACTACCTCCTGCTCTTGCTTGTGCTCATGCAGCCCTTCAGAATCCAGTCCACTGATTTAACAGGCTAACAATGGCATGAGCTGTATTTTTGACAACTATAGGGATGAGATCACTTAGATAAGCTTTTATTTCTGATACAGGCTGTCACCATTACTTCCTTCCTACTGAAATCAACTGGCAATATTTCATCATTAACTTTTTAGCACAGTAACCAGCAAATTCATCTAGCCTCAGCTGAACCTGTTTACATTTTAGATTTCATCTGCCCCTCTTAATACTGTCGTGAGCATCAAAGAAATACTCCATTTTCCTCTTGGATGACTATTCTCTGTTTGCAGTCTCCCATTGGCAAGTAAAACACTCTTAGACTAAATATATTGAAACTTTTCTTAACTCATCAGATGCTCGTTCCACACCCCCATCCCCCTTCCCAGACGTTGAGTGCAAAGCTCTGCACAGAAGCAACTATTGGAAACACAAATTCTTACCCTGGTGAATCCAAAAAAGGCCATCAGCTTTCCTTCTGTATGCCAGCTGTCACATTAACACGTGTGCTACCCCTCATTGTCATATGTACTGTTATACCCTATTACCCTTTCGTTTAAGGGCCTCAGCCACAAAAATCTTTGTGCACGAGGTGCTGTAAACACAGCTCTGCTTCAGCAAACACAGCATTCCAGGAGAACAGCACAAGGTAAATGGTGCAGACATCTACATCTAGGCTGGAGAGTACAGGCAGAAAACATGGTGTTGCTCAGGAATTACCATGAGCCATCCAGCCATCCTATGTGCAGTTAAAACAACTCAGTGCAGTACAGCTCCTCCTGATGCCAACTTAACTGAAACTCTGATAACTTCTCCTCATCTCCCTCTATGTGAGCACAAGGATCAGCTGCTAGAACACACAATTCTCCTCCTCTAAAGCCTTCAGCTGATGACCTTCCTGTGCTCAGAAGCTGGGCAAGTCACTAGAGTTACCTGAAAACTACCCCAAGCCTCTCACAAAGGTAGAAATTCAGTGATGACACTGTAAACTTTTGGCACTTTTCATGTCTTATTAGGCGTGGGGTATTACACTTGCATTTGAGAACTTCTGCTTCCAATCAGCTACAAATGGCAGTGGTTGACAAAAAGCAAAATAATGACAAGGAGTTAACCCAACTCTTTGAACTGCAGAGTTTTCAATTCAAAGTCACTTTGGTTAGATTCAGGTCAGTTCCCCCCACGTATACCCAGCCTCTCTCCCTGAGCAGAAGCCTTTGGAGACAAACATTAGATTTGGTAGTGGGTAGGAGTCTGCTACTCTCTGGCTACTGCAAACCAGCAGAACCAGGTATAGAACCTGGATGTTCACCCAAGTACTGGTCCCATGCAGTCACAAAGGCAAAATGAAGGTAAAACAAAAAATTAAAGGTAAAGCAAAATGAGTCCATGCCTGTGCAGGTAAAACAATGCCTGCAATTACTTTTGTCCTTCAATAAGCAAAAAACAAAGGTCAAGCTGCCACTCAGGGACTCACAGATTACTTTCCAGCCCATGGCAGGAGAGGGATGCTGTCCTGTTTGGAAATTGGCTATCTCTGGCCTTGAAGTCTCCAAATAGCAAGAAGGGTGAAACTTCATCTTCTTTCCTCCCACACCTTTCCTTATATGGGAAACAGCAACTTCCAGGTAACCATGGCCTGTAAGAGGATTCCTCCTCTGCCCTTCCCCTCTCCCGGTTCCTAGAGCCACTTCCCTTTTACTTCTTCCTCTTAGAACTGTGAATGTCTCACAGTGTGTGTATATATATATTTAGATATATATGTGTATATTTATATGGATGCCTCTCTTCTGCATTTCTTTTTTTCTTGTAAAGCACCACAGAACAACTCTTGTATGATCTGGCCTAAAAGGCAAAGGACATTTCCTTGACCTTCCTTCTTAAACAGGTAACAGCTGTGGCTATAACTCAGCTTAAGTCAGGCCACAAGATTAGTGTTTTTCAAGCAAGATAACCACTCTCAACTGCTTGAGAGTTACTCCTTTTCCCCAGCATGACCTGGAGAAGGAGGTAGCTACTGAGCCCCCACCTGAGAATAAGGTGCCTTTACATAAGCTTAGGCTAATTGGAGGCATCAGTGCTGCAAATGGCTTGAGAAAATAGAAACTGGGGACTGGAGTCATGTCATTCAGGGCTCTGAAGCTGGGGAATGTATAACCCCATACTAATTGTCGCATCTTCAGGTAATTTTTCTCTTCTGGTAATGACTCATTCATTTATAAACTCACGTCAGTCACTTTTCTGACCTCATTGCTGATATGCAGCAGAGCAGAAATACTTTCTAACCAGAAAATGCTCTTCAGTGTAATACAGCTTTCCAGTACCGCTGTGCTGGGGCCTAAAACTTGTGAACCTAATGAATGCACAGGCATACCCAGTAAGCTTCCTCCATGTTACATTTACATCTCCTGCCTGCACTGAGCAAATGTACAGGGGGAGGTAAAAACCTGATAGGATTTAAATACAGGGTACTTGAGCAAAGTATTCCTGAAATCCTGTGCAAACTGTGTTGCTAATGCTTTTTCATACTCAGGAGAGGATGAGGAATCTCACTGCTCATAATTCTTTTATTTTCACACTTGGAGCACCGATCTCACCCCAACAGCCCCCCACCTCATTTTGCTTCTCAGCAGCCACCACTGCCCTGACCCAAATATGCACTGAAATAAATGTAGGAAGACATAGAAAATGCTATTAGTGTGTAAGTGTGACTGCAGTGCACTCTCCTTTGCTGGCCACCTATTGCTGGAGTAACATCTATGGGTCACCACACCACTGCTCCTGTGAGCTGCTGCTGTTTTGGCATCAGAGCTGGAAAGAAGAGCACCCTCTCCCTGCTCTGCTTCCTTTGCACTTGGCGAGGAAGTGACTTTGAGTGGGAGGAGAGAAAGAAGAGCGAACACAAAACCACAGAAGTAAGCAACTAGAAGCAGAGACCAAACTCGATGCTTTTCATACACGTGCAAACAGCCATCTCTGACTGCAGCTGGCTCTTGTTGTAGCCCTGCAAATTGTACTCTCACTCACATTGTCTCTGCAGAAGCAACTGCTTGTCACCTTCCTGAGCTAGGTCATGTCCCAGACTCTGGGCTGAGCACAGGTATCTTTACCAAAAGACAGTGTGTCTTTTACATACTACAGAGATGGTGTCTGAAGTGCTACAGCCAATAGCTGCAATTAGAAGGGTTTTGATTTCTTGTAGGTAAACAGCTCTTTTTAAGTAAAACAACCTGGCCATTTGTAGCTGTTTCAGGCTTGCCCTGGTACAGTAAATACAAGAGTGATCTTCATTTTTCACATCATTTCACCAGGCTGCAGCCTTAACAGGACTTACTGTGCTTATAAAGCTTAAGAGAAGAAAAATAGGCAGCAGGAAATCCTATGACAGGCTTGTTTTGGTGGTGATGAGAGAGAAACAGTAGCAGGAGAAGAAAGGAAAAAAAAAAACCCACCAAAAAGCCCTTAAACCCAACACCTGCACTGTAGCCAACCTACAACTGGGGAGAGTGTGACTTCCAAGCCACTCCCTGATCCTCACAATGCTACTGAAACTACTCTGACAGCAAGTATAAAGAAGGTAGGGATTAGTTTAGGATTCTCTGCTGGGTTTAAAAGAAAAAGTTTTGTGATGTTTATGTTAGAGTTCACAGATGACTTCAGGTGGCAGTACACGGACTGGTAACAAGTGCATTTGCACACTGCCTCCTCTCTGCAAGCCCTCGAAGAAAGCACAAAGGCAGCTCCAGCTTAGCCCCATTTGAAATGCCATTTGTTTCCAAACTGTAAGGTATTGCTTTTGGGGAGGTCAGCCCCAAGCCTGGGACTGCGTGGCACTGGGTGGTGCAAATGCCCACAGAGGGAAGGTTTGCTTAAATGGGTAAGTTGTGGAGTAGAGAGGGTGGAGGGAAAGGGGAGCACAGCTCTAAAATCATGTTCCTCTGGAGGTGATGTGGAGAAGGATGAGGTGAGTTACCCGAGTTTGTGCAGGACCTGTGTCAGAGCTGGTGGCTGACCACTGAGCCCTGGTCAGCAGCCACGTCACTGTACCCCTGCTTCTCCTTCTGTGCCCTGCCCACACAGCACTGCCTGGGCTGGGGGCACTGCCCCCGAGGGTGAATGGGGCTGCTTGCATCCAGAGGGCTGCCCTTTTCTTTCTGGGGATCACTGATGAGTTTAAAAGCTGCAGCAGCCTTGGAAAAATTACATGTACCTTCTTCTCCCCAGGTTTTGTTTGCTCTTTTACAACAGAATCAGATCCCCTCACCCGAGGGGTGGCACCAGCCGAAGGAAGAACAGTGCTTCCCACCCTGGTACCAGCCTCTGGCTGCTGCTCACACTCTCATCTCTGAGCCTCAACACCCTGAATGAATTGATCCCTGCCAGTGGACACAGGTTCCTTCCTTTCCAGCCACCAAAACTGAGATCTGCAGGAGTAATTACTGTCAGTGCCCTGTCTTTGCAATATAGGAGCTGTTTCCAGAGAGAGGAGAGGGGACTGAAGGGATTGGCTCAGCACTCAGTTGAGATATTTGATTTTCCACCTCTCAGATGAGGCAAAAGGAAACAGCATGAGACTTCTCCCTTCCTTGGTCTACCAAAGACATCTCTTTGCTGGGGAAAGGCTCCCTGTCAGGTTCCTTGCAAACAACCATTTGTTACAAATCTTCCTCGGCCTGGAGGCACGTAACTGGGCAAATTTTATCCACTTGATTAATAAATAAACAAAGCCCTCCTGTGACAGACGGCCTTTCTGACTGCACACAGGGATGCAGGGCTCCTCTCAGAGCAAGGCCAGCATCACGAGCTGGAGCTGGGCAGGGAGGTGCTGTGGCACAAGGAAAGGGGCACATCACCAGCTTTGAAAGATAGAGGAGCTGGTGTGTCTCCTCAGATCAAAGTAAGATACCTAGGGAAATAGTAAGAAGGTTTCAGCAGAGAAAACTTTAGGGAGGGTCTAGTCCGAGGAGATTGTTTAGGCTGAAATACAGGCTCTTCTGTTTTAAATTAGACCCCAGATAGGGAGTACAGTGTGAATCTCCTGTTGGATGTACCATGAGCCCAATGCTGGTTTACCATCTCTTCTCTGAGGTGATTTATATACAAAGGAACTTGGCAAGGAACTATATTTGCTTGAGTTTTGTAAAACCAAAAACCAACCTGGCCTGACTATCCCAAAGGTGGGCCATAGCCAAAAGCTTTCAGCTAAATGTCTCTTGCCTTCCAAGACTTGGTGGTCTGGGTACAATAAAACTGAGATTCAATTAATCCTGACATTGGTTTCAGAAAAAAAAAAAATCTTGCTGAATTTTGATTCTGAAAAAAAAAAAACCTTCAAACTCCAAGTGTCCTTGGGAAAGAAATTAACAACTGCTTAAAATAGTATAGCTCGAAGTCTGCTTTCCTCCACAAAGTCTTCTGCAATGTATTGCCAGTTTTGCAAGCCTGCAGTCCTACCAGGCGTGATCGTCACCAAGTGAAACTGAGCTTAGACTTCAGCAATGAACTTTGTGGTTTCACTCCAGTCCCCACAAGAAACTTTCCTTCTCAAACCATCCTGCATTTTACCTTGGAGAGGCAGAGTCAGTAAAGCAGTGAATGTTGCAAGTAGGACTGAAACAGAACAATGCGGCTCCCACAGCTGCAAAAGCAGACAAATCTGAGATAGAGATGTTTTTGCAAGTCCAGAATGGCAGAAGATTTTGAAATATAAATGCATTGCGCTGTTATACAAGGGAATAGCAGATGCCAATTCAGTGAGTAAACAAAAAGCATAGCCCATCCCTGTGTCATTACAACTGCCTCAATTAAAGGGCAGTTTTGACCAGAATGACACATCTGTGAGTCACACAATGGGGAATAGCTTGTGACTTTGCTCAGAAATCTACCTTGCTTTGGCTTCCTGTCAGCACGGCTGAGGGACCCATACCTGTCATGGCACAATGTCCATGTGTGGCAAGATGGATCCAGTTTAGCCCCCTGTGTCCCTCAGGACCTGCTCTCACCCAGCAAGGCATGTGGAGCCAGTTCCAACCCAGCCTGCACACAGCCTCACTACACATCGTGTACGGGCGGCTGACAACACGCACGTAGCCTTTATGCATGCATATTTTCTTGCAGTGTCTGAAACCAGACTGATAAGCACCTCTTCAAACTGATACTCGGCTTCATTCTCTGTTATCCAAACATTTCATCAAAGGCCACTTACCTACAAAGCAGACAT
Organism: Daphoenositta chrysoptera; assembly: GCA_013397915.1. NCBI lineage: Eukaryota > Metazoa > Chordata > Aves > Passeriformes > Daphoenositta > Daphoenositta chrysoptera. Next base: position 399,205 of record VZRO01003281.1, on the reverse strand, counting down.
CTCAACCCAAGCCAGACAAGCCACATACCAAAAGCCTTTGGAAAACAAGGAACCACACCTGAATTTATTCGCTAATAGGGAAGGGGTGACAGCCGTTATTTTGTATCTGCAATATTTTGCAAATTCTGAAAGACTTAAATCTCATAAGGTGATTACACCATTAACTAGCAAGACACTATCATCCCCGAGGTGCCAACACAGCATCTGTTTCAGCGGAACAGCCAAGAAAAACCAAGAGGGCAAGGTAACAAACTGGTGGTGCCCCCATGAGCAGCCCAACTGCTCCAAGCACCCCCACGCTGCCACCCCATGACAGGGAAGTGCTCTTGTTCCAACAAGGGACGACCTCAACTCTCCCTCTACCACCCCAACCACCCCCAGAGGGCAGTACCCCCTCTTCCACCTGGGTGCACGAATGGGGGCTCTAACAAAGGGGCCATCTGTTGCAGCCTGAGCCCTGTATTTCTCGGGATGTGGGTTTTCCCAGGAAGCCGTTCATACACAGCTCATCAACCCAGAAGGGATCTCTCTGGTCATTCATTCCTCTGACCCTCTGCAAAATGGAGATCATAGAAACTACCTCAATGATCTCCCCTTCCAACTGCAGCATGAAAAGGAGAAGGACAAAAATAAAATCCCAGGAAGATACCCTGTGATGCAGAGGCTATCACAGCTTTTTGATCCATTACTCTGTGAACAGGGCTTCGTTTCTAGCTTAAGCATATCTGGCTCAAACTGCCAGGTGCAGAGCCCTGCTCCTGCACTGCGAGCTGGGCAGAGCAGCCCTCTGTCATCAGCTTCAGTTCCTCACACAGGCACCTCCAGACCATGGCTGCATCACCACAAACCTCCCTGAAGGTCAGTGCTCAGGCCCAGGTTGATGCTAAGGGACAAGGTGAAGGCCTATGGTGACCAGGAGGACAGGCTGGGACCCCTTTCCCAAGAAAGGGATGTTTGGATGGCCACCAGTCAGGTCCTACATGTGCTGGCTAAGGATGCCTCGAGAGAAACACTTTGTACAACCACGAGTTTTGCACCACAGGCTGAAGATGGGTGAGCAGAAGGAGGATGATCCTCTTCACAGCACCCCCCTTTGTAGATGACAACTCTGACCACAGGCTGTGGCTGTGATGTCCTTTGTGATGTCAGGCAGGGCCCATGGTGTGACCCTGCTGGGGCTCATTCCCTTCTCTTGAGGCCTGCAGCAGGCACTGGTGACAGGATGGCACTGCCCTCCCAGAGAGGGGTCTTGGCCCAGGGGGAGTTCCTGCAAAGCCCACCTTAGGCCATCACCTTCTGCCTCCCACGGGCTCCCTATAGTCAGGAGCGAGGGAGAAAGGTCCTCAGAGTACCACTTGTGGCAGCAGATGGAGGAGGCTGTATCCTCTTAGAGGGTTGGGAGCTAAATTCTGCTGGACTAATGACATTTTAATACCATTTTTGATACTTTCCATCCCACTCCATCACTCAGTACCTGAGAGATCCTTCCTGAGAGGATTTGCTTAGAAATATCCCTGGTGGGACAGAGACAGTTCTGGGTTTGGGGCACCCAGTGAGGGTCCATGAGCAGTGCCAGTAGCACCACAGCCAAGTCTGCTCACCGTTCTTCCCACAAGAAACTGGGCTGAGAGATCCCCTTCATATTCAGAGCACATTACATGGCAGCAATGGCAAATCACCCATGTGAAGTCTGCAAGCAGCCATGGGGCTCTCTTGGTTTGTGCTGGGTTATGCAGGTTCAGGTCAAGAAAAAGCACAGAGTTTGTTTAAAGACATTTTGTCCTCCACATCCAGGAGAAGAAAACAGGCCTATCATTTACAGGAAGAGGAAGGGCCTTACATTGCTCTGAGAAGGGGCCGGATCCCACACACCTTTCAATCCTTCAAAGGATTTGGCCATCACATTCTCAAAAGTAGCGACAGGAAAAAGAAAAAGCAGGTTGTTAATAAAATATGGAGACAACTTACAAATTCGCTCACAAAAGTCCATGATAAAAAACCTCCAGCTGAGATCCAGCCTCTACTTTATATTCCCCAGTGCTCTGCCTCATCTTTCCTTACATGCATGGGGCACAGGGCTTCTGTCACTCCTTAGCATGACTGCTTAGTCTGAGAGGTTTTACTAGTCTGAGGAAGCTTTTCCTTCACATCCAGCTTAAATGTGCCATTTCTTGAACTCATCCCCTTGTCTTTTATACTCAAGCAAGCAAAACAAGTGTAAATTAAATGGAAGACACATGAAATCTTTATAAATCCCAGTGTTTCCCCTAGCATGAAAGTTCCTTCACTTTAGAGTGGAAGGGGTCTTTACTCTGTGCTGTATTTTCCCCATCAGAAAATGAAGAACATAAATTTTCCTCATGACTTGAATTTAGCTTAATCAGCAGCCCCCTGCTGATGTAATTCAACCCAACGAGATTTTTCCTTTTTTTTTTTTCCTGGTGAGCTGCTGCCCCTTTCCCCCTCCTCCCAACAATTCAGGCATGGAAAACAAGGGAGGAATTAGACAGACAGAACTTATTATCTATCAAGCTGCAACTTCAGACTGGGCAGGAATAACATTTAAAATATAAAAAGCAATTTTTATCAAGCCTTTTCCTCCCTAGAGACTGCCACAAAAATATTCCTTGTTTGTCGCTGAGAATGAACCATTTTTCTCTTTCATTTCTGCTTTCTGTCACATATTTCATTTTGGCTGCCCCTTCTGTCTTTCAGCTAGGGACCTAGGCTGCTAACACAGAATCACAGGTAACTCAACAACAAAATGCCTGTATTATCTTTCTTTTCTTTTTTTTTTCTAGTCTGTCAGGTAATTGCAACTCTAAAAGCTTTTGCATATTTACCACAGAAACATGTCTCTCCTGGAGGATGGGACTGTCATCAGGTAGAATATCTTATTTAATAAGCCTCTTCTGAGGTATAAACTAGGGCTGGGGATTTTTTCCTGGCCTCCTTCAGAGCAAAGGACAAGCAGATAAAAATCAGCTGCTGCAGTGCTACACTGTCAAAGTTCCTGTTCCTGTGAAAATTAACTCTCTCCCAGCTCAGAGTTCAGGTAGGCTTTGCCACTGTGAAGTTTATGAAGTAGGAAAGGGGTCTGTTACCAACACAACGTTGGTTTTTCATCCCCAGTCCTACCCATGTATCAGACAGGTTTCTTTCCTATTTACAAACAGATCAACTACCCTGCTTTTCTGTAACCCATCTGATGAGCTGTGGATGCTGCCAGGACTGATTTTCATTAAATCAGTCATCAAGTAGGATCACATTTTCTCTCGTTGCCCCTGTTTCACAGAAGTACAACAACAAAAATGTGGTCTGAACATTTCTAAATTCAGCTGTTATCTAAAGACAAATTCTCTTCACCCCCCTCACTATTTCCCCCCACTCCTGAGGCAGCAGGAGAATTGCTTTTCTCGGTCCCTAGGATGCTGAATCAAGCTGACAGGTACCAAAGAGAGGGTCTGAGAACATCTACACAGAGACTTTGTGTCTTGGAGTCAAGACAGAGGGCGAGGGTGCCCCTCCAGAGGTTATGAAAAGAGGCTGCTCTGCTGAAACTGTTCAACAGACTGAAGAGGGCTGTAGCTGGTTCACACATTTCAATTCAGGCACACCTCTGCAGAGGTCAGAACTCCATCCCAGCACGTAACAAAGCCCTGTGAGTGGGAATCAACAGACAACAGGTCCTCAGTCCACCACCAAATCACTGACAATACTCATTCACCTCTACCAACAGCTTCCCACGTGGCCATAGGTGTTTCCAGCCTGGCCAGGCTGTCTGCTTGCCTGGAGAAGAGTGGACCAGAGCCAGCCAGAATACTCTCATTGACTCATATTGTGTGAAAACTAGTCCTTGACAAACCATCTTCTGCATCCATACAGTTTTCCTGTGGGCCAACCTTACACTTGTAAAGTCCCTGGTTTCACATACAAGTACAGACTGGAAGACACATTTGAAATATGGATCAATTGTTTAGGTTAAAGTAATTCTGAAATGAAGAACCTATATCCACTGACTTGGAGTAGAAACGGGGACATCCCCTCTTCTGGAAACAGTTCCAGAGAGAACAAAGTACTGATAGAAGTGAAAGGCTTTCTGAATTGTAACTGGCTTTTACAACACTTTATGATTATTTACTAACTTAAAATGATTTTCAGTGCAAGTAAACTCCAAGAGGTTAGGACATCATTTTTTCTTATCATCAACAAGCCGTTCTAAGAGCCATCTCTGTTTAGGATTAAGGGATGAATCTCATTCATTCAAATGGATGTAGGAAAATTCCCATACGTAAAATACTTCTCCCAGTAGTGTTACATGAGCCCAGTCTCTTACCTGTAGTATCTGGATTGAAGGTAGGTAGAACACACAGCTTTAGACACATGGCTAGCTGAACCAAAGTCTATGACCTTGACCCTATATGGCTGTCGGGATGGGTCTACCAGCATGATGTTCTCTGGTTTGAGATCAGCATGAATCAGTCCCAGGCTTTTCAGCTTCATTAGGGCAGTTGCTACCTGCTGGAGAATTGGTCGAATGTACTTAAGGGGCAAGGGACTGAATTTATTTTGTTTTAAGAAATCATAGAGGTTCTGCTCCAACATTTCAAATACCAAGCATGTGTGATTCTTGTGCTGGAAGCATTCATAAGCACGGACAAAGTTGTAGTCATCCGCACTTTCTGTGCTCAGCCGAGCCAGGATGCTCACTTCAATCTGGCCTTGCCGGGCATAAGAAGGGTGGTTTTTTAGGATCTTGATAGCCACAATCTCATTAGTGCCACGTTTCCAGCATTTGACTACTTGTCCAAACGTTCCACGGCCAAGAAACTCTAACACTTCGTACGTGTTGGTCATGGAACAGAGCACCTCATGTTGCACCAGCTGGTAATCCCCTTCGCTGTTGGAGCCACTGTTTTTGGAAGTGGCCGTGGAGGTGGTGGCAGTGGCTACAGTGGCCCCACTGGCATTGTTCTGAATCATTGGTGGATGCTCCTCGATAATCTGCACGCTGCTTGTGTTCTCAATCTCCTCGCTCTTGCGCTTAAGTCCACATTTTTGGTAGGTGTCCAGAAGGCTCACAGTGCTGCGACGCATCAGGTTGTGTGGCCCGCCCAGCGTTTGCCCGGACACCGCAACCACGCCAGAAGTGCTGTTGGCAGATGTAACCACGATGTGCCCCGTGCTTGCTGGGAAGATGATGGTCTGCTCGTAAGGGATGCTGGGATTGGGGATCTGCAGGGAGGCGTTGACGGCTGCTGCGGCGGCTGCTTGGGAGGACTGCACGTTCTTGCTCTGGCTGTAGACTTTGCTGTGTGTGCCGTACCCAGTCATATCCCAGTTCGAACTCGGCTCCACTTTCAGTTTCTTCACGCTACAGAAGGCACTTGACTGAAGGGTATGAGGAGAGAAAACTTGCACATGCGAGGCCATACCTGCAATACAACATCAGAGTGAAACCACAGTGTCAGGATGCCTTCCCCAGCTTTTTTCATTTGCTCAGTCGCAGGAAAGGGAAATGGGATACAGGCTTCAGATACAGCACATGCACACACACACAAAAAGCAGGTTCTTCCAGATATATGTATTCAATAAAAAAAAAATATGCTCTAAAATTAATCCTTACCCCGGATTGAAGTATACTAACAACATTCAAGATTTCTGCTCTCTTGCTCTCCCCCTTTTCGTTTTTAATAACAGGAATGTACATGTTATTTTTACCTCCTCTGCCTAAAGAGACTCCTATTCCCATTGTCTCCAGGAATATATCTAGCTCTCTGGAAGAACTCATGTCAAATACCGCAAAGTATTCTGACTACAGAAGCCAAATCTCAAATCCTCAGGCTGATCCAATCTTAAGCATTTTGGTGGATCTGACTAAAGCCCTGCACTTATTCCCGTAAGACCACTGTGGAGCTTCTGGCCTGCACAGAGTCAAGATGGGACCAGGAGATGATACACTGTGACAAAATGGAGGTGCATAGATAAAGTTGAGGAGCCAGAACAGAAGAAGAAGATGTTTCAGATTGCTTGCCAAGTCTGCAAGTGGGAATTGTGCACAATGCCAGTCTGTGCTCAGGGATACTGGAGATGGGAGTTACACAACATGAGCTTCACTGTGGGCTCTCGGTGCTCCCAGATTTATAAAATTGTGCTTATCTACTCTTATTCACAGTGACAATACCATCACTGGAAAGCAGATCCCCTGGAAGTGAACAGCATTGTTTATGAAGCAACATACACATTAGCATGTGGCAGAATTAGCTCCTAATGTAGCTTTCTTTTTACAGAAAAGACAAAAACCTATTTTAGAGCAAGCTTATTTGGTTTCAGAAGAGTTAATGATCTTCTAAATCTTTATTAAAAAAACCCCACACCACCAAAAAACAACCCCACAACCTCATAACCAAAGTGAAAATAATGTATCACCGACTTACTGAAGGATTCTGAGTAATATTCCACTGAAACACAAAATGTGCCTATTCAGAAAAAAATGATGTGGTGCACGGAGAAAGGGACAGTTAAGTCCTGACTTGCTGCCAGCTTTCCCTGCCCAGGGTAAGGATAGGACTGCTGGGGCAAACGTTTTGTGAAGAACACAAATCCACGGGGATTGCTGGGGAAGGAGTCAGCGCCCGGCAGGAGTTAGAGCAGAAAGGCACAGCCTCCTTCACCCTTCTTTCTGTCATCAGTGTTTCTTTTTAATAAACCAGAATGACTAGGGAAGAAAAAGACAATATGCTGAGCTGGCACCATTGTTGAATTATTAAGCACAAACATAACCTTGACTTGTTTTCAACTTTAAAAAGTTAAAAGCTGAATGAATGCTTCAGTAACAAAACCACAACAAACTCTGCAGTGCACATGGACAACTTCTTCATGTGGAGGCCTGACAGCATCTGCCTTGGCCTCCTCATACTTCTCTAGTTCATGTTCCTCTTCAGAAGATTTTCTGGGGCTCATGTGTACACACTTACACGCAGGCATGCATAAACCTACATACTCATATAGAAAAATACGAATGTCACTCCACACTCACGAAGCTCAGTAGTCAAGTAAACAGATCTAAACACACCCAACACTCTTTTTCCAGTTAATTCCCAGCAGCCTAAAGGCCAGGAACAGCTCAGGAGAGGGGTGGTGTGGTGAGCCAAAACCCACCGTGAGTAACTACTCAGAAGTAACCAGCCAAGCAGTCACTCCAGTTTGCTCCAACACCCCTGCCTTCATCCCTGCCTCAGTGATGAATTTACGAGGACAGGGCAGATGCAGAAGAAAACCCCAGCAGGACACAGGGGAACCCCTCACCTGGGCTTGAACACACAACACAAAACCCCACTGATCCCAGTCTAGCAACGAAGCCCTGCAAACCACAGCGTGCTGCCCTCTGCAGACACGACTCCTGGCTCTAAGGGGATTTCTGATTGTTTGATGGCGTTCCTTTCAACTCCACTACCCCCTGCTCCCCCGACCTCCTCAGCAGCAATTTCCAAGGTCCCTGCAACTGGGTACTCAGACGGCCTCCAGCTCCTTGCCCCTCTAAGTACCTTCTCTCCTCTCTCCTTTCCACAGGGCAATGATGCAGCCACGAATGCCATGGCATGTGGCAGGAGGCGAGCTCGGAGAACTGCAGCAGTGCTACTCAGCTTTGTCATCCTGGACACAAAGATCGTATGTGGGTGAGCCAAAACCGTGTTTGTTTTTCCACTGATTAAGAAGAATCACGGTGTTCCTTCTAGTACAGTACTGACCTGCCTGGAGAGAGGGGGTGGTTTGATGTATGTTTTCCCCCTGGACGTGAATAATATGGCAGATGTAATTGGTAACATATTGCGGACCTAGCAGAGGTGTAATTTAGAGTTTTATGGCTTTCATTCCACGGTGTGCTTGAGCAATCTCTCTTCGTACAAAATAAAAAGGGAAAAAATGACTGACGCAGAACAAGGAGAGACGTTCTCCTCGCACGCTCCTCTAAAGATAACACCAAAAGACTGAGGCACAGCAAATTAAAGTCAAGGATGTGAAGCACAGCAGCTGCAACTTTCTCAGCGCCACTGTAAAAATCAGGATAATCGCCACCATTAAGGGACAGACTTTCAACTGGTGCAAACTGGCAGGGCTCCAGTTGATATCAGCTGACGCTAAAAACAAGGTCAGCAGTCACTCAACATTGTCAATGTCAGATGGCTGCCTGTGCCCTTTGGTGAAGCGAGTTGTTGTTAGGGGCTGGTTTCCACATCGACAACCAGCCCCTTGCTGTCCCTGAAACACTGCTGGCAGCCTCAGCAGAGGACAGGGGATAAACACTGCTCTCCCTGGTACCCCAAAAATGGAGGGGGTGGAGGAAGCAGTGCTTCTGTGGATAAAGACAGGACTTTGGACTCCTCTGCTGCCAGTGCTGCCCTCCTCAGAGGTCACGTCTCATCACAGAAAAGGGGGTTTTTTTCCCCTAAAAAAAGAACTATCAAATCTTCTTCCTTACATCCAAAATGATTTTCTCATGTTTGAGGTTTTAGGGGCATGCATTGTAGGGAGAATAACTCAGTGAGTTCTTCAGCACAGTCCAATACCATGAAATTACAGGCTGATTGACAGCTTGGTGATAGGAAAAGGCGGCTTCTGCAGCAAAGTAATTTTTATTGCAAATTTTCCTGTGCAGTTAATGCGAGAAAAACACAATCCTAAATTTCCGGAGGACACAATAAAACTGTGCTGATGGCATGCTGTTTTTTTCAAAAAGGATTTTTGTCCATGGCAATAGCCGGAATAGTAATAAATGTGAATAGAAGTTGGATGGTTTTGTTACAGGAATCAAATTCCTCATTACAGCCCGTAATATGATTTACACCTTCAGCCTTTTGATTACACAAGCTAACAACAGCTTGCCATAACATCCATGAGGAAACAAGCCAGCAGTAATGGGGTGATCCATGCCAGCCAAGCCCAGTGACACTGATGTCTCAGAGACAGTGGAGACACCCCCGGGGAGCATTCTTGCTCCTGGGGTCTTGGAAAGGCAGAGGGGCCATAAGGTGTGGAGAGATGGAGAATAGGATGTTTCACTTGGGAAAAGTTCTCTTAAGTCTCCCAATCAGAGGTCTGACAAGAGACCTCCAGTGCAAGACTGGGCCTCTCATATCATCTCCCTTCTCTGCAGGAAGATCCCAGCATTCACCTTTCTGCATTTTGACTGGGATGCCCAAGGCTGGCACCTGGCTCCTCACCTTTTTGCACTCTGCCAGGGCTGGAGGGGTGAGGATACTCAGGAGGAGCAGCTCTGCCCACCGAGCATTCCTGCTCACCTGAAGCCCAGCTCAGCAGCTCCACCAAAAGCTTTGGCTGGACTAAGGCAAGGGGCAATTCCAACTGAGCTGGTCCCTGCCTTGGCATGGGTGCAGGGCAGGCCCCTGTTAGCCAGCCAGAATGCAGCCAGGACTCTGCAACAGCTAAATACATGTCCTGAAGAGTGTAGGTCTAAGTTTTATATCACCCCTGAGCATGGCGAATCTCTGGGCTGGGAGCAGAATCAGGGTTGGGCACCATGCATTAAATAAAATTGATAGTTCCTTTCTTTAATAATGAGTTTAGTGTAGTCATTTAAAGCTCTCACAAAACTGACAGTAACTGGATTTAATGGGGCCTTCCCTGTCCTTGATACGACTCACATAACTCCCCATAGCATCTACATGAGCTGAAGTAGGTGGTATGCAGCCAGGGGACAGTGTTAAAACAGCTGGAATGACTTTTATTAAAAGACTTGAGGTTTTTTGTTCCTGAGAACTCCTCCCACGTCAGCTTTCACTTAATAATAATTTAGCAGGTGCTATTTACAATTCAGATGGCCCTCTTCTGCATGCACACACAAATCACGCAGCCGCCTCACTTGTACTTGTAACAGGTTTCAGGAAAGCAAATGAGGTGAAGTTCCCTAATCCACCCACCTCACCCCAAAGGGCAAAAAATACACTGGGGACTAAAGAAGGAACAGTTTGAAAGTCACTGATGTTTTCTTCTGGTTTACTCCCAGCACTTACAGCTGATTTTTAAGTGTGGCTTTTGAGGTGGCAAGAGACCAAGCTGGTGCCCTGTGTTAAGTAGGAAGTCAGACCTTCTGCAGTACCTGCAGAGCTGCCAGTGCTCTGTAACCAGAGGCTGCTTCCTGGCTGCTGCCAGAACGACAGTGCCTGCTTGAAAAATACTGTAGAAGGCACATGGCGTGTGTTCAGCATATAAATGATGCTCACAAGACAATACTGAAATAAGTATCTTCCACTTCTCCCCAGAGAGGCACAAGCCTGCAAACCCGTACACACGCCCAGGTTGAGAAGGAAATGAAAAGGGGATCTGCCAGGTATGGCTAATGCATTGCACCTTCAAAATAGCCATGGCTCAAGCACAGCACTCTTCTTCACAGGGGCCTCTGTGTGGCTCCTTTTGAGGCACTGTCCCCAGCACCACTGCACTCTCAGAACCTCCTGAAAATTTATGTCCCCAGAGGCTATACAAATGCTTCCCCTTGTGCTACCGAATGTTTGGAGACAACCTCAAAGCAGAGCTCAGACCTCAACAGCCTCAGCTCCTTCCTGTTCCTGGTGAGCATAAGATGTCAAGGGGGCCTTCGTTCCAGGTGAAAATCTCCCTGCCTTTCTGCTCTGCTTTTCCTGTCCTGCTAGTAAAACTGTCTCAGCCTAATTAGTAGTTTTCTAAATGCCTATGCAGTGCACAGCAGTTCTCAAAGACGTAAGATGTGACAGAGCACGTCCCCTGCACTGCTCCAGACCTGGATTCACACGGCTCCCACCTGCCGTGTTTGATCCATGTCTTACGGCCAGACGAAAAAGCGAGACTGCCCAATGCACAGCGTAGCCAAAAACAAAACGAAATGGACGAAGCCAAGCGTCCATCTCCTGCCCTCTCATGCCCACCCAAAAAGCACATCCCTCTCGTGCAATGGCCAGGGCACTCTCATCACCATCACCCTCTAACCCCTTATCTCCCTGCCACCCCAACTGCCCTCCTACATATCCCTCTCCTGCATTTATAGCATCAACAACCCTGCCTACTATTTCATTCTGCACATCATGACTTTCCTTTATAGGCATGATGAAAATTATCAACCAGGACTTACTTAGTACTCTTGAGCATGGAGGTGGTGTAGGCAGTCACCCCCTATCACAGCCTGATCAGGTTATTTCAGCATGTGGCTCAGGATACTGCTGTCTCTCCTCACAAACCATCTTTATTCCCTTCCTCACTCTCCCTTTAACTCCTTAAATCCAGGGCAACTTGTCTGCTGGCTACTGAAAGCTTTCTTAGCTGTAATTTAGAAAAACTATGATTCTTATTCATCATTTTGGCGTGGGCTCGGGGGCAGATGAGCCTGAATAACAAGCTATGGGCTCCTCTGACATGTTCCTGGTTTTAGGCACATGAAACAAAATCTCAGGGACAAATATATACTTTTACATTTGAATACTTTATTACACCTTAGTGCAAGATTCTTTCAGGGTCACCTCCATCTCCCACTGGAACAAACTGCAGTAACGACCAGAGATATTGCAGATTTCCACAGTTAATCATGTGACTAGTTTATGTTTCACATTATAGTTAATTAACTATGCAGCACCTGAGAACACAGGTTAAAATACACCTCACCAGAGGCTGCCTCATCACTTCTCTGTAGATGCTACAGTAACTGGACCTGACACCAATTTGTAGATCTCTGTGTGAGAAAGTCCAGCAGTCCAGTCCGTGCTCCCCTGAACTGAAAGACAACCCCTAGATACCTTCCACAGCTGGAATAGTGCAAAACTTCTCTCCAGGATGCCTCAATGTTACTGAGTGGAAAGCAAATGAAGACAGCAAGTGAATACAATTTAATAGCCTACAGCCTTGACAAAACAGAGCCAGACCCCAGTAAGTAAACCCCCTTCAGCATATCTGTCAAAGCTGACAGAAAGATTGTCACCTCTACAGAAATCATGAAATGACACTGCAAACGCTCTACCAAGACATCAAAGTGTTCTTCAGACATAGAGTGAGAAACCTGGGAGTCTGTGGTGCCTGTGTCAGGTCTCTGGGGCTTGAGAAGGCAGATCAGAGCCCTGCCAGATGTACCTTGCTGAGCAACAGTCCTCCAAGCCAGGGAGGACTTCTGGAGTCCCAAGAGCAAAATGAGGTGATGAACAATAAAGACGAGGCAGGGGCAGCAACTGAAAGCCTTCAAGGTCTGCATGAGAGTGTGAAGGAACTTAGGCACAATGTAAGCATAAAGACATTTGAGGAAAGTGGGTGTCAGGGAAGTCAGGAAGAAGTTTTACAACCAAATGATCAGTACTCCCAAGGGCCTCAGAGGAGAAGAAAGTCTGCTTCGGAGTCAGAGATGGGATGAGAAAGAAAGAACAAGATGAAATCAGACAGGTAGGATTGACAGAAGCCCTGCTTTGAAGCTTTATCTTTGGAGGACACTGAAGGATGTATAACAAATGCTTTGCTGAAGAATTCCCTCTTTCAGATTTCTTGGAGAGAGGCCCAGCAGAGCTGAGGCAAGTGAGGAACGCCTGGCTGGGGCTGTGCTGCAGGCTGCTGGGGCACCCACGAGCAGCACCACATCTGTTTGAAGAGCTGAAGACTGCAGCAACACCCGCAGCACCACACAAAATGAGGCATGACATGCTGAGGCTCCTACAAGGCCATGCTTGAATGAGCTCCTGAAGCACTGGGTACGGCCAGAGGACATGGGGAAAGCAAGCTACCAAGGAATGTTTCCTCATCCTGAAGCCAAAATGGAGCCAGATGAGCCCAAAAGCACACATCAGTGTGCCAGGTAGGACTTTTTGGCAACATCATATGTGTTCTGGCCACCTTCCCCCTTCCCATCTGTCCTCTACAGTCACAAAGTGGAACAAACAGTAACCACGGCATTTCCACAGCACCCAAAGCTCCCTCTGCAGAACTACACAAGAAAATCCCTGCAGTAAATGTGACACTGGCCACAGTTTGCCTTACAGCCCAACTTAATGTCTGGATCTCTACATTTAACCTCCACGCAGGTCTGTAAGGCAGGAGCTTCTAGATTCCAACAAGCTCCATCTCTGATTGCTGCCTGCTAACAGAGCTGCATCCTGAAAGCAGAACTGAAAGAAGGATGATCTTGGCATGGCTCTGCTTTCCAGGCAGCATGGCTCAAGTCACTGCTGTTCGTCTTCCTAACAGGGGTTGACCACAGTACCCCATCTTAGAGGGGAAAAAGCGACTTTCTCAGCCTTCCTGACCCCAGACTTCACTGGCCATCCTACCTGGCCCTCCGTTATCTTGGTTCCTGGGAAAGGGTATGAAGGCCTCTCAAAAAGGAACCAAAATGAATGCCTTTTCCTTTGCTGCTCTCACCCACACAGCACTGGCATATTCATGGCTTCCCACAACTGCCTAGTGGAAAGGATATTTTGGCTTTTTCCACGATGGCTGTCTCCCCACCTGGATGACTCTCCACCTGTAAATATTAACTGTGTAATGTCAATGACTCCAACTGGCCTGCAACTATGGTGAAACCACAGGGAATGCCTGGCACCTCGCACACCTCACTTGTTAGAAACAACACTACTTGTGAAGGCAAGACATGGGCAAGGCTCACTGGAGTCTCTGGCTGAGCCTCTCACTCCCACAGGATTTTTTCCTAAGTGTTTTATTTGCAAAGAGGCCACTGCATGACATTCAGCCCTTGCTTTGTTTACGAAATCTGAGACTCAGATCAAGCTCTAGCTGGGCTGAAAACATCAGTTTGCCTATTCACAAGGTCCCTTCCTTCATTTGATTTCCATCAGGATACAGACCTGTTGGAGAGAAACAAGCCCCCGGTGAGGTCTGGATGGAATACACAGGATCTGAGCTGCAAAAGAAGATGAAGATGCAAGGAGAAAGGCAGGGAAATTGGGCACAGGGCTCTGCCAAAGCAGAAAATTGAGACAGACTGATTTGTTTCCCTCCTGACAGCCACATGCCACTTTCAAGTAAGAATGACCAAACACAGGACCTACAGCACTCTCAAAGATTGAGGGCTATGGGGTGTTTTAGGAAATGAAGAAAAAAGATACTGCAGGTTGATCACCTGACCTCCAGTTAAAGGAGTTGCAACAATTCTGTAAATAACCTCTCTTCACATCATCCCACAAACACACACCCGACCTGCACAGAAAAAAGCCTTCAGGTCCTCAAGGAAACACACCTGGAGCATTTTTCACCCTGTCTTCCAGACTTCATAGTCCTCATCACTTAGGCCAAGAAAACATCCCCAAAGTTATGGCCCAACAGTCAGAAACCTTTTCTTGCTGTCACCTGTGGCTTTTGGTTTGCATTCCAAAGCAGCACTATAAGAAATGCTTGATGTGAAACAGGCTGTGAGGTGGGACCAGAACAGGCACAGTGGGACTGAGCCAACTGGCCCAAAGCAAAAACCACCATGGAGACATGGTGCAGGATTTGGACATGGACTCATTTCTCCCTGAAACAACTCTCTCTCTTGGTCCATCCACCTTTGAGACTGGTGAGTGGCTCTTGTGTGAGACCACGGTGACAGGGAGCTGCTGCAGTCTCCATGAGAACACGGTGTGTTGACAGGTTTATGTGTGGGCACCAATGATTCTGTTTGCTATATTTGGGGTTGTACTGACCTCTGTCATACAAAACACACGGTCACGCTCAGGCACACATAGACATGTAAACACTTGCACAGCCAGATAACCCATGAAGGCACTGAATCTCATAATCTCCAAAAGAAAAAGAGTGATGCTACCCCAAGAAATCCCACAGAAGTGCCTCTGGACACCTCCCTGCCCCACTGCTGGCTGGGGCTGGTGCACGCCTGATCTCCCACTGTCTTCACAGCAACTTTATTTTTAAGGAAGGTCTAATAGCACAGAGGCCAGATCAGCGTGCAGAGGAGAGGCCTGTTTGGCCAAGGAAGGACAGCCTAGGTGATGTACAAAGCTCTTGCTTACACAGAAAAAACCCTGATTTAGGCATGGTGATACACTACATGAAGGATTTCAGAGCCTTGAAGAGTAAACATCCAGAAGCTCAGGAAAGGCTATCTACGTGAGAAAGGAGGATATAAGGCCCTTGTGTGTGATGAAGAAGCTCAGGGACAGCACTAACAGCCTACTCCCCCTCAAAGCTCTAAAAGAAAAGAAATCAGTCCAAGGGAAGTCATTAAGAGAAACAAAACAATAAAATTCTCCACCTGTATCAGCAGAACTCCCTGGCTACCATCAGTCTCTCCCCCAGGTTTCTTTTTTGTGCAGGATATGATTATTTATTGACATATTTATTTACTCAGCTCTGCAGTGCTTAACACCATGGCTGCTGGGCTTCTTGCACTGTCAAAATTAGAGCATGACAGAAGAGGAGTGAAGCTAAACATGGAGATCCAGTGTGACACAGGCCAAATGCCTTCTGCAGTGCAGCCTGAGGCAGGCTACCACTGAGACGGGCTAGGCTGGGGGCCCCACAGCCAGCCTGGACAATAGACACTCCCCTGGTGTAACTTTGCTCCAGATCACTCAGTGCTTTTGGGACCCTGCACAGCGCCCTGCAGACACCCAGGCTCCAGAGCACACCTCACACCCTGCACCAGTGCTGACCATG
Source organism: Daphoenositta chrysoptera (assembly GCA_013397915.1). Classification (NCBI taxonomy): domain Eukaryota; kingdom Metazoa; phylum Chordata; class Aves; order Passeriformes; genus Daphoenositta; species Daphoenositta chrysoptera. The sequence goes on along the minus strand of VZRO01003281.1, from coordinate 383,563 downwards.
AGTACCTGCTGTGCACACTCACGGGTAGGACACCGCTGCTGAAACCAAACCTGCAGAACCCAAAACCCGCACTAGAAAGGAGAGCTGGCTGCAGATGACAGACTAGCTAAAGGGGCTGTCAAGCCTTCTTCTCATTCCTGATCCTACATTTAAGAGCTGACATGTCACTTTGCACTTCCAGCAGCATGCAGCCACTTGCCCCATCTCTTCATAAGCATCTTTTTGGCACTGCTGCAACTGTTTTGCAGCCATGTGCTTTCGACTCAGAACATTCAATTCTTTCCTTTTCCTACACAATGAAATGAAAGGATTCAGCTTAGATGCAGTGTGACAATGAGTTCAGAATCACCAATGTGTCGGTGATGTCGCAGCCAAGCTGTCCACAGTCACACCTATGGGTTTTGACTAACAATGTAAGGGAAGTCTGGCCAAACTGAGTCACGGGGGAAAGAAGAGTTTCTGGGAAAATAAGCTCTGTATGATTTTCTCACAAGGAGCAAATACACCACTGTTTCCACAGGTTCCAGAAAAAAACAGATTAGTAATAACTTGTGGTCAAATCACAAGAGCTTTCAGGAGGTCCAGGAGAACACTGAGCATCTTAGCTTTGCCATAGTTATAGGAATGACTAGGGAGTAAAATGGCCTGGGGTGGGCCTATGGGTTTTGCTAGAAAAATTGTGACACTCCCAGCAAGTAAGAGGGGGAAACTGCCATAAAAAAAACACCCTGGAAAAATAATAAGCCAGGGGAATTTAGTACCAAAAGTCCTGTGAACTTTCATCAGACCTTATGTACTCAAAACTCACTGAGAGCTTTCCAACATCCATATGGATGAAAAGTAGGAAGAGACTGAAAACTAGATTCAGCAGAAGCACAATAACTGTGGAAAGAATTTCAGTGGGAAGCAGCAAGTTTACACCTGGTATAAATGCCCAATTAATTCGGTGTTTGCAGTACTCCTTTGTGGACACAGTTCTTGGTTTCGGTCATTTTTCGTATCTGAAAATAGCCACACTTCCCTCTTTAGTCCTTCCTGGGCTCATGGGAGACTGAAATGAGTCACCAGAGGACCAGCTGAGTCATCCAGCCAAATCTTGGAAAGCAATACAAAATGTGTGGTCATCACATCCACAACTAAAATGTGGATGACGTCAGCACCCCTAGCAACCACCCATGCATTAGGCAGAAAGGGCTGGAGACCACTGACACTATGAGCTGTTACTGTGAGCCAGGCAGAAGAATGCCTTAAATGAAACTAGGACAATGCAAAACAAGAGCTGGCAAACATGGCCAGAAAGCAGCCCAGTGGAAAAGGACCTGGGGGTGCTGCTCAGTTGGCAGCTGAACATGAGCCAGCAGTGGGTCCAGGTGGCCAAGAAGGCCAGTGGCATCCAGATCAGGAATGGTGTGGCCAGCAGGACCAGGGGAGTGACTGTCCCTCTGCAATTGGCACTGCTGAGGGTGCACCTCAAATCCAGTGTTCAGTTCTGGGCCCCTCACTACAAGAAAGACATTGAGGTGCTGCAGCATGTCCAGAGAAGGGCAACGGAGCTGGTGAAGGGTCTAGAGAGTGAGTCCTATGAAGAGCAGCTGAGGGAGCTGGGGTTGTTTAGTCTGGAGAAGAGGAGGCTCGGGGTGGCCTCATTACTCANCATTGAGGTGCTGCAGCATGTCCAGAGAAGGGCAACGGAGCTGGTGAAGGGTCTAGAGAGTGAGTCCTATGAAGAGCAGCTGAGGGGGTCAGTCTCTTCTCCCAGGCAACCAGCAACAGGACAATAGAAAAGGGCCTCACGTTGTGCCAGGGCAGGTTCAGGCTGGACATCAGGAAGAATGTTTTCTCTGAAAGGGTGGTTAAGCATTAGAATGGGGCTGCCCAGGCAAGTGGTGGAGTCACCATCCATAGAAGTGTTCAAGAAACTACTGGAATGGCATTTAATGCTATGGTTTAGTGGGCAAGGTGGTGTTCAGTCAAAGGCTGGACTTGAGGATCTTAGAGGTCTTTCCCAGCCTTAATGATTCTATGACCACTGGTTCTGCACCTGACACAAAGCCCTTCTCCATCCAGTTTCCCCATTCCAGTGGCCATCAGGAAAAAGGGATAGCCATCTCCATCTTCCAGATCACAAAATATTCCTAGCCCATTTTTCAACTTCTATGAACCAAAGTTGCAATTCATTCAATTCCTTTAGTGTATCATCAAATCTTAACAAGACCCATTTTGATATGCAATCTCCCTGACAACCAAATAACTATGACCTTTTAAGAACAGAGGTCCATATTTCATTTTTATGTCTATTATCTGCAGAACAAAAGGAAGTGGGGCAGTTGCTTTTGGGCAAAGAAAATGTATTTACCAAGCAGGTTTTTTACGGCGATTACAAAAGTTTAACAAGTGAATTCAGGACAGTTGTTCTCCCTGTGCTGTCATGGAACAACAACCCCGATTTTCAGGGGCTCAGTCGCATTGCACAGCTGCTCAGGGAACCCTGTCCTTGCACAGCTCACTGTCACTCTGCAGACCTCGTGCCACGAGCTGAGCCAGGCATGGAGGACCCCGAAGCACCAGGGGCTTGCGGGGACAGCGCGTGTGGCACATCAACAGTACAGGTCTCTCTGTGGCTCACCCCGAAAATCCACTGGCTGGAGGTTCCCAGTGACACTCCTTTCACCTGGCCAAGCTCCAGCAAATGGGGCTCAGGGACTACAAGGCAACCAACAGGCTTTCACGAAACTGCTCAAAATTTCCCAACTCATGATGTCACTCCTGTTTTGCCTTGATCCTTCCCGCCAGCTCATCCCTGGGTTTCAGCAAGGCCATGATGTATTCACCTTGCTGTGCCTCTGCTCCCAGCCCTCTGCACCTTCACTCCTATTTCCTTTGCAAAAAAAAAAGCCCACTTGAAAATAAAGGGAAGAAAAAGAGCTGAAAGGTTCAGGTGGGCATCAGCGAATGATGAACTCCACAGGACAGAGTAATGTTTGAGCCTTAAGGAAGACAGATGTCAGTCAGAAGCAGGTATAACTGGTATAAACTGGTGTAAAAAACAGGTTTAAGTGAAATTCAAGTAGAAATATTCAAAAGCTAATAAAGTATCTAAAATCCATGGCGTTTTGATCCCAGAGTTCCTAAGAACTTGGTATTATTTAGTCTTTTAAAGGCTCAGTGGTAGAGACTCCAAGCTGTTGAAATGTTAACTTATTCCATGCTCTGCAGAGACAGAAAATAAATGTGAAACTGGATCCTGACAGCACCACTAGATCCCAAAATTGACCCTCCTGCTTTCTGCTCTGCCTGCTCCAAAGAACATGCTATTCCTGGAGGAGTTTTAAAAACATAAAGCCCAAGCAAGTGTTCTCATGTCCTCTCCACTTCCCAAAGCTAAGGCAAGCAGCTCGCTTGAGTGGCCCTCCCACGCACATCACCCTCGGGGTCCTGGCACTTGCAAACAGCTCTGCAGCAGCCCCACGGGCTGGCCTGGCACCAGCCAGGAGCAGAGCAGCAACCACAGCACACAGCTCAGCACACTCGAGCTACAATAAACCTGTCAGACTGCGCAAGACATGAATCATATGGACTGCCACAGCAGCAACCCGGCGCGTGCAGCCCTGCTAAAACAAACAAACAAACAAACAAACAAACAAACAATCCCAAGACATCCCAAAACACAGATGTAGGTAAAAGGCACTCTCCTGAGGCTGCCAGTGCTGTTATACGACAGGACTTGCCAGAAAAAGATACACTCTCCTGACTTGTGACAATTCAGAAATGCTTCAGCAGAGCTGTAGTAGGGGGCCAGGGGAAAGCAGGACCAACAATTCTCACTGGGAAAACTGGACCCTGATCAAGTAAATGCCTGGGTTTCCTGGGATGCTGGAAGTGAGAGAAAACACCTGTAGCAAAGGCTACTGCTCATCAGTCACCAAGGGATGTGGCTGCAGAGGTTGCTCAGGATCTTTTGGAAAACACATCTCCAAGTGCACTTAGTCAGGTGGAGGTGCTGCTTCTCTCACACTGGCTGGGAAGTTACGCAGGAGAAACAGCAGCATCTTTTCCTGCTTAAGGTTTTCCTGTAGTCCTGGGTACAGGCATGAGACCGAAGCATGGAAATAATGCTACAAGTGCATCTGAGGGACTTGCATGCTGCCTCTGCCCTTCGGGGCGGCCTTGGGAGTGGATGACTGTTCCATCCATGCTTGTGGGACATCAGGACACACCATTTCATACCACAACCCTGTGACTAAAAACTACACTTTGGATGTACATGTATTTTTCACTTGTATCATTGCAATAGTCAATGGGAATATTGACCATTTCTCCATGCTTTTTTCCTTCCTGCTATTTAATGATCTTACTGTGTTGCCTCTTAAGCCACAGTCCTTCAAACACTTGCAGACACCCCTCATCTTCCAACTAGCAACTGCAAGGCTGTGACCCACAAGATGAATTAAGCAGACAAAAGCACAGGGGAAAGGTTTATGGCCAGTCTATTTGCTTTTCCTGGCAGATTCAGTCCAGAGACTTCAGCTTTTCCAGGTGACAAGTGTCTTCCAAGACAGTGTCTACATCACAAAATATTCTATAAAATCTTTATTCAACTGTTCCCCTAGGACAGCTGGCTAGACCCTCACATTACTGCCACATGTGCCTGTGTCTGAGCTTAAGCACATGAATTGTCTTAAATGACTTCATCAGGACAACTCATGCACTGAAAGCCCACTACATGTGTAAGCATTAGCAGGAACAGGGCATTAGTCATCTGCCCTTGGTTTTTAAAAGGGGGTTTGTGTAGAATAAAAAAGCAAAAAACCTCCATAAAACTTGCAGGTACAATTCAGGTATCCAAGTGATATATTAATCTAAATTAAACCCCTCTCCTGCACTCTCCTTTTAAAAAAAGCAAGTTCTTCTCTACAAGTGTATAATCTGTAGTTAACTGCTGTTGACTGATTTCCAAAGAAACCCTGTGGAAAGTAAAGTCTCCAGTACCTGTGCCCACCTCACAAGTAGCACACTCAGAAAATCTACATTTGGTTTTCTTGCGGATTTTTCCTTCCCTTCCTTCTCCATGACTAGCAATATGCATGGCAAAACATGCTCTCTGCTCTTGACAGAGTGGCTGCTGCTGCTGCTGCACGTTCTCCACCTGGAGTGAAAATTCTCCGTTGTCAGGGCAGCCAACAGTGATGTCACAGACTGAGTATTGTGACTTCAGCTGGAAAAGGAGCAGCGGGAGCAGATGAACTCTGAAAACAAAGATATTGTTTTGGTGTAAACAGCCTTCACAAAAAAGAGGGGAAAAAAAGAAAGAAGTATATATAAACATTTGACAATTACAGTTTTCTCAAAGAAGTATAAATAAATATACGATAAAAGAGTTCTCTCTAGGTAAATATCTCAAAGGTCCAACGAAGTACTGAAAGAATTGTCATTTTTTTCCTATTCTGTTAAGAAATGGGACGCCTTTAGCTTTTGAAATACACATTTTCTATTCTTTTATTACTTTTGTTTTTAATACCTTCTTGTCTGGTCATTGTCCCAGAATAAGCAATCAGCATTGCTGTGTAAAGAAATAAGTCTCAGGAAATAATGCACATGTTACCAAATGTTCATTAATCCACAGGCAACTCGCAAGTACTGCCTGCATTCCTATGTGAGGGTGGTTGTTTTTCACATAGGTCACGTATAAATGCAATTTGAAAAAAATCTTAACTCCATTCAACCACATCCCCTTCCACCTTCACACTGAAATCCAGAGGTTGTAATTACACCCGGGAGCAGGAATAAATTAAAACAAGTGCTTGTGTTGCCTTGTACTCTTTTTTGGAAAGAAAAGTGATCCCATCTACCCTGCCTGATGTGCTCCGTCTAACTCTGAACTCGGCTGGCTGACAGGCAAAGGGGCAAAGAGGTTTTCATGAGGTCAGAGATGAAAACAAGTCACTTTCAGAGGTCAGAAATGGAGTAATGCATCCCATGTTCTAACAGGTACCAGATCTTCAGAGGGGGATGTTGTTCACCACCTCACCTTCTGCCTCACAGAACAGCTTCAGGCTGTGGCACCCCTGAGCTGTGTGGAGTGGGGCAGTGGGAGGGCACAGGCACCTCATGGGTTAGACACTTTGCACCCCTTAGCAAGGGTTATTAAACACGTGGCACATCGTGAGAGAAGGGAGGGAGGGAGGAAGGGAGGAAGGCAGGAAGGAAGGAAGGAAGGAAGGACTACCATTGCTTGCTAAAACACAATTCCCTAATGCTTGAACAACTGTAATAACCAGCCAGTGCTGGCAAACTGATGTCTGTCTTGACAAACCTTTCTGAAAATTCACATGCAGGAGAAGGGGAAATACTGGTAGGACTTCAGTTATCACCTTCTCAGGGGACATCACAAATAATAAGCAGTTCCCTCCTGAAAGTACCCTAATGATATCCTAGCTTTACAGAAAATCATGCTTGAATATTTTTTCTGAAATATAAACTTGCCATGCACAGTCAAAATTAAAAAGAAATATAGGGCATTTTTAAGAGAAATTCCATGGGGAAAAGCAACTGTGAAATAGCCAAACATCAATTATGAAAACCACATCAAGAAGAGGCTCTTGTGCACGGGCTTTAGGGTTTAGGGATTTCAAGAGAATGTGCATCCTAGTTTGACTCATAATGTAGGCAGAGAATGAGCAACTTTCCTCAACTTAAAAACAGCTCAGTGAGTTTGTAACCCTTTAAAGTCACTGTAGCTATACAACTTTCTTGTATCTTGTAGCTCCCAGCTATTGGCAATCTTTGTTCTCCACGCCCAACTCCTCGGCAGGACTGGAGAGACAGACTTAATCCCATCCTAAATTAGTGCAGAAGAAACAGCCGATACTACTGTAACAAGGGCAAACTTCTACTGAGGTGAGCGCTGCAGCCACCCCAGGGCTTGCCACTGGTGGCATTATTGCAATCTCTACTGCAAACCTTCAAGCAGAGCCTTCTCCTCCCCTGCTGCTGCCCACATACAACTCTGGACAGCCTGTGGGCACTGCTTCCTTCTACCTGATGGTAGAACACAAAAGGAAGGACAGCAAAAGGTAACAAAATGAACAAAGGCAGAGGGATTTGGGGTTGATTCTGTCTGTGAGTCAGGGCTGGATCATTTTCCCAAGCTTAAAGATTATGGTCTCGTGAGAAACCATTTGGGACTTCCACATGGGCAGCATCTGGGGGAGGGAGCAACCAGAGCTGGGAGTACCCAGAGTAAAACCAGGAAACGCCTTCCCACAAGACCCAAAGGAAAAGCAATGGCATGATCTTGTTCTTCCTTAAAATAACTTGCCAGTCTGTTGGTTTGTGGCATTGCTGTTTAATGGTACAGAGCATTATTAGAGAAAAACAGCATAAACCAGACAGTTATCATAAGGGAAAAAAGACATCTTGGTTCATTTGCTTTTTTCCTCCAGCCCTGAACTTCTATCTTGAGGGTCACACTTGCTCCTACACAGAATGTCTGGATAGAAGGCTTCACCAAGAACTTTCCTCTCTGATGACAAACTGCACTAAGAGCTTTCCTGTCTCTTCTCCCAGGAGCAACAGCTGTTTATTGTTCCTCATTCCCACTCTGCATGACCAAACAACTACACAGAAAACAGAGAAAGGTGAAAGCAAGACTATTTAAAGCTGCAAATCAAAAACGCAAGGCTTAGGAAAATTCTGCTTTATAGTTGCCTGTGCAACCTTCGACCCTCTTTTCTTGCCTGTGTACCATGGCAGAGCTGTTAATCACATAATCACAGGCTATTTTTCCATGGGACCTTGGCCTCACCCAGTGCAGCAGGATCCGGGGTGCTCACCTAGTGAGCACCCAGTCACTATTTCATCTTCTTGGAGCTGCTGGAGGTGTGGCCCCGAGCCTTGTTTACTGCGTACCTGCCACACTCTGCTCTGCAGATGGAATTAGTAATTTACCCATGGCCTTTTCTACAGTACACATCATTAGAGTAACTGAATGTTTCACAAACATAAAGGAATGTATTTTCACACTGCCCTTATAAAGTAAGACGCTGTATTATCCATATGTCATGGGCAGGGAACCAAAGCACAGAGAGATTACTGTGAAAAGCTTCCACTAATTTTAAATGCTCAATTGAAACTCTTAGGTACAAATCCTTCAGAGATATGTTTTGCCAGTTGAGGCTGTGGTGACAAGCATTTTTTTGGGCTGATGCTCTTGGACATAGCAGAAGTGGTATCCCTGACATATATGCCATTCAAATTTTGCTGGGTTGTTAATGTGGAGGTTTGCTTTCTCATTTCTTTGTACATTTGTTATATTTAACGTGCATCAAAAAATTCAAGAGAGGTATAAAATAGCTGTTTCCTAAATATCCATTCTGAGGCAGGTAGCTGGAACGGAAAATTTCTGCCCAGACAGTTTAAGTTTAGTAAAGTTGTGAACAACTAAAAATGAAGGTCTTAAAATAGGGAAGCTGTTGGATGGCCTCAACAGCAGGTCATTGCCATAGCATACACTTTTCTTTCTCTTCTCAGTTGTTGGAAGAAACCACAGAGGTCAGATGTTACACTAACAGAATCAAGTCAAACTGAAACGCAAACTGTAACTAGAACTTGATTTTATATCCTGGTTCTGTTCAGATAAACAAGATCAATTTCTTTTTAGCTTTAATGCACAACAAAGTCTTGTTACTCAATTCCAAACAGCGATTTTTCGCTTAGAGCATAAGCCCCACCTTTCCTCCTGCTCTCGGAAAGAGAAAGCAAATGTCAGGCACTGCAGGCAGCACTGGCCATAAGCTGGGTATGGGACAGGCAGATGGACAGTACTCAGAGGTAGTGAGTCTTACATTGTATAAACTGATCCTTCCCCTGATTATTTGCAGGGAGATTCATAAATTCCTTTAAGAAAAAAAAGCCCATCTGAAAATTTCAGGCAGTGATTTATCTGTGCTAACACCAGGAAAGAAAGACAGACAGACACAAAGACAGACGGTGGGGGGGTGGGAATAATTCAACCAACTGCTGGTGCCAGCCTTCTTCAGAGCAGTAAAGTAATTTTAGAGACATTTCTGTAGGAGCATAAAATCCAACCTTGCAGCTGTGCACAGGACTCAGGACACACAGACACAACACTGGACAGCAGTGTGAGACAATGTGGGAGCTGGCAGAACTGGTTCCTCTGTCACCTCGGGAACATGCAAGGACAACCCTAGGATAACTCCTGACAACTCCTCTTTGCCACCCAAGCTGTATTCCTGGCAAATGGTGTTATGAACACTTCCTTCCCTAGACACATACCATATCCACACAGACAGGAACACAAACCCAATTCCTCTGTCCTGCACTAAAACTCTCGCCATATCTCCCTGCTCTTGAGCTAGTGATGTCTCCTGACTGCACTAACTTTGACTAATTTAGTATTTTTAATTACAGAGGGATTTACGGCACTGCACTACAGTGCTCTCTTTTATTATACCCACGGTTTCTGCTGAATCTGGGTACACTCTACATACAAAGTTGCACATTAGACAAATTACACTGCACATTAAGTAAATCTCTCTCTAGAAATAGGATTAGATAGAGAGGCAAATCTTCCTCATTCCTAGTGCATAAATTAATATCTGCAAAATCAATATAAAGTAAGAGCTCCATATCAATTTATGAAAAAAAAAAAAATTTAAACGTACTCCACAATTAAACCAATTTATGTAGGAGATGCATTCTTTTTCTCCTATTTTGCTTAATAAATAAAACAGCTGGTCCCAGGAATCAGGTCAATCAGTGTCTGGAAAAAGCCCCATTAAAGCTGCTATATAACCTAGTTTCTCAAGCTGCATAAGGCATCCTAATATTGAAGAGGCAGAAGTCCGTGCAGACACAGCCTGGATGGCTCAGCTTGTGGCCCTTTGGGGTTACGGAGGATATTTATCACAGAAGACAGCAGTAAGTGAGGTATCTTGCAAAGATCTAAGGAGATAGGCTCTGAAGGACCACAACAAAGACAACATGATGCATCCAGACCTATACATAAAATAGAGCTAGTAATCTTGGGCACCTGAGTTGAGGTCATCCAACATAAGGAGATGGTAAAGGCCCAGATTTTCACATATGCTCAGATCCCCTCAAAGCTTGCCTAGCCCTGCTGCCACAGTGGGTGACAACACCTCTTCCCACAGCACTCCACAGCTACATGGTTCCATGGCTGCCATGTCACGTGGGAGGGCGAATCCGGCAGTGCCCAAAGCTGTGGGCGTGCTTTGCGGGCACAGAGCCTATTCCAGTGCAGGCACAAACCCCACAGCACCAGCCCTCCTCCTCCTGCACAGCACACAGCACACAATGCCCAGGCCCTCCTCACCTCAGAAAATGTACCCCTTCCTATTTTCGGTAGGTTTGAAAATATTTTGCAAAGGGTATCACAATCCACATCCTATAGAGATAAAAATGGAGCCAGAAGAAAGTAAAGTTACTTGCTCAAGCTTAAAGAGCAAGGAGCATCAGAACTGGGAAATGAAACCTCCTGGCCCACAACCCTAGGTTTTAGCTTCTTAAATAAGGATTCTCTTTCCTCATTAAAAAACTAAAAATGGTAAGAGAGGAAGGAATATTCTGTAGACAGAATGAACTTTGCCCTCAGAGGACTAATGACCTGATATACATTTTTTTCCTTCTCACCTCCATTTCCCCTGCTGAAGTTAGAGTAACTTCAAGGACTATCCCTCTTTCTTGGTCTGCTTTAACCTAGTGTGTAGGCTCAACATCCTTTTCCTAACCACCTGAAGCCAGAGACCATCCTTCCCAGAGAGGAGATTACCTTCTCGCTTTCAGTCTCTCTGGACATCCCTGCAACATCCTGGACTGAGACTACTCTGCTTTCTGCATCGTGCTGAGGGACTCCACAGTCCTATCCACTGGTCCCAGCCCGTAGTACGTGGCAGCCCGAAAGGGTACCCTGGAGGTAAAACCTGGTTGTTCTCTATTAATTTTTCATTTCAAGAATGGCTCCAGGGAAAGGAGGGAGATATAGGTCAGAGACTTTGGGGGCTGATTAGTAACTCTGTACATCTTCCTTCCTTTTTTTTTCCCTCAATTTTTTTTTTCCTCTTCCAAATTCAGAAACAGAGGGTTTTCCCTCCGTATTTCTCATTTACTCCTTGAGCATCATCGGCATTAGTCAGCAAACTCCTGCTATTTCCTCACAAGCCCCTGACACTTGCAGAGTGACTAACCCTCTCTCCACACTTTGGTTATAACAGTTGCATCTGGTTTTTTTCCTCGAGAAAAATGGATCTCAGCGTTGCACACGCGCAGTTCTCCCTGTGGCCACCGTAAGGGTGACAGGTCACACCCTGTAAGCTCCCACTGCCAGGAGGCTGTAAATGCCACCGTTTGTCATGCACAGACCCAGAGAGCCAGGAGGTGATGGCAGGGCCTGCTTTCAGGTCACTTCATAATTCACCACCACCGAAGCAGTGTCCCTCAAACTAGGAAGAAGTTAGCTCCCGCCCCAAGGAGCCCCACGCTCCAGGCACGTGGAGAACACAATGGAGGAAGCCTGAAGACACCTGGCTTCTCTTCACAGCCCTGCCAGTCACCTGCTCTGTCGGGTGACATTGCCTTTAGCAGCCTGTATTGGCCTTTCCTTCCCAGGACCAAGAGTCTCTGCCCCTGTTACGGAGCCTGGTGCCTGACATGATGTGCAGAAGGCCTCAGCTGGGCTTCTGAGGCACGAATACAGGGTGAGTGAAAACACAGCTCCTCGTGACTCACAGCCACCTCATCAGAGCATGACAGAAGGCTCCTCCTGGCCAGGTGGGCTTGCAGGAGCTGCCCACCCCCAGCCACGCTGACAGAAGACCTCGCATGCAGCTCATGCTCACGTAGGCATGCCCACAGACCTGCCCACACTGTGCTCTCGGCACTGCGCTCGAGCACACAGCAAGTTTGTTATGTCCACCTTTGCAGGGTGATGCCAAGAGCACACAGACCACCCTTCCTTATGTCCAACGTGCAAAGAGGATGTCTTGCCCCCAGGACAAGGCCATGCCCTCAGGCGATGGTAGGTGCTACCTGCTGCAACCCACTCCAGAGGGAACAACCCACATCCAGAGCAGAGCACGTCAATAAGGATCAGTGGGAAGGCTGGTGAACTTGGTGCTGGAGAAGTTTACTGCCCATTTAACCTTGACACCGTCACCCCGGCACCGACCCCGCTCCGGCCACCCTTACCTCCGTCCCCATTGTAGGAGAGCCTTCTGCATTGCTGTGTAGGGAGGCATGAAAATAAACCACCGGCTCCAGTGCCACACTCCCTCCTGGCAGATCTGTTTCTCTCTTCTTAACTGTTTCCAAGTGCCTGGCTGTTTTATAATCCCCAGTGAGCATTCCCTTAACTCCTTCCTTGCTGAGTCCTTCCACTCTCCCTCGCTCGCTCTCTTCTAAAAGGCAGAAAAATCCAAGGCGAGGTAGGGGGTAGAGAAAGCAAAGGAGGGGGCCTGAATCAAAGAGGGAACATCTGAATCAAAGAAGGAACATCTGAATCAAATTGCACATATTAGTCATTTCCCCAGCCTTCTCTTATACAGACAGACTGACTCTCCTGTTAATGTATTTCTTTTTTTTTCCCATGGACATTTGTGTACCTTACAAACTTCTTTGCTAATCTCCTCCTACTTTTTCATACCATGGTCATATGCTCCTGCTGGTAGCACGACTTTAAATCACACAGCAGCTTGCCCTTTGAGGTCTGAACAGAAATCACTGTCTTAGATCACAAGTAAATATGAGTTGATGACTTCAAGCCCGGTGTCACCACCACCCCACTTATGCATATTGCAAAATTCAAGAAGAATCAAATGCAGGTGTCGCTTCCCAGTGGAAAGGACTTTGGCAATCACTGCAAGGGCTGTGAGAGGGCTGTGTAGAGGAGCTCAGGCAAAGGAACACATCCTCCCTGCTTCCAAGATTTGGGACACTGCAACTGCCCTGAAGTGACCTGTCGAGAGCCACACATGCTATGGGTGCTGAGGGCTGTGCACTGCGTGCGTGATTGCATGCATGTCCGTGAGTGCATGGTGGGGGAGGGAGTCACTTGGCTGAGACATTTCAGGAGACCCACAGGTCATGGCTACACCTGGATAACCACAACGTAGTGGAGGTCGCCGTGTGCCAGGGTGTGCTGGCAGCACGGTGTGGGACAAGTACAGCGACCCGGCAGCTTCGGATTTCGTAACCCCGACTACGTGCAAAACAACGTCACAGAACACTCCGGTGTTTACCCTGCTCCTGTCAGAGCATGGATAAAGAAGACGTCTGAAAAAAGCATTGGCTTTCACGTGTCCCCTCTCAGGTGGGAACATGACACCTGCAGCTGGCTGCTGCTCTTCCTCAAAGCCTATGGCTGCTTCTTCCAGCATCTTGAGGTTACCCCTGACAGCTTCCACTCAAAAGTTTGCCAAGGTATCTTTTTCCCTGACAAAACGAGCTATTCTGTCACACAAGGCTGGGCCACAGGGCTTTTAAAATCGGTTCTGCTGATGTTCAAAGGGAGCAGCTTGCTGTGCAGAGGAGTGGTAGAGTTAATAGCAGTAGGATCAGCAGAAGCTCTTACCCTGCCATCTGCCTTCAGCTCAGCCAGGCCTTCTGCTGAAAAGCCAATGTGGGCTGGGGCCACTGGAGTGAGCAGCAACTCACTGACATGAAAGACTGCCTGGGTTAGTTGATTAAGAATAAGATTACGAGCACAGGAATCCTGTATAGCGCTGGTACTGACTCAGTTCAGGGATTTCATTTGGATATTTAAGCCCAGTTTTCCAAAGAAGTCTTTTATTTTGCCCAGGTGGGTGTTTGTGTGACAGCCTAAACAAGCCCCATGAACTAAGGATCCCAGAAACAGGGGTCATCTCTGAAAATGCTATGCTTTCTTCTTTGGCCACCCCCACTGCAAAACAGGGATAAATAACATTTAACTATCTCACTCCCCTGTAATGTTTAAGTCCTTTGCACTCACAGAGCTCTGGAGGAAACACAGGAAAGGCCACTGGAATGGACAGGGATGCCTCTCACAACTATGGGTCACAGATCCCTCTCGTTCTGCCTTGTGGACTGCTTTTAAGCACTGGCCACTGCCAGCAGACCCAGAGAGAGGCTGCTCAGCTCTGCTCCTGCACATTCAGATTGACAGCTGCCTCAAGAGTTCTCCCTCTTTTTTAATAATAGAAGAGTCACTTAAGGCTTGTGGATGACCTCAAAGTACCAAATTGCTGACCCACTACCAAAGTCTGAAACTGCCAGTGCAACCATGGAGTGCAGGGCTTGGTTCCCCTGAGGGATGGTGAGGGCAAAACAGTTCTGTAGTCCCATAACAAAATTCTGAGGTCCCCTCTGATGTTGTATCATTCTGTGGTAATATCCTACAGCAATTCAAAGGACTGCTGCAGCTGATCTCCAAACCCAGGGGGAGACAGGTGGGGGGCACAGCAAAAGGGTGCTGGTCTGGAAGGGAGATGGGGGATCTGGGATGAGTGAGGGCATAACCTGCCTGCTCTGAAAGTGAAAAGAACAGAGAGGCCCCTCCTTTCACAGATGGAGGGAAGAAAAAAGCAAGATGAGCGAAAAGCCTGGACTTAATAATGAAAAACAATAGCTCATCATTTATTTTCATATCCTCTCACTAATGCTGGCATAATGCTAACACTGGAATTCTTATGGCATGCATGTCATGCCTGCAAATACCAAATGAATTACTTCTCAGCGAGGCTATGGGCTATGGCACTGAGCAGCACATTCGTTACAAGCGATTGGATGATGAACGACAGTTCCCAAATTCCTCCTTCACAATGCTACTTGCATTAGTTGTAATTTAATGAGTGTGAGAGAGAGAGAGAGAGAAAGTTTTGGCTCAAAACACAGAAATAATACTGCCTGCTGCTGCTTCCCACTGGGTCTTGTATTAACTCACACCACCTCCACCTCCTACTTCTCTACCTCCTCCCTTTTCACACCTATCCTCAGGTGCTAAAAGTCGTGTCATGAAACCCATCAGCATGGCAAGAGAGCATGCAGAAGCCCCCAGGCACATGCATTCCTTCTGGCTAAACGGCGGGAGAGGACACAAACCTCTCCCTCTTGTCTGCCAACAGTCACGGCAGGCTGGGGTGGTTCCTACAGCAGCCCGTCTCTGTGTAGACAAGCCACCAACTCTCCTTCGGTTCTTTCCTCCTAGGGAGCCAGTGCAGGTGAAAGACACCGACCTGGCAGTTCTGGAAACCGAGCATGAAGCACACACTGCATGACCCACATTGGTGCGGAGCACCCACCACGCACCTCTGTCATCATGGTCCTCCGGCCTCCCCAGAGGGAGCCACAGCAGGGTAGCCCAGCCTCATCCTCGCCTTGCAGGCTGTCTTGCTTGTTGCTCTTTGTAACAATTTGAGATCTGGTAAGCAGGCAGTAAATGTGAACAAAACCTTAGCTAGGGGGTAAAGCCTTCACTGGTATAAATGTGCCATCACTGGTGACCCCCAGTGAACCCAGCCATCACTGCCACGCTGCCTCCTCCTGAGCTCTTGGGCAGATCTGTACCTCCCACATCTTCAGAGCATACATCAAGCCCCTTTTCTTTGCTCCACGGACCTTGACACAAAAGGGACAGCCACAGCAGCAGGGGCATCTTGCAGGTCTCTGCCCTGGAAGGAGCCTAACTGGCCATCACCTCCCACCCCTGTGGCAACCTTGCAACAGAGCCTGTACCCCTTCACGTGACAGGACATTTATCCATCAAATGACCCTGCACTTAAGGCTCACACCTGAAACAAGACCCGCTCTGTGGGGTCTCATGCTGGGCCAGAAGAAAGCCGAGAGGTCTATCTGAGTAGCAGACTTACAAGTAAGAGACTGCAAATATCACTACCACTCTCCTGGTGTATCCAGTCTCTTCAGTGTTTCCCGCTGACAGAGCCTAAATGACAGCCATCCATGGGTTCCTACCCGGTTCACACTCCAGAATACTCCTTATCCCTTCTGTGCCAACTGTAATTTAAAAGCCCCCCTCCCACATTTTGTGGTGTTTTGAAAAAAACAAATCCAAACAAAATTTACATGTTTCTGAAACGAAGGCATAAGCAGGGGAAGGGAAAATGCCCTGAAGGATTGGAACCAAATGTGTTTGTGCAAATGAGACCCAGGATTTACAGTTACCTTCCAGCCTCCAGCAAGTGCTACAGTCTTAGCTTTGACTTAAAAACAATCTGTTTTCTTGTAAAGGTTGAAAAACACCAGTGATATTTTCTCTGGTGTGCTGGCCAAAGTCCCACAGCCCTGGCCGGGAGAGGAAGGTGGACACGATGTCACAGGACACTCCCAGGGACATCTGCAGACACAGGTCTGTATGGACACACAGATGGACATCTGTGCTTCCCAGCACTACGGCAGGCACGATGCTGGGGGCCACCTCCAGAAGCTATTGGGACACAGATATGGCCCCTGTCAGAATCCCCCTCCCAAGCCCACGTGTAGCACTGCACACTCCGTGGCTTTCTTAAAACCATGGCTGTGCTTTGAGCAGTGACCGGGCTCTGAAATAAATGAAGACATGCCTTGCTGAAGTGACCCTAAGTGAAAGCAACAACAACTGGCACAAATAAATAAACAAGCACCACAGCTGCAAATGAAAAAGGAAGAAATGGTGAGCCTCATCAGCCTGCTGCAACTAACCTTGTGCTGGGCAGCTCACCCACTCCAGCAGTGTGGGGAGCCACGCATCCCCCCAGGGGCACCAGATAGAGGGGGTCACTTTGCAGACAGCAAGCGTGGGGAGAAGAGGACACAAGCATGAGAGGGAAGTGGGGGGCTCCTGTGCCAGAGGCCCACCACAATGGCTGTGTGGCCTTTAGGAGCCTGGCACAGGGGTGCTGTTACCTGCTACCAGTTTGCAAAGAGAAGCAGTGACCAGGCTGGGGGGATGAAAAGTAGTTATCAGGGGCAGAACTACAGGGATGAACATACCTAGACATGTGGAGACATGCTGGACTGCCAGAATAGACCTGTTACTGCAACAGCTTCTTTGAGCATACAGTGCAAGCCACAGCGGTCAGAACTGCCAGCCATGATTTATCACATCTACAGTTTAAAACCCAACCTAATCCAACCCTTCTGTTGGAACCAAGAAGTTCAGCTGAAGGTTCCTGGCCCAGCTGGGAAGGCAGAGGCTGTCCTGCCCCTTGGTTCCCTCCTGATAGGCTGTTGTGGCTCAGGAAGGGTGAAGCTCAGACACAGCACTCCGTGTCACACTTCAGCTCCCTTTAAGCCTTCAAATTAGGGCTTACACGGGGCTTAAGTGCAGCATGTCCCAACACAGGGTTGGATTTCACAGCTCTCATGTGCTGCTGGGTTGCCACCTCCAACTGAAAAGGGGATGAGTGCCCTGCGGGCAGCCTGGCAGGCAGTCCATCCACCCCGATACCCTGAGCAGGGGATGGCACCTGATCCCAGCAGCCCTTCCCATGTCCCTGGAGGGCAAGACAGGAAGGCTGAGATCACCAGGACAAGCTCCTGCTTCCCTTGCCTCAGTTAGCCAAACAACTCCCAATATCCATCTCTTCAGCAAGCATTTCATGGTAACCATGGAGTGTTTTACCTCTGTGATCAAGCCTGTGCTCTTCTTCCCCCCTATCCCTGCTGGCCCCCCATGGCTCACCCTGAGCCCCAGGGTGACCAGAGAGTCCCCACCCTTCCAGCCCCTGGGTTGGGACGTCTGACACGCAGCATTCAGTTCCCACGTGAAGTCAGCATGTTCTCAGTACATGGCATGCTATGTCCTCGGCCATGAACACCTCAGGTGGGCTGGGCACCTTCCAGCAAGGACAGCTGAATATGACAGGGCTGGGCTGGGGAGGGGCAGCACAGGGGAAGAAGCTGCCAGAAACAGGAGAAAGAACACAAAATACTCTGGGAGAATAAAAGCCCCATCCCCTTCACAAGCCCTGCAATAACAAGAAGGCAAAAGGACAGGAGTATCAACCACAACAAAACCCAAATTAAAAATTATGACCTGCAACTTGCTCCAGTGATGCCATGAAACAACTGTGGCTAGGAAACACACTTCCTAGCTCACCATCAGTGCTGCCACAAGCATCTGCTTTATTGTCCACGGTATCAAAAACATCAGGCATCCCCACCTGAAATCATGCCCTCTCCTGCCATTCATTCACATCCCATCTTCTTTTTCCCTTGCATGTTATCTTCTACAGGCAGCAGCTTTTTGGCAGGAGTCTCAGTGTCTGTTTGCAACAGGGCATGGCAAGGGAAAGCAGACATCTCCTTCTAAAGCATCCTCTTCCTGAAGCCCCTTCAACCCTTCCTGGCTGAGAGGAAATGCAAGGATTGGTAATGACTCAAGTGCTCCTCAGGGAAACAGCAGTGATTTTAGAGGAAGATGAAATAACTTTTAAGCCAAGCCTAGTCCTGAAGAGGGGAACTCCACACTCTGTAGCTTGAGTTCACAGTTGGGCATGAACAAAGCCGGGACTCAGGCACCCACCAGCAGAGATACTGGAAAAGATACAGCTACTTTACTGAGGTAGTCTCACCTACATTAGACACATTGTGAGTGATACACTAAACACGTCTGAAGGGATACAGATTCCTCAGGGAATTCTGTATCTGCATACAGACCCCAGTTACATCACACCACTACGTAAAGTCTCAAATAACTGAGGATACAGAGATAGACCTGAGACACTTCAGCAGAGCTGAAGACATATCCAAGAACTGGTCCAGTTGGGCCACCAAAACCTGGCACTGGGAGCAGATGCATAAAAGATGCCTGCCATGCAGCTGTTCTGGATCAGGATAGAGATGAGCTGGTGGATGTGGATTACAGATCATTCTCCGTCAAAATGTCTTGAATGATATTTCTCTCAAGCTTGGATTTCTAGTAACCCTTTTGTTCAGCCTGAAAAGTCACATTGCTTAAAAAAAATCTCTTCCTGCCTTTTAAAGGCAGAGTGGCAGTGTCCCCTCCTGAACACACTGTGATTTACAGTCTTCCACACTCACACTGGCAACACAAGCCCTTATGCAGAGACTGCAGACAGCACTCCTGCCAACACATACGCTGTCACAGCATCGCTCCACATAAACACCCTGCATTCACCTTGTTTATATTTCCTCCCGTACAGGCTGCGACAGCTCACAAACACACACAAAGCCTAATTTATATTTATAATAAATCTCCCTTCTTCATTCACTGCAGTGGAAAAGAGCCCTGGTACAAACACAATTTGTTGGGAAAATGGTGTAACAGCTCTAAGGAGAATCAGGCCCATGCTCTTCTGTAGATAAAGAGGAGGAAGCCCCACCAAACACGAGTACACTCCTACACATGCCTACAAACATGGAAGGAGTCCCACATATGCACACATACACACAGATACTCTTCCACCTGTGCTCTCACATACACTGCTCAATAACAGCACCTGCTGTCCCTTCTGACTCGCACGTGCTTTCAGGCAGCACAGACTTTTGCAAGGTGCACTTTCATTACACAGGTGCTCACAGCCTCAGATCAGCGACAGGAAAACAACACTGCAAGAGAAGTACTGTCACCATCACTGGGATATGCTTGCGTCTGGGTCTCACAGGTCCTTCTCAGGTGGTGCAGGGGGTTGCAACCCCCATTGTTGTTTCTTATCTCCACTTGCTAAATACACACATATTCTGCTGTTGAAAGAATGCAGAGAGGGAGTTGGGCGGGAAGGAAGATTTCTGGAGGTGCCACTGATAGTGCTAGAAGAGATGAAGAAATTTTTTTTATTGTACTCATGAAAAAATGTGATCCTCAGTTTCTTTGTAGACACATGCCTTGGAGGATTTATGAGGTCTTGGGTTCCTCCATGCTGTCCACAAACTGGCTGTAGCCAAGTTGTCCTTTTGTTTTAATTTGGTTTCAGAGAAAAGGTTGTGATCTCTCTTCTCTCCACAAAGGACTTTGTTGCTGCTTCCCAAGCCTCCATCACCCTGAGGCTTGGTTGTGGCAGTGTGTTCCCCACAGGACAGCTCTGAAGCTGGGCCTAGTGTGCCATGTGGGTGCTTGCAGGGCAAGCACACCCAACCAGTCCTCTGTGGTCTCTACTGGCTCCCAAACAAGCTTCCATAGGTGACCTAACTATTAGTTCCTGTCAAGGTGCTGTGTGCTCAGATGTCTTCTGTACAGCTCTAACTCCTGATGGCCTTGCAGAGTTTGACTGACTCAGGCAATTCGTCTGATCTGCCACCTTTTCTCCATCCTGGCAACACTAAGCTCGACCAAAAACTTCACTCTGCATCACCACCGAGCACACCAGCAGCCTGCCCAGCACCCAGAAAGTTCCTGTGCACTGACATATTGGGAGCTGGAGGATGGGCATCACCTAATGCCAGCACAGCTCCGCTGCTGACCCAGGGCTCTCCCTAATGGAGAGAGCACCCTCACACAGGGTCCTGGCCAGCTGCATCACTGAGGTGAGCTGACACACCCCCTGGCACTGCTGTGCTCAGACCCCTCTGCTCCACTCCTCCCCGGGGCACCACAGGGCCTCAACATGGCATCAATTCTGTTTGTCAGTGTTAAGGTGCTCAAGTGTGTCGCCAGAGATTTCCAAGTTAGAGACGACTCTACTCCAGGTATTTTGAAGACTAGTAAAGGCTATTTAACTCCCCAGAAATTCTGTCACAAGAGGAAGATTAAAGGTTGCACACACATACACAGAGCTATGAGGATATCAAAGATGGTTTTCTTGGAATTTTTTCCCCAGCTTTTGAAGTCAAACATCTAAATAAGAAAGTAGCAATGATGGCTGGAAAGTACCACTATTTGGAGGTAAAACAGAGACTTGCTAAAAATCCTTGCCAAAATATGTGGGATTTGTCAACAGTAAATGCTGCCAAGGAGAAAGTAAAGCCCCATGCATTTTAGCTGGACATTCTTCTCCTCCAGCCTATTGCTTTAAGCAGACAGATAGCCTTCCTACCAATGTACATATGGAGCACTATGGGCACTCACCCTTCTGCAACCCTGCTGCTCTCAGCTCCTGACAGAGGGATAGCCCAAAGCCATGGAAGAACCATGCAGAAGGTCAAAAACCAGCCCAGTCCTGGCACAGCTCTTCCAAAAACACCACGGTGAAAAGCTAACCCTGGGATGAGTCTTGGACCCCTCTCTGGGCAGGCTGAAGCAGGCTGGAAATCCCAGTCTCCCTAATATCCTTCTGGGTACTTCCTCTTCTCCCCATGCCACCTCTGGCTGATTTGAGCACCTGTCACATCCCTTCTCAAATACAGGTTGTGCATTCTCTGGGGCAATGCCATGCCACAGTTGTCCATCTTTTGGAAAATCTGCAGCACAGAGATCTTCGACTTTGGATCCCAGATGCTAGTGGCTATGAATAATTGGTAATTAAAGTGAAGCCATACCAGAGGATTGTTGTGCCTCTAAGTTTTCTCCAGACTACTCTCAGGAGACACAGGAGAGCTACCAGAGATAAAAAAAATAAATCTCAGCCTACGAGGTTTACACAGAGACCATCAAAAATATGCGTCTGTATTGTTCTGACCTCCAGATCTTTTTTTTCCTTCACATTTTCCTAACCTTTAAAAGGCATGTAAGATAAACAGAGGAGAAGCTAGGCAGACAACATCCTCGGAAGAGATGTAGGAATATAATCAAGCCCTCAGACACACGCACACAAACACCATAATTTATCTCTTCCTCCTCCTGTTTGATATTATCCTCTGTTCTAGTATCATAATCTGTTGCTATGGAAACAGCTATGATGTCACTACAAGAGGTTTATGGATGTCTTGAACAGGAAGGAAAGGTACAAGATGATGGGAGAGGAAAAAAAAAAAACCACCTACAAACAGCTGCTGAGCAGGAGATGTTCCAGGAATGGCAAGTGTTAACAGGGAAAAGATAAATACATGAACGGTGCTGGAGTTGTTGCAGACAAGAGCAGAATATAAACCACACTTTAAAAATAAAGAATGCTTACAAATTTTGCCTACAAGTAAAAATATTCTGGGCAAGCTAAAGGACCTTCCTGAAAAAAACAAACTTTCGCTGAAATGTTCAGCAAGTTTTCTGGGACTGGATATTCTCTGAGTCTTGCTGCTAGAGTCCAAGTCTTCACCAAGGCACTCCATCATCTGCTGTAACATCCCCTCCAGAAGCATAACACCCCATCAATGCAGCTAATAGTTAGGGCATTTGCTGCCTATCCACCATCCTGTGTATGCTTCTACGACCTGTAACTAGAAAAACCCTCGTGTCTTCAAGCAAAAATAAACAGAACCATAAAATCCCTTAGGTTGAAAATTACCTCTAAGATCAATGAGACCAACTGTTAACCAAACAGTGCCAAATGCACAACTAACTGTGTCCCCTAGCACCACATCTATAAGTCTTTTAAATACCTACAGAGATGGGGGCTCCACCACTTCCCTGGGCAGCCTGTTCCAGTGCTTGACAAACCTTTCCATAAGGAAATTTTTCATAACATCCAATCTATACTTCTCTGGTACAACCTGAGGCCCTTTTGTCCAGTCACTTGTTACCTGTGGAAAGAGGCTGACCTCCACCTCACCACAACCTCCTTTCAGGTGGTTGTAGAGAAAGATAAGGTCTCCCCTGAGCCTCCTTTTCTCCCTGCTAAACAAGCCTAGCTCCTTCAGCTGCTCCCCAGAAGTCTTGAGCATTAGACCCTTCAGCAACTTCGTTGCCCTTCTCTGGACATGCACCAGCACTTCGATGTCTTTCTCATAGTGCTCTTGTGCCTTTAAGATTTGTTTCTCGGTGAACATCCAGCCCTCCTGGACTCCTTTGTCCCTCGGGACTGTCCCAAGGGACTCTATCAATCTGTCTCCTAAACAGGCCAGAGTCTGCCCTGTTCAGAAGTCCAAGGTAGCCGTTCTGCTGAGCCCCCTCCTTACTTCTTGAGAATTGACAGCCAATCACTGTACCCAAAACGGCCTCCAAACACCACATCAGCCACAAGCCCTTCTCTGTTCGCACAGAACAGGCCCAGCAGGGTGCCTTCCTTTGCTGGCTCACTCACCAGCGGGGTCAGGAAGTTATCTTCCACACACTCCAGGAACCTCCTAGACTGTTTCCTCTCTGCTGTTTCCTCTCTGTGCAAAGACACACTGAATCCACGGATCATATCCAGTAGCAAATAAACACCCTGACTCCAAATAAGCAAAAAAAAGGAGCTTTTCTTGCTCTCTCCACCCATGAGAAAGACCATAACCTTACAGACTCACTGCCAAACATACTGACATACCTGCCCTGGTACTAGAGAGAACAGTATGCTGAGCCTCCCATGCTTGAGATGTGCCCAGCCTTCGGGCCATGCACATCCATGTGTGGGATGATGCACGTGTGGTTCTCACCCGTGAGCTCAGGTGCTGATGACTGGGCCTCCATGCTTGTACCCTTTCTGGCCACAACGATTGATGGTGAGAGTAGAGCACACATGATGACAGAGAGGGTGGGGCAGTCACATTTGTCCTTCAAGACATCATGTGCAGGCTGAGGGAAAATTCAACTTGAATTTGCCTGATGGGGAGGAGGAGGGAGGATAGCACATCAAATTTGTCCTGCACAGGCACCGTTGTCATGGGATAAGCAGTGGCAGAGAAAGAAGAAACCACAAGGATCTCAGATCAATGAAAAGTGCTGGTGTTTCAGATAATCTCTGTCCCATCAGAGTTTCCTGAGCATGGTGAGTGGGATCAGAGATTTTAAGGGAATGCCACAGCATCAGTTTTGCCTCTGGTCTCAGCTCCAGATGGGGAATCCCCAGACTGACTCTCTGTTCTGCCTGTGAGCATTAGGATATTGGTAGTGTCTCCTGTCCTCGCTCACCTTCCCTTCCAAAGATATTAGAGACAACTGCAGGGGAAAAAAACTGGGAGAGACTGAAGTCTGAAGAGAGTGGGAGAGACTGAAGTCAGTAACAGCACCTGTAAAAACAGTCCAAGATCAGATCTTCAGTATTTCACTCAATTTTCTGTTCCTGCCGGCCTTGGATGTGACAGCCCCAGCCCCTGAAGTTCTCAGGGATCATCTCCCTCTCTTCTGTTACAGTCACTTGCCCTCATCTTTGTTCCCCACCTACCTCTCTCATCCTCTTCTCTCTTGTTCCTGACCTCCTGACTTACTCCTTCTCAATCTTCAGCCCACCCTTTCCTTTCCCGGAGGAACCTCTGTCACAAATGTTGTGGAAAACCCACACATTGTGACTTCCTCTCCCAAAAGTGCCCCGACAATTTGTATGATGCACCCTCCTGTGTCTGCATCTACATGAAATGCAAATCCTTTGGGGTGGGAACTATCTACCCCTTCATGTCAATGTCATGCCTAGTACAGTAAGGTTCTGCTTTTGTTTGGCACAGCAAATACAACTGTTATTAGGAACACCTCAAAAGCACCAAAGGAGAGTAAAAGAACAGGTATGAAAACAATGCCAAGTGTTTTGTGTGTTTTCCAGTTTCTTTTATATTTTGTGGGCAAGGTTCTGTTTCTATTTTTTATTAAACCATTTTTTCTCTTCTGTACTTTATATTTGGGACTGCAGAATAGACAACAAAGCTGATCTTGGTGAAGAAACAGAGATTGTGCTTTTTAAATTGGCAGGTGAAACCAAGCAGGATTGCAAAATCAGGGGAATTAGATAAGAATTCAAAACAATCTTGACAAATTGAAGGGTACAGGATGACATTCAAATGGGACAGATAAAATCACACACTTAGGTAGGAAAGTCTACCTCCACACATACAGGATAGAAGATGGCTCATGAGGCATCAGACTTCTTGGACAGGATCTGTGAGCCACAGCACACCACAAGCTACACAGAGATAGATGAACAATGTTACGGTGCAGAAGTAAAACCAAACAGGAGCACTGCCTGTGACAGACATGAAGGAACACTTCTGCTCTCCTTGGCCAGCACAGGACCCAACACACAGCCCTGTGCTCTAGCAGTGCCATTCAAGAGAGAGATGGGCTAGCTGAAGGGAGCACAGAGAACCAGGAGTATGGTCAGAGCTAAAGGGGAAGAGATACAAGAGAAAGAGTTGAAGAACGAGTTCGAGATATGATTAGCCTAAGGAACACAAAGGAGAGTCATGACAAAGATAAAGGCATAGTTTTCCTACACCCACAGTTAAAAGGACAATCCTACACCCACAGTTAAAAGGACAAGGAATCAGAGCAAGCAAAGCAGAGAGGAGTTACAGAGGAGGCAAAATCTTTTCAGTAACAAAGCAAAGGGCAACGACGACAGCCTGGGCATGCTGTGGACCATCCGTACATGGGGAAGATGTTGGATAAGCCTGTTAGAGAACATGCTGGACAGGCATTTGATATCCTGCTTTGAAACACTTTTTAAAATCCTTCCTTTGACCATTTCCTATGGTTTAAATGATTTTGGTGAGAGGTAAGTTTCTTTGGCATTTCAGCGTAGCCCAGAGCCCAACCTGTCAGCCTTTAGGACCAAAGGAGATGTTAGCCTCCAGGGTTCTGCTAGGTAACACCATTGTTCCAGGTCTTGCTAGGACCTTTACAGATTAAAATCTATAAAGAACAGGGAAGACAGCTGCCCTTCGTAGTCTCCCAAGTATCTCTGGCAAATACCATTGCCTTGTGGGATGACCTTTCCCGCTTTTCAGGGTAGGAGATGTGTGTGACTGCTCTTACTTTGTCCTTCCAGAGACAGATGTCAGCACAGGCCCTGGAAGGTGAGCAGGACAGAGAGGGATGTGTAAATAGAGTGAGCTTTAGCTTCTCCAAACACATGTCCCATTCAGTGGTGACACTGAAGAGAACCAAGGGAGCGAACTATGGCATCCTTCACCCAGCATAAAACTCCCTCTCCCTCCAGAAGGTGACACAGACAGGCTAACGCTCATCAGGTGGAGACCATGCTTCCCTGGTGTAGCTCCCCAGGTTTCAGTGACACTGTTGCTGATCTGTATCAGAACCAAGCTCAGGAGCAGCTCAAGGGGCTCGCATCACGAAGATGTGTCCCTTCCTCTGGCTATTTTGTACGTATCTTGTGAGTAAGCAAAGACTCTGTTCCTTGGCATCTGTCAGAGGCCTGATCAGACAGCCACTCTTTATATAGCACCTTGAACATATACAGCATTGTATAAATACACACTATTACAGCTTATTGTTACTTCCGTTCAATAAATAAATCCTAATGGCACAGACAGCTTTTTGATTTAGTCCTGACTCTGGATTTTCCCAGGTGTTTTGAGATGTGGCAATGCCTTTGCCAGCCTACAGAGAGAGAGGCTGCTCCTCCACTCATGTGCATGGGCAAGTGTTAGTGGAAGTATTTTTGACATCAAAATTACCCAGTTCTGAAGGCTACCTGAATTCAGGAGTGGACCCAAAATATAGGCTCTTGTGCTTTCCTGAGGATGGACCTCAGTTTGCTGATATGGCCAAATGAGGGAGTATTCAGGGGTGCTCTGTGCTGTAAATGAGGGGTAGCAGTAACATGCTTCTACTCCTCCTGCATGACAAACAAATTGATAAATGCCCTGTCTGGAGTGAAATTATAATCTGTGATTATTTTCAAAAGAAGAGGTGAATTCTGTACTGCTAGGGGAAATAGTTTCAAAAGAGAGGGCTTCCAGTTGAATATCTTGGTTCACATTAGGGTATGCAAACAGCTCAAGAAACAACCTTTTCTCTAAATGATGTTTAATGCTCACTTCTTGTTATCCACCAGTTATCCTTCCAAAAGTAAGAGAAAGACCTATAAATAATATTTCACATTCAGAGGGCAGAGATTTCCTAGTAAGGGTGAGGAAACAACCTCATTTTATAAATGGAGTGATTAAGCTATAGAGGCCATGAGTCAGAAAGGTACTTCAGCGTGTGGCCAGCTTTAAAGACATAAACAATCCTAATGAAGTCAGCAGCACTGTCTATGAGCTTAAATTTAGGCACAGACCTGAAAATATCTTCTTAAATTGGGATCAGAGAGGAAAAGGGTGGAACCTTAAAAAAAACCACAACAAACCAGTCTTAGCCTACCTGTTCACTACAGACAGAGGGATGGGGACACCATAACAGCTGTAAGCCCACCACTGAACGCCTTTGCAAACTCTCCTTGGGGTCTCACCCACAGGCAGCACTATCACAGTTGCCTCGAGTCCTGCAGCCAGAAGAAGCTGTCCCATCTGCCTCACACTGGTGTCTCAGCCTGGTCCCAGCAAAAGGTGGCTGCGCTTCCCCTGACCTCACCATCTGGCAGGACTGCTCGAACACCATCACCTGGGACCCTCTTGGTCAGGCCCACAATCAGAACAGGGATTTACTTCCAGGCCCAGGTCACCAATCCCGTCATGACTGGACTTCCCAACTTCCCTCCTGACCAAATATTCGCATACTTTTACGCACCACTGCTGTGATGTGGCCAAAATCGGGCCTTATTCATTTACCCACCCAAGTCCATTATCCACCTCCAAATGCACAGTCTAACTTCCCAAAGCTGAGCTAAGTTCAAGAGGCTCACAGGCATCAAGGAGGTCTCTAGGCTGTTCCCCATCAGTAGAAGAACCTACACTGAACAAGGTGCTTGGGCAGCTCTTACCCAGTCTGGATGAAACCACATCCAGTGGTCTCAAAGCACCACGTAAAACTGGGCAGTAAATAACAACTGCTGAGCAAATGGGGAAACCTAGTGATGGAAAAATGAAAACTATTTCACTTTCCAGGCCAGCAAAGGTGTCCTACTGAAGCCAACTGGGTCTTCTCCACCTGTTACAGCCTCGAAGAGGAAGGCACTGCACAGAGTCCAAGGGCTGAGGACTGTGGTGAGTAACTGAGTTTGCCTCTTTGTCTGCTCACCCCAGCCCCTAATCCCAGCAATGCTTTTTCCCCTTCTGAAAATAAACCAGCATTTTTCACCCGTTACATCGCAAACTTGTTTAATCACTAGACGCAGCAGCATGATAAGAACAATAATTTTAACTGGAGGGGGCTTCCTGTTATCCTGGCTATAGCCATATCCTGAGCAAATAAAAACTTAGGCTTTTGGTCCCAGCATTGACATAGCTTAAGTTCTGGTTATTGTTTCATAAACAGGAAGTGTCTCTGAGTTATCATCTCCCTGCATGAACTTTGGGGTAAAAACCTTTACTCCGCCTCACTGGGGCCGCCTCCCTGACGAGCAAGTTTTGTGTGCTTTAACGAGATTTGAGGATGCATTCGAAACCCAGCAGGGCTGGCCTGTTTCTAGCATTAAATGGGATCTGATCCACGAGTACAAGGTCAGATTTTCCGGCTTTCCCAGCCCCACGTGTGACAAGGATAGCACGCAGGCAGGTCCCTGCCTGTGCTCAGCTATAGCAGCCGCACCGGTGGCGAGGTGCAATTTACAAATATTACCCAGATTAATTCCATGAGCCACCCACATAGAAAACTACCGATGCGGCTGCTAAAAATACACGCTGAATTGCAACAAAGTTGTCAAGAATAAGTAAGAAGCAAAGCGAAGAGGAACTAAACCAAAACAGAGGTAATCACTGTTTAGAAAATAAAGGTTAACACATATAAATACCTCTCTTTATGCAATTGTGAAGGATGCTAGGTACGAGACGCCAAGGAAATCGCTGGAGACACCCATCCTAAGCAAAAATCTACCCACAGTCTGTGATGTCTAGCAGACCCCCTCTTAAAATGGGGTCTCCCCTGGTCCACAGAGCCTGGCTCTATTCTCTGCAAAGCAGGAAATGTCACAAGGTGAGTGCACAGGTGATGATTTTGCACAGCAAGGGCAACACTGCCTAGAGGAGGGTCCAGAGAAGCAGATTCTTGCCTGGCTCAAGCCATGCACCTCCTTTAGAGCCAATACAGCCACTCCTGATGAAGCCACATCTCTGGTGCTCAGAGGCATGGCAGCCACTAGTTTGCCCCACTCTGGAGCAGAGGCCATGTAGGATTACACCTGATGAGGTCTGCTTTGAAACTCATTTCCTTGTACAGCTCACAAACGAAACTAAAAACCAGGTCAAACATTGCGCAGCAGTGTTACTTCTGTTTTGTTTCACTTGTTATATTTTTATGTCCTTCATTCTACTGCTAAGCTCTCCACCACCCAGATAAAAAAAAAAAAAAAAAGGATAAGAAAAACCCAGGAGAGGAGAAGACAAGAGCAAAAACTCCAAATTCTTTAAAACAAATGGGAAAATTCTCCTGGCACAGAGTGTGTGGGAGAGGATTTCACACCAGATATTCACTTATTTATCATGCCTCGCCTATTAATATCAGGTGAGGCACCATTCTGCTTCCCAGAACTGGTATTTAAGCCAGCTGCTCTGCACAAGCACACACCACCCTCACCTGCACGTCAAGAATGGTGGGTGACTTTCTGCGTGTGCTCTATGTTATCACTCACTTAAATTTCTACTGGAACCACTTCATAAGGCCTTTGAGGTGTCACATTTCCTCCCAGGGTGCTTTTTCTGTCAAAGAGCCTATGTTCTGAAATCGGTACGGCAGGGATACGGTTTCACCTCCCCTCGCCCGCCTTGCGGTGGTGGCGGTGGGCGTGCGTGTGTGCCCCCGAGACTGCTCGGTAAAGGGCAGGAGCAGAGCAGAGCAGAGCCTGCCTGCCCGTCGCAGTGCTGATCCGAGCCCTCGGCTCCCGTGCTCTCCTCAGTGCCCTGACTCTACCTGATGCTCCAGAGGAGGGCTACAGACCGAACTGCTCATGCACATAACGTGAGGCTCGCAGGGGAGGATGGCAGTCCTTGCCTCCTTCCAAGGAGGAAATTGCATCCCCTGCGATAAGTAAGTTTTTATCTATGCACTGCGATATTGCAGGGAATTCTAAGGACCTCTCATGGCAACTAGGAGGCGAAAAACAATCATTAACCCCTCCTCCACCTCCCTCGAAGCCATTCAGCAGCAATTTAACCCGCAAGCATACCGCAACACAACACAGATAAAACAATTTCTATCAGCCTTTACGCTATCTCCGGCTCCTGCCAGTTGGGATATTCACCTATTTAGAGGCTTAAGGCATGCTGCAGAGCCTGGCCGCAGACCCTTCCGTATCTGCTGCGGGGGGTTTGTTTTCACGGGTCACTTTCAGGGTATTTTTTCCCATCTGCTCTCTTTTTCCAGCCAGGCAGAAGCAGGGGCGCCGCTGAAGTTAGGATGCTCTAAGGAACCGCTAAACTTCCACCGCACGCTCCGGTGCGGCACCGCCGCCCCCTCCCCAGGAAGAAGCCGGCGCCCTGCTCGCCCCGGCCGTGGCCGAGGCCTCCTCTCCCCTCCCCTCCCCTCCCCTCCGCTCCGCTGCCCTGCCCGGCTCCGGGGAGGCGGCCGTGCCGGCGCTCGCCCACTGCGGCGCGCCGGGAAGGGGA
>VZRO01003281.1:302997-350552 GCA_013397915.1 Daphoenositta chrysoptera | reverse complement strand
CGTTTTTTTTTTAATTTTAAATCATCCGTCTCTCCAGTTGAGCTCTTGCTGTAGGAGCACCAACCCGACGAGCATCATTTTTGTCGGTGCATAGAGGAAAGCTGTAGGTGAAGCCACAGGAACCCCCTTTGCCTGACAGGAGCTTTACAAAGGAAGGTCAGTCGCCAGGTACCCATTACGCAGGCAAAGGAAGCTGAGACTCATGCAAAGCCTCTGGCAAAGGTGGAAACAAAACCTCGGGCTGTGATCCTGCATTAACAGCCGTCTGGATCTGCCTGCCTGGAGCTCCTTACAGATGAGCAGTCTGGGACTGGACCGGTGAAGACACAGCTCCCTTTGTGCCTGCTGTCACTGCTGATCCCCCAAAACGCTGCCTCTCGCTGCTGCTGGTGCCACCCAGACCTCTCCCACCGCAGCACTTGGTCGCAGCAGGGCTCAACACCCGGCTACTCCCACTGATGCCTCGAGGACGAGGCAAGAGGTAACTTTTGCTTGGGGATTTCAGTGCGAGTCAAGTGCTCCAGCCAGCCTGGCCCTTGCCTCGGGGTGCTGCGGGTGCCTGCGCTGGCAGATAAAAGCAGGCCAGGGAACAAGCCGTGCTGACCAGCCGATGGAACAGGATGGCCATGGCTGCACTGTGGAGGATGTGATCCCCAGGCTCCTGTGGGCCATCTTGTTTGCAAGGTATCTTCAGTGTTTTGCATGATTTTTCTCCCTCCACTGAAAAATGCCTGAAACTACAGGAGAGCTGTCTCACGCCCCATTAACATTCTGTTTGCAACACGAAGCTGAGGATACATTTAAAATGTGTCGGGGAGTGCCATGCAGGGCTGGCGGAGGTGATTGAGGGCTCAAAAGTGGGCTGGGATGGCACTGGAGGAGTATGTACAGCAGAGGGAGCAAAACCTGCTGCCGTCTCATCTCTGCTTCATTTTGAGAGTGATCCCGAGATCAACCATCACTAAATCTTGGAAAGAAATGGAGCTACCTCCATCTGGACCACTGGGGAAGTCCAGGCCAGAGGTGGAGGGCAGGTGTGTGGATGACAGCAGGCACAGTATTTGAACATGTTTCTTGTCCCTCTTTTATTTACCTATGGCGACCCTCAGAGTTCAGCTCTAGGCACGAGTCGAAAGCCTCATATTTTACTGAGACGTGTTTCTGGTCATTGTAATTCTGCACTGCTCTTTTCTTTATGATGGAGAACCTTATCTGCTTTCCAAGGCTACTGATGCTTCTGATCCCAGCCTGCCTCCCTGCCCGTGATCAGAGTGGCAGCCGTGGAGCCCTGGCTCAGAGACACAGAGGAGATGTGGAGAAGTGCTGGAGCACAGCAGTGGACAACACTAGAGGAGGAGGCTGCTACAGGAACCAGCTTCACTTCTTGGCATTGCATTCTGCTGCAGCGTGGCTCCAGGTTAGTCACATCACCCTCACTCTCCTCAGCTGCAGAATGGGGCAGATGTACCAGTCTCTGCTGTGTGAGACTGCACTGACAGTTTCTTCTCCCTTTGTTTCACCCTGAGCTATCCCATAGCCCGTGGGGTCTGTGTTAACTCCACATCCATCAAAACAGGCATGACACAGGAGCTTAAAATATAAACCAAACTCACTCCTTGCCAGAAGAAAAGGAGGAAGGGGTTGTCAGAGATGTCTGCAGGGATGTCACCCTCTGTCAGAGATGTCACCGTGTGTGGCCTGGGCATGGAAGTGGTGCCCCCTGGCCCTGTGGCTGGCAGGTGGAGCACAAAGGGGGACACAGGAACATCCAAACCTCCGTGTGACATACTTAGGCACATGCTAAAGCTGTTGGCTTCAAAGCACAGGTTATTCTGCTTGTCTCAGGGAAAAGGTGCTGAACTTGATGGACTACTTGGCTGGTCCAGGACAACAGTTCCTGAATGCCTCTCAGGTTCAGCATTGCCAAGGACATTACAGACTCTCATCCACTCACAATTTGTCCCAAGATAGGAAAATTAATGGGCATGTTTTCACCAACAAGGATTGTTCTGATCTTACATGTTTTTA
This sequence comes from Daphoenositta chrysoptera, assembly GCA_013397915.1. NCBI lineage: Eukaryota > Metazoa > Chordata > Aves > Passeriformes > Daphoenositta > Daphoenositta chrysoptera. The sequence continues at coordinate 348,524 of VZRO01003281.1, read as the reverse complement.
AATGTTGTTGCCAAATGAGGCCACATTTGGTAAATAAAAACCAGCCCAAACAGGTCCTGACCTCGGCCCAGACTGGCTGCGACAACATGCTGCATAGAGGATGCATAGAGGTGTTTTTTGGGCATGCAGAGGGAGCAGGGATTTGCCCAGCTGGGCACAGCCTTCCTCCCCAGCTCACACAGGGGCCTCACCCTGAGTGTCTCTTTCGGAGAGGACTTGGGGCGCGTGATTGAAGCTAAGGGGGTACAATCCCTTGCTGTACTTCCCCACTGCTGTGAACAGATGGGGATGCACTCTGGAGATGGCCCAGCTCTGAGCCTACAACCTTCTTTCCCTTCTCCCCAAAGCTGAGCATCCATGTAAGGATGTTACACCCTTGGTCATCTGGGCCCCTGAGCCAAGGCCAAAGCTGTGGTGTGAACATGCCTGTGGTGTGAACATACCTGTGATGTGAACATGCCTGTGGTGTGAACATACCTGTGATGTGAACATATCTGTGGTGTGAACATACCTGTGGTGTGAACATACCTGTGATGTGAACATACCTGTTGGGAGCCAGTCATCAGCAGTGCAGCTGCAACAGCCCCGGGGCAAGGCCTTTCTGCTGGAGAGACCATGATCCACTCTCTGCATGCCTGACACTGCAAGGGGTGTCACTGAAATTTTGAATCCTGGGAGACTTTCCCACCTCAGCAGACTACTACTTCTCTTTGTCCCTTTCACTTGTGAGAGGAAGGCAAACCAGCACTGGAGAAGCACCTTTTAATGCCTCATCTTCAGGTTTTTTCATTTCTCCATTTGCATATTTGGGTCTCCCATAAACCCAGCTGTAGTCTGGGTACCAGTATGATGCCCAGCTGTGTCATGGAGTACCACGCACCACCAAGGCAGCAGCATCCCCAGCTATGCCCAGCGTGGCTGCTGGGTGGTGGTGGCAGACACTAAGCCAGGCAAAGGAGGGGTGGCCTTTTCACAGCACTGGGCTGGCACTCAAAGGGGCTCCATTTCTGCTCCGCATGTGCAAATTTTGGTGGTCTTGGCATGTAACTCACTTCTCCAGAAAGGTGGTGTTTCACTGGTGTGTCTCAGGGGCCTGCTGGTAACAACCTGAGCCTATACCTAACTGCAGTGGAAGCAGCAGGAGCTGCTGTTTCTTGCTGGAAATGGTGAGAGTTTGGGGTTTTTTTTCCTCTTCTGTTAGAAATTGTACAGATTTTGAAAGTCAAGTTTAAGGAGGAAGGCAGATGAGTTTTAAAATATATTTTTTTGGTCATCATTCCCATTTTAGGGGGGTTGTATGAGTGGACAAAAGATGCCCTTAGGTCTTTTAGAGCCAGAAACTCTGTGGTGGCTTCACCACCTCTTCTCTGCTGCTTCCGCCAAACCCTGGCTGTGCCAAGAGCATGCCAGAGGCATTGCCAGAGGTGCCTGCTGCTGAGATGCATTTTCTTCCTCTTCCCCCCAAAGCTGGGGTGTCTGTGGCTCCCAGCTTTCTTGGTTCAGTGTCCATCTACTGCACTTATTTCTTTGGAGAGATTGAGCCCAAAACTGTACTAATAAAAGACTGTATGGTACATTACTAACAACAACAATAAGAACAACAACACCACAACAAACCAAAAAAACCCATAGAAAAAGCAGAAGAGAAAGGCTGTAAGCACACAAGGTGAGCATGTCCCCTTCAGTGACAATCCTTCATACCTGTTTGCCTTCGTGGTGGAGCTGGAATGCAGCAAGTTGTTAACAAGGATCAGGCCCCAAATCTTTCACATTAAGCAAAGCAAAATATTTATTTTAAACACCAGGGGAAGGTTTCCCAATGAAATACACACAGTTGTTTTCTTTTTAAATGTAAATCAGTGAGGGAATGGACAGTTTAATTAAAAGCAAAATTATTAGGTAAGTGCTGAGGGAATCTACATTATTTGCTGGGTACACTCACATATTTTTACTGGTGAGTCAATTGCAATTTTTAATTTCTTTCCACCTAATAAGACCAGCTCAGAGAGTAGCCACTGTGATGTGGAATATTTGGGGAAGGATTTTTCCATGGGTAGCAGGAATGTCTGTTCTGTGTGCAAGCTGTGGATGCCCAGGCAGCCTGCTATGGTATGTCCATTACATCTCTGCTGATCACAGAATATTCTGAGTTGGAAGAGACCCAAAAAGATCCTCATTAGCAAACACTTGCTATAGGCTGCCTCTGTGGCATCACCTGGAGAAAAGCCTGTCCCTTGTGACAGGGATTTTGGGTGGCTGCTAGTGACTGAAACGCTTGGGCTTATGGCTGGCTGGATGCTAAGGGAAAGGTGCTACATTGTTGGCTTTACACCCTGCTGCTGCTCTGTTTCTGGACTCTCTGCTCCCTCAGTGTCACCTGCCCCCCCAGACACAAGCCTTTTTGCAGGCAGGTGTTTTGTGGAAGCCCCCCTGCCCCTTCCCTCAAGCCCATGTGTCCCTTTTCTGCAGGGCAAACGATACAGACGGACTCCCAAGCACACCAGAAAACAGCCAGCACTCTGGGCGGGGACAACGACTGCTTAATTTGTAAAGTTCTGAGGGAAGGCCCTTATCTTCGAGCACATACGGAAAATATGCTGCATACTTGAGTGGGGTTTGGGACTGATGGCTCTGTCACAGCTGAAGTTCAAAATAAGACCACAAAACCCTACAGCACAATTATCCCATGCACCAGCAAGAGGGACTCTGTAAGAACTCAAGTATTTTTACTCAGCCTGAACATCAGTGCCTTCCTCAGTGCAGCTCACATGATGTAAATGCCCCTTTCAGGGGGTAACAAATGGATTTACAGCGCAGGCATACAGAGGGGTGAGGCTTAACTCCCACTATGAAACCAGATGATGCTGATAAAGCCTTAGTGGCTTCAACAGCTGTGCCCTGACAGGGACGGGAGTGTGCGATGAGAACAAGACAGATGTCGAAAAACGCTTTAGGTACCACGGATGGAGGAAAGGTGAGATGAAAGCGCCCAGCCTGAGCAGTGCCCCGGGGAAGGCAGAGATCTGGGTCACCTCAGCCAGCCCTACCACCACATCTGATCACATTCCTGAGCTTGCTTCCCCGTCAGGAGTATCGCTGAAATAAATGCCCTAAAAATGATGTGGCCTCTCCGTTTGAGGGGTTAAACACAATTTCCCATCCCCGAGCTTTTGCAGTTGGCTCAGGTATTGTTGCAGGATCTTGGATCCTTTTCTTCTTATTATTAATAAAAGAAACTTTGAAATATATATAAAAAAAGTGCTTATCAGATAATGAAATTCTAGCTGTGGTTGTCTTTCAAACAACCAGGGCCATGATTTAATTGGAAGTAATTATAGTCTTTTCTGAAGTATAATTTTTAGGGTATTTTTTCCCCTGACATTTGCAGTGTGGAAATTAAAAATAAAACGATGTCAGAATCACGAGATTTCAATCTGTCTTCAAACAATAATGTGGGCTAGTGTCAGAGGTTTGTCCTTGGCTGGAAAGAAGAAAAATTCACTGAAGAAAATCCTTCTGGTGAAAATTGCCAATAGCACCTGCTGGTGCACTTGGTGTGCTGAGAAATTCCTGAGAGACTCCTGCTTCCCAGAGCTCACAAGAAACCCTCCTACCTCTGCTGCAGTGGGAAAGGGCACATCAGTACCTAGCTCCTGAGAGCACCACATTTGTGATGCAGGCTTTGTTAATTATTCCACCAGTAAATCTGTATTAAAAGATATACTTAGAGCACAGAAAAAAAAATCCCATTCTACACAACAAAAATTAAATGTATTCCTCATATCCTGCTGAAAACAAAGTTATTTCTATACTCCTTTTCCCCCCAATTTTTTTTTAAAAATTTTTAAACAGGAAAGTTTTCAAATTACCTCTTTCTAAATTTTACCCTGTTTTCACTTTGCAATTCCCCATCTTCCTTCGGTGAAACCACCAGTGTATGCCCTGAACTTTGACTCACACTCTGTGTCTTACTGAAAGTGCTGTTTCCAAGGGAGGGACAGTCTCTGCCAGGATCAGCTCAACCTCTTTGGTGGCCGGTGGCACCAGCAGGGCCCCGAGGGCAGAGCCTGAGCTCCTGTCAGCCTGTGTGGCTCTGCTGGTGCTGGTGATGCTGTGATGCCCCTGGACACGTAATGCAGCTCTAATACAACCACTCAGAGAACAGTTTGGCTCAGCCTCCTAAGTCACATTCTCCAGGCTTCAGATCATTTCTGTAGGGTTGTGGATGCACACATGAGGAATCATGTTGCACTCCGAATTCTCTGCTTCTGGATCTGAAATTTTATATCTAATGCCCATTTAAAATCCATTCCTGAACACCACTCAAAGGGAAAGGAAGGAACTATTTCAGATTAAAAGGGCAACACATATAAAAAGTTACATACAAGTCTGTGATTCACTGTATAAAGTGCTGAAAAGGATTTTATGAGGGATGCTCAGTTCTGCAAAGTGTGTTGACTTTTTGATGAGACATTAGGTGAGGTGCCCTATCATTGCAGACTCTATGGAGTTATTAGCAGAATGATTTACTACGAATTCCTACTGGGCAGTGCCTGCCTGGCCTACTCATGTACCCCACCTCACCGCTCAGCATTATTTATTCCATTTCACTCTTCACCTTAAAAAATCCCATTGCGTGGCCTTTCCAGTGAAGAAAGCTATGTCTCATCTCAGATATAGCTTCAGCAAAAAGGGAAGGGATTTCCCTCTAGTCTTCAGCCTCTGAAACAGCCTTTTCAAAGAGAGGTATTTTATTATATGGGGAAAAAATTTATACAGACTGAGGTAAAATTTTGGTCAGGCCTTGCAAAACAAACTCAGTGGCTTTAAAGTAATAAAACTTTCTGTGGCATTTTGCCAGAGCTGATCTTCTATACTATACTTCAGGGATAGGTACGGATGTGCTGACAGAAACCTCGTGGCTTCCAAACCGTGCGCCGTGTAGAGCCTCAAGGGATTTTCTGGAAAGCAACTGCTTTTCCGAAGTTAAACATTTTTATCCCCCCTCCCAAAATGGCCATCAGACCAGCAGTGTTTCAAAGACAAGCACACATGTTTACTTACACGACTTTCATGCTGTCAACAGAAAATATTTGAAATTGCAGGCAAAGTTTCCAAGAAAGCAGAGATGGAGATTTTCTTTGCTTTACATTTCCGAGTACCTTCCAGCAGTCCTTCTCCTGTCTTTGCACCACTCCCTTGCTCAGCTGGGAGATCCGAGCCCATGGCTGGAGCAGGAATCTGTCTGGGGACTCTGTGTTTTGGTACTGTGGGCCAAGGAGGATGTTTGGTACACGCAGTGCCTGCCACAACACAGCCCTGAGCTTGGTGGGAGCCTTCTGGCCAAGGGTGGAAAACCCTTCTAGTATTTACACTTATTTGGCTATGCAGTGGATGTTATCTCTTTTTCCAGCCTGGATCTCTATGAGAGCCAAACCTGACCACGATGTCCATCACTGTTGATGCTGTGCCAACAGCTAAGCAATTGGTGAAAGGTTGACACAAAAGCATTGTGCCTTGCTGATCAGTCACAGCCTGTGACTATCACAGCTTTAAAAATTGTGATCATGAGGCCTTGTCTTGCGACCCCGCTGCCCACCCACTTCCACACAGAGAGAGTCGTATAAATATTTACAACTCCTCAAAATAACACCCAGTCACACTCACCCTTACTGCTGCAGAGTAGTTCATCTAATTGAAATAAGAACATAAGTAAATTGTTTGTCAAGGCAGTTTATTAGGAAAAGATTGCTGTGTCAGGAGCTCCCTCACTGCGAGAGATGCTGCGTTGTCTCTCTTAATATTTAATGTCATTTTAATAATATTTCCCAGTTAGGGGTGCAGGCTGATGCTATAGACTAAAGTCTGCCAAAGTGGAGAGGAATAAAAGCTTGAGGTCAGTTTCATTCCATTGACTTTTCCACCTGGAGGCTGGGCAAAGAGCAATGCTGCACTATTTCCAAGGGACTCAGCCACTCCCCGGTACTTCTCTCAGCAGCTTTATCTCAGATTTGTGGATTTTGCCTTTCACTCACTCAGAACAACACTTTAAAAGGTGAGGGCCACATCCTGAGGAGGTAGAGATGAGAAACCCACCTTTTTTTCCTTTGACAAACCCATTTCTCTTTGTGGTGCTGCTCTACTTGGGCTCATTAATCAGACAGTATCATAAACTACTGAATTTCTCCCAAACTTGTAATTGCATCTGCAGCTACAGCACTCTTGGCTGTCAGTGGCAAGTCTTGTTTTGGAAACCTCTGGGTTAAAGTCAGAAGTGTTTTAGATCAAGGAGCGGGGATATTCAGCTTAAGTATCAAAGGTCCCTGCTAGTAAAGCATCCCCAGATGCTGCCTCAGTGTCCCCCTCCAGCCCTCAGGGACCTGCCTTGACTGCAAAGCTGCTGCACTGTGGTGCCCCAGCCCCTGTGCCATCCCTCCAGAAATCCCCTGGCAGCAATGCCCAGCTCAGGCTCTTCCTTGTTGTGAAAGACTCCCGGCTGAAGGACCGTGGAGTCAGAGCCTTTTGAAGCTGCTGCATAATAAGCTGTATTCTTTTCCCAAACATCACTAGACAGTTCAATAATAATTACATGAACTTTGTAATCAGCCAAACCAGCACAGCCATCTACCTGACCTACACGTAGCATTTGTGAGTAATTTTACATAAAGGGCAGGTACTTTTGTACTCAGTGCACAGGCCTTGTGCACAAACAGCTATAGAAGGAGGGCCCAATTATAAATAAAACGTCCTTAGTTGTCACTTTGCTGTCTCTGACTTCCCACGCATTCAAATGGTGAGACTGATTCATTTAATCTTACTCTAAAGCAGCAAGCCACAGAGTCAGTTTCCTGACAGTTGCTTAAAAAAGTGTAGCTGAGCTCTCTTAAATTGTCTTCCCTTGTATTATATTTAGACATTGTGATTAGAGTATCTGTCATGATATGCTTTTACTTTAAGGCAGAAGTTCAAGCCACTTTCTGAAAGCAAACAGAGGTGCTCGTGGGAGCCGAAGGGGCACGAGCACTGGGGTTCAGCATTTAGGAGCAGAGATCTTCAGCACCGCTTGTGCTGCTGGCTCCCCTGCACAGCCAGCCTTGTGAAAACCTGAGTTTTCATTACTTACCATAATGAGACTACCGGGAAGGGTGGAGGCAGCGAAAGACTGAGCGGCTGTTTCCAAGGGTTTTAGAAATATCGTCTGAGCAATTGTTACGATCTTCCCTTCTCCCCTCCTTCCCTCTTTCCCCCCTCCCAAATCTTGTCAAAGGCTTGGATGCAAAATCTGGACACTCCTGTCATATGAACATGGCTTTTGTATGTTTGTGTCGTTGCAAAGCAGATTATAATGACTACACTTCATGCATTTTACCCTAATTAAGTCAGTGGAGGTTTCAACACAGATACAAACTCTTCGTGCAGCTCTGCCCTTCACAATTGTGTACCAAAGAGAATACCTGAAAGCTCTTGTTTTGCTAAATATGCTATTTAATATTTTGTGATGCTCGGGTGAATACAGTCAGTGAATGTAGAGTCTTCTATGTTTCTCTAGTATTGTGGAGGGGGTTATTAGAGTTATGCTGAAGGAGGTTTCCTTGTTCCATGCTTTGCCAGAGCACTTGTCAAATACTGAACTGCAGGTTCCAGTCCTGCTGACCACCATTAGTGATGAGGAGACCCCCAGACTCCAGCAGACTTTCAGCCACTGCTCTGATGGCAGGAGCTCTCCAGCAGCCTGGCAAATGTGACCAAAATCTGGCAGACAGGACAAAGTGAAAGACCCACTGGGCTCTAAGGTATGAGGGGGGACGGGGAGGGCTCTTTGCAGAGGGGGAACAGCAAAGAGCAGATGCCATGCCTCTGTTGTGTTTTGTTGATCTGAAATAAATAGAGCTGTGGAATTTAACACACTGAATTGGAAGGTGAGTTTCTCCTATGTGCCACGTATATGATGCCTGTCTTCCTCTAGCTGATCTACAGAGATTTGTAAATCTATGATTGCTTCCACATACCCTCATAGAAACTTGTGCTTTAGGTTTAGTGTGTAGAAAACTTTAGGTCCTAGGTCCACATCCAGGTGTTTGTCCAAATGTGATTGGATTACCATTCCTTTAAGATTGGTCATATTCCTTTCCCCTCAGATAAAAATGTCATGCTAGAAGATTTCCACCATCCCTGTGTCTCTAGAGAGAATCTTGGAGACTTGAAGGTGACTTTTCTGAAAAATGGTCTCAATATAATTCCAAAAATACTTTATAATTTGGAACCTGCTCCTCAACCTCCAGCAGAGATCAAAGAGATCCCAGAAAAAAAAATTAAGCACCATGCATTCCTAGGAGCTGAGCCTTTGGCTGTAATGAATCAATCAACCACCCTTTCACCAGCCAGATATAAACTGACTTAGGGCATTTTGGAGCCAAAGGCTACTAGTACAAGGCTGCTGGTTTAGGCTTTGTTTTCATTAAAAAGTTTGACTCCAAAGAAAGATCTTTGTTTTCGGTTTTTTTTTTTACATCTTCTTGTTATTTTCACCTTCGAGCTTGCTCAGCCAGTTGGGTACGAAAAACTTGTTCTTGATTCCTAGTGTCAAGATCATCTGTTGAGGGTATGTACTGTCTGTCATTGGTATTTATGGGGTTCCAATGGCTACAGTACCATGGTGCCAGGTACAGTATTGAGATAAGCAGATAAGTTATTGAACGTGGACTCTGCTCTTCCCACCCTGGTGCTTGCCCCTTTGTCTCGGAGACTTTGTCCTCTTGCTCATGCTCGGATGCGGGGCACCTGAGAAAAAGTGAGGTTTGTGCTTAGCTGTGAAATGAGCCCGGCCTGTGAGCTCAGGGCTGTACCTGGTGCCCGTGGCTCTGTCTGGGATCACATCCTGCTTCTGTCCCTCCTGCTGGCGTGTGACCCAAGGCACCGGTGGCACTGGGAGCAGAGCCCGCAGAGCCCATACCCTGCACAGCGGCTGCTGCTGAACTATTCCATAGAACTTTTTCCAAAATCCAGCAAACTGCAGCAACTGGGAGAGCTGAAATCAATGGAGGTGCTGCTTCCCAGCCTGTGCAGGGTCACAGAAGGTGTCCCAGTCAGACAGCATGGAAAGCTTTGATCTCTTTGGACAAGGAACTGCCGTGAAGCAGACGGCTGCTGGAGCCTGGCTGGCATTAATGGCAACAATTTCTTCTGGCTACTGTACTAATGAGACAGTTTGCTTCTCAGACAAACTCAACTCTTTGACCAACTTGACCACAGCTGTGGCCAGAGATTCAGTCTCAGCCTGATTCTGAGAAAAACACATGCCTGGAACTCCATTTCTACCACTACAGAGAAATTAATATGAAACCACAAGAAAGTGGAAATGAAATGAAAAAATGCAGGTCACAGTAGCAGCTAGTTCCTAAGTGGGACAGGCATAAATTTCTTTAATGTGGATATAGAAGGGGACGTATTTTGTTTCTATTATTCCTTGATTGTGGGAGGCTAAAGGAGAATTTTCTCACAACCTCAAGAAAGAAGTGTTCGAAACAAGTTTTTAAAATGTGAACGTTAAAACAAAAAATTAGGAAGGAAATGGTAATGGAGGATCTGTGTAAAAAATTTTCCCCCTTCTTTTTCATCAGCTCTGATGCTTCTAATTGATGTCCAAGGAGAAAACTTGATGATTTAGAGATGAAGAAGAAAGGAATTGCACCCTTGGTAAGCCCTGCCTATGGGACAGCAACCCTGGGACATGCTGAAAGTGTTTAAATAAGGAATGTGCCATGAACCAACATTTATCTCCTGCTTACCCTCGCAGCTATTTCCTTACCCTCAAATTTTCAGGAATGAAAAGCTGTAAGGATCAGTAATTACGCTGAGACTTTTCCTTTATGTATCACTGCTCACTCCAGAATTTCAGCCCATTACACAAATAGCAGTGACGTGCTTGGCAGGGGCCCTTTGAAGCACAAAGTGCCATTGCTGCCAGCTTGGTTTCCTCAGCAGAAGAGCGGCGGCAGGGGGAGATGAAGGGATGGAGGCTGCAATGTTGGGATGCCCTCCCCTTCCTCGCCCTCCCAAGTCGCTCATCCCCCTCCTGCTTTGCCCCCATGGGGGTTTCTGGCCTCACAGCCCACTTGAGGCCAGGCTCTTTTGGGATGATAGAGCATTTCCAGATGCTTAGGTGCACCAGGCAAACAGGGAACGGGCACCCAGTGCTCAGCAGTAGCCAGTGATCCTTCCCCTTGGTTGCTGAGAGCTGCTCCATGACGCCAGAAGGTTCACAGAGAGCAAGCAGGGCTGGAGTCGGGTTACACTGACTCCCAAGGACCAGGCAGCGGCTTCCCAGGGAAAATACATGCCCACGTAAATAAACAGGGAAATAATTATTAATGAGTAATTACCTGAGCAGAAGTAAAAATGGGAAGCTGAAAGACTGAAAGAAAAGAGAAGCGCATGAGCTTTTTTGTAGATGCAGAGGCTTGCATTTTACATCTAAAGAAACAGAGGAAGAAATTTAAATACATATTTAGAAAAAAAAATTCCAATGGGAAATGTGAAAAGAACCACAAGCTTTTATGAGGAAGCCTCTGAAGAGACAAAGCTATAAATGCACAATTCCAAATATCAACCATTTCTTCTTCAACAGTAAAGAAACCCAAACAATTCATTCTGTACAGAGTTAAAGCAAACTTCTGGAAAAGCACCTGGGAACAGTGCTGGGAACTGCCCACTCTATGGTTTTTGCTCCTGTCTCTGGGCAGTATAGGTGAGGTGGTTATTAGAAAGGTTATTTATTCCAAGAAACATTGCATTCCTTTCTTCTCACCACTATATAACACAAGCACTTCTTGCTTACAGTCAGGTATGTTTATGGAAACCTGCTCAGAGCCCTGAGATGCACTGCCATCAGTCTCCCAGCACCGTCCACTCAGCAGTCAGTGGAAGGCTAAAAGACTCCTATCCAGTGAAATACCCTTTCCCATAGGATCATAGAATGCTTTGTGTTGGAAGGCACCTTTAAACGTCATCTGCTTCAACTCCCCTTCCACAGAGAGGGATGTTTTCATCTAGATCAGGTACCTCAGAGGCCTGTCCAACCTAACCTTGAATTTCCAAGAATGGGGCCTCTATCACCTCTCTGGGCAACCTGTCCCAGTGTTTCACCACCTTCATTGTAAAAAATTTCTTCTGTTTATCAAGTCTGAATCTACACTCTTTTAGTTTAAACCCCTTGCCCCTTCTCCTCTTGCTACTGTCCCTACTAAAAGTCAGTTTCCACCATTCTTACAAGCCCCCTTCAGGTGCTGGAAGGCCACTATAAAGTCTCCCAGGAGCCTTCTCTTATCCAGTTGAACAACCCCAGCTCTCTCAGCCTTTCCTCATGGAAGAGGTGCTCTAGCCCTCTAATCATCTTCAGATTAAGCAGAAAATGGGTTATCAGGGAGGCAGGATCTCTCTTAGAGAGCTCCAGACTGAAAACCCAGTCTGTAACTTTCTCTGAAAGACAAGATGGAAAACAAATCTAAATATGCTTGCTTTGCTCAACACCACAAGGTACCTTGTCTACCCTGCTCTCTCACGTTTCTGGATGAAAGAAAATTCAGTGGGCAATTTGTCACCAAATTAAAGTCGCCGCTATCGAAATCATTCTGTACCAAAACAGCCAAATAAATTTGATTTTACTTGTAGAAATGTATTTTGGGCAATGATAAAGAGCCAGGTCCAGCTGCTGCTCACTTAGCTCTTATGTAGGCAGCACCTCCATGGATTGCAGTTGGGGATGGGTGAATGAGGGCTGGATGGGGTCACTGCAGTGCCAAGAACTGAGCTGGGGATGGAGGGGCTGGTGCTTGGAGAGCACATTACATTCCTGAGCCTGGGATACTCCAGAGTCCCCACAGCAGGAGCCAGGTACAGGCTGCCTTTTTTTCCAGCCCGGTTAGGAGGTAACTGGAGTGACACTGTAGGGAAAAGATTCAGGCAACGTGATTGAAAAAGAAAGGAAATAAAGTTCCTTTATGATTCCTCTATGATTCTGTGGCTCTCAGAGCACGCTGGGTGGTGGGACTGAAGTGTGGAAGCACAGCACACAGACAGATTTTATTAGCCTGATAAACTAGACAGACTGGTGTGTTTTGGCACTCCATCACTGTAACTGGCCCTTGGTGAGGCAGTGTCTTTGGCCAATGCTGTTTCCAGGGAGGATTTCTCTGTCCTTTTGTGTACCCTGCCTATTGGGCACATGAGAGCTGTGCTGTTTAACCCTCCTTCCCCTTGTTTATATTCCCCATTCCCACACAATCCATGGGCAATGTTCTATAGCATTACTCCCCTCCCCCAAACTTTCCCTGTTTCAATTGGTGTCACCACAAAGGAATAGATTATTACTGACACTGATCCCAATTTAATCCTTCCAATAATCTGATTTTTCCAAGCCTATTTATATCCTTGAAATGACAGTAGGGTTTAAAGTGATACAAATACCTGAGCCCAAGTGCTGGTACTATCCACACCAGTCTGTTCCAGTTTTGACCCTTCAGAATAAAGTGTAACCCCAAATATTATTTGATAAATCGCTGCCCAAGTGTTTGTAGCACTAGATTGGTCCTTGGTTCCTCTTTTTGACTTGTTTTTTTGCATTACAGGTTTATTCTTCGTTACACTGGTATCAAGCTGAAGTCCCAAAATAAGTTTTAAAGCTCACATAAATGTAAAATTTCTTTTCCCTTTGTGGATTTTAATAACTTTCTGGTGTCTGGAAATGATCTAAAAGTAAAGCTTTCATGGCAGTGTAAGAAGTATAAACCCGTTCTAGTTTGTTATTTCATCCAGCAACCTGAGAACTTTTTTTATTTTCCTGGGCTTTAAGGTGATCAGCCAATGTTTTCTCCCATCCCCAATCTCCTTAAGAAGCTTATTAATGTTTTACATTGAAAATAAAGACAAACCAATCTGAAAACAAAGCCATCCTTAGGGCTGCATACTGTAAATGTGCTTGCTGGACTATTTCCACTATTTGTAACCAATTCATTTTAATATTGCTCCTGCTTCTTGCTAGATCTGCAGAACTTCAGTTCACACGTAGCCAAGGAGTAGTTCAACCAGCAGTCAGCAGGTTTTTGTTCTTTTTTTCCCCCCACTCTTATAATTCAATGCAGTGACTTGTTTATATAACCGAATCCTTTTGTTTCTCCAAAAGGGACTTGGCTATTTCACTTGAGCGACAACACCCGTGGTAGGTGATGGTCTGTTTTTTCCAAAGCAAAGGCCTCAGTTTTCAGCAGAATTTACATTCCAGTAATAAATATTTAAAGGAATTATAATGGAACTGAATCTAAGAATGTCCCTCTGAAGCATACACACACAGACACACACGTGTATACATGCACACACAAAGACATGCACACTCACAGTAAATTAGTCTGGGGTCCCTCCGGTGCAGATGGTGCCTCTGTTCAAACCCTGAGATATTTTGCTTTTTCCATTAGGAAACTTGGCCACCTTGGATTTTTAATACCCCATAAAAACCTTGTAAAATATTATTCCTTACTGTCTATGCAGCAGATCACTCAAACATCTATGTCAAAGGCATTTTCTGCAGCAGGATCTCTTTTCACCCCTAAAAAAGTTTAAGAAAGGGTACAATCCATGCTGATTTCTTGGTGTCCTTTCTCAGGTGTGAGCTTTAGGATTTTCAATCATCTCTATTTTATTCTATAACAGACTAAAATAAATTACACCAGAATGGCAGTTTTGGAACATACCAGGGCTGCACAACTACCTTTTGGCTTCTAATGTGTAGATTATTATAAAGCAAATTAGACACTGATGTACTTTTCCATTTACAAAGCTTGGATTTTCCCCTATGGGCATAACACTAGGTGATGTCTTAATTAATGAAGATCATATATATGACATAAACAAAAGAGCTGCCTTTTAACAATAATAATAATAAAAAAAGAAGAACAAAATATTCAAACTCTTTTGAGAAAGAATGAGCTGATTCCAAAAAGTGGAATAATGAAAACCAAAATGCAAAAGAAGGAAGAATGTGATGTAAATATTGGAGTTACCTGCAAATGTAACCTTTGCCAACCAGAAAATATTTATTCTGTGTATTTTGCTGTATCCTTGTCTCTCTCTGTGCACTGAATGCCCACGTTACCAGCACTACCTCTGTCTTAAACTGCCTGATTATTATCATGCTCACTGAGCACCATTCACCCATCAGAGCCTTCTTGTCCCTTCTCAAGCCAGTGTATGTGCAATATTCATAAAATGGCACATGGATCACCCACTTTGTCCACATTTACTACATATATATATCATTATCTATGGAAAAAAAAGCATTTAGTCTTAACAATAAGTGCACAGAAGGGCAGCTTTGCCGTGAGGAGGCCTGAGGCCTGCAGAGGGGTTACCTGTGCAGAACTGACCCTCTGGCACAGCAGCTGAGCTGGACTCTGACATGTCCCTCTTCAAACTGGCAGAGGAAAATGCAGTGGCCAGTGCTCTTTTTGTTCTCACCCACTGTGTGACCTGCATCTGCAGGAATCTTGGGATGGGAACAACACACTGATGGGTGCTTATCAAGGATGTCCGTGATCATCTCTGACTTTGAAAGCTTGAAACATATAGGATGTGTGGGAGTTGCAGAAGGACCTGTGTCTGACAATCTCACCAAAAATGCAAATTGAAGAAATGAAGAAATGGGTGCTGGGGGTAAGGGGAATTCGTCTTGGAGAAGGGCTCTAAGGGGAGGTGGAGGGTTACATGGGGTTTTTTCCATTCATTCCTGTGTCCTGAGCTAAGCAGGAAAACAGGACTTCTCCATTTCCACCTTATCTCTGTTTTTTCACCTTTGGAATCTGGTTATTCTTAGCTCACTAGGTTTAATTTGCTGACCTGACATGAACATATCCTTCTTTCATGTCGATCCTGACTTAAACTCAGGAGAAACAGAAGTAAGGGTGGAAAATAACCCTTGTGACAGCTAGAGACAATGACACTGAACCAGTTCAGGAGAAATGGAAGGTGGTCACAGGTAGGTGGAAGGTCTCAAGGAAGTCCCCAGTTTGGGAGCAAAAGAGTGGGTGTTTGTGGACACGAGCATGGACATGCAGACACCAGTGGAGACGTAGGGATAGATGCTTTTATGCTCATCAGCCCTCACTGCTGTATTCAGCTTTCTGCAGGCATCCCTGCGGGGAGGCAGCCCTGGCAGAAGCTTACCTTCACAGAGAGAGACCTTTGGGATGGATCCGCTGGCCGGGAGAGGGAACGAGAAACCTCCTGCGGAAAAGGGGAGACCGTCTAGCTCAGGAGAAGCTCCTGGGAGAGGGGCAGAGAGGATAGAGGCAGGAGGGCCTCCCAGCCCCGTCGCTCACCCTTCCCATGCCAGCCCTGCTCCATCTGCTGGCAAGATCAATGCGGAGCCGCTGCCGCTTGCCCGCCGGGATCCGGCCCCTCCTGTCCTCCTCCCCAGCGCAGATTCCCTCCATGTCTTCGTTTCATCTGCCACAAGTGCCGAGGGAGAGCAGAGCAGAGCCTTCCCCAGACACAGGAGGGAGAACAACCCTTATTTTTGGATCCTTGCTTTCCCATGAGCTTCCCTCTATTTTAGCCTCTAACGTGTCATCAAAGTTCCAAATTAAGTACTGTGCATGCCGTGTATTTGCTATCTGATCTACCGGCTGGGAAGCTGACTTTCCTGCCCGCCTGTGGTCAGTCAAACCCAATGGAAACACCCTGCAAGTGCCCGGAGGCTGCACTTTGGGATGCTGATGGGATGGAGTGAGATGGCAGCACCAGCTGCTGCCTCAGCCGAGTGCCAGGAAACCAGGGTGCAGCTGTGAAAGGTGTTCAGGGGAACGGGAGTCCTTTGGCTCTTTGCTTCGCTGCTCAGCACTTTGCAAGGGTATTGGTCTGGCTCTGCCTCCATTTTTCCCTTGCCTGATTTTTTCAAAGTATGGAAGCGACATAGAAGGCTTTTGCCGTGTATGAGCCGGCACGGCGTTGTGAATTTGACTCACTCTTCTCTGTACATGGAGATGCAGGGTGTTCACAGCTCCCCTGTGAAAGGGTTTTTCAGCTCTGGCACCATGGGCATTAAATGCTTTTTCCTCTTTTCCTGCCTTCTGCTTTTGGGAAATCATCCGCACCTGGAAATTGCATCTCTTTTCCATTTGGGAAGAGAAGCACGTTCATCCTGCTGGGGTCCTTACACATGGCAACTCTTTCAGCTCTGGGTCACAGGCAGCCAGGTGAATGGGGTGGGCTGAGCTTCTCCACCAGTCCGCCCCTCGGGGAGGGAAGAAGGGCAGCCAGCGTCAGACCAATGTTTACAGAAAGTTTAGTCTCCGGTGGATTTCCCTATTCCAGTGAAACAATAGGAGGGTCTTGTGCTGTATCATCCATGCTTCCTCTTTATTCTGATATTATCTGTGAATTCTTGCAAATAATAGATGACTGAGACCATTATTATTCTGGGAAGTAGGAAGATGAAAACATTAGATGGACCTTAGCAGTTTCAATAGAGTTATTCATGGTGTTTGTAGTTATGCAAGTCAGAAACGAGCAAAATACCTGCTGGAATAAGTAATAACCCTGTGCATTCACAAAAGCAGTTCTCTTACATCTCATTTTTAATGAGAGACTGCCTCAGTCAACCAAATGCTAGAGAGTTCAAAACAAAAAAGAAAGCACACATAAGTCCACTCTTAATGCCACAAGGTCTTGGGAAGCAGTCCATTCCAGCTCCTCCATGTATCTGTTTAGTGCAGGCATTCTGATATAAATTGCATGATGGTGATTAATGAATCTTCTATCAATTGAACTTGAAGTCAAAAGAACATACTTCTTTTTTTTCTTTTTCTTTTCTAAACCTGCATTAAAATAGATTATTCAGAACTCTTGAAATGAAAAGTGCTAGGTCAAAACTCACATTTTTCTGGCAAGTCTATGAAAACTTGCTATAAAAAGTCACATACTGTCGAATCTCAATTATCCTGGAAGGCTTATCCGGGTTATGGCTTAAGTGTGCTATTCATGTGCTGCCAATTTGTTCTAGAAGTACAAGATGAGCTGCAGTGCCTTGCAAAGCAGCTAAACCCTTCCGTGGGCCAGATGGGATCCAGAAGCCGTTCAATGGATTGATCTGGGTGCAGAAGTCCTGCAGCTTCCCTTCAGTCCCGTGCAGAGCTGGGCTGTGTCTCAGAGCTGGAAGCCACGGAGCAGCGTGGGTCCTCTGCAGTTCTGGCAGGACTCAGTGTCTGCCTCTAGATCACATCCTCCTCATCTGGGAAGTCTTTTTCATTTAGAAACGTTGCCCTGCAACTGCACAGAGATGGCCGTGGTGTGGTCCTGCATAGAAGCTAAGAAATCTTTACAGGTACCACCTGTCTGGACACTGAAACCTCCTGCATCACTCATGTTTTATTATTTCTTATTACTTAGGACCTTTCCTTCTCCTCTTCTTCACCTCAGGTAAAGGGGACCTGTTGATATACCCATGGGTTTAATACCTACCGGTCTTGGAAGAACTTCTCTGGCTCCTTGTACATTGTTGATGTTTTTTATGCATATCCAATTAATAAAAACTGGGCAAAACTTTAAAGCCTTGGCTTTATTCTGGACAGATTATGAATTTTATGTTCTCTGTGAAGAATTGTTAAAACTTGCTACCCACAAGGACTAATTACTAAGAGCAGATTTTACTCTGGAAGGAGAACTTTCTCTTCTCTGCACAGCCTTGTGTTAGAAAAACAAACATTCACAGTTAGGCAAATAGAGCCATGCTCCCAAAGGGGTTTTTTGTGAGTCTCGTGGTGTTTAGTGATCCTATTGATCTCCCAAATTCAGGGCAGCAGTGACTGTGTGAGAAACTTCACCTCTAGTTTTCAAAAGAAATGCCTAGCTTTGGGGAACAAAAGCCTAAATGAATGCTTAAACGCAAAGTAAAAACAGAACATGCAATTTAGGCTCACCTTGCATGAGTCCATCCATGTGGGCAAAGGTAGCTTGTGAACTGAAAGCCTGAATAGGGCAAACTGATTCCGAACAAAGCAGTGTTAGTGTGAAATACATGTCCAGCACAGGGAAGGGGAGTTACACAAGAGAAGCTACTCCCAATGTGGATAAGCCCTTAATTACTTTTAAAATCTCAGCATTACTAAGCCATGCTTATAATTTCTAGAGGCCTTGAGTTTCTGGAGCAACTGGAGTATGAGATTCAATTGCATTCACTTCAGTGGAGGATACAGTTAAGTATTGCCACGTTTGTAGGCTTGAGGCCAGTCATTAACTAATTAGTGTACAGGAACATTTAAGTTTTTCTCATCTGATTTTGCAAAGCTATTTGGCAACACTTTCTTATGAGCTTTTATTTCTCGCTTTTCCCCTTCTTCCTTCACAGCAAACCAAAAAACCTCCACCAGAAGCAGAAAGACAATTGGAAGTACAATAACTTCCCATTTTCCCCTGGCGGAAGATAAAAATACTTGCCGAGTTTTGCCCTTTTTAAAAAATTTTTTTAATGTAGACATCCGTATATAGACTTCTAAAAACATAAATATATGAAAGGGTTCGGAGTGTTTGCGGCCACGCAAAGCCGCCTTTCCCAGCAAGGGCATGTCAGCGGGAGAGGCTGGGGGCGGCGATGGAACTACAGCCCCCAGAGGGCGCGGCGGGGGCCGGCGCGGGGAGCCAGCGCAGGGACGCGCGGGGGCTGCTGGGAGCTGTAGTCCGCGGCCCTGGCTGGCCGCTCTCCCAGCACCTGTCTGTTCTGTGGGAGGCGGCGGCGGCTCCGCGCCCCACTGCTGCCCTCAGGCTGCTGCAGGGCTGGCACCCCAACCAGGAACCGCTGGAGCAGGCATGGGACACCTCTGAAGGTAAGGATCTCCTGGGATTTTCTCTGTAAAGCCTGTGGTCCATCCTAGTCCATCCTAGTCCTCCTTGCCCCGCGCTTTTGGCTGGGAGGCTTTGCCATGTCGTTCCTGTGGCACATCCTTGGGCAAAGCCGTCGGGGTTTGGCGGGGCTGGCGGCACTGCCTGCAGAGCCAGCGTGTGGGATCGGGCAGAGGTGCCATTCTGCCCTGTTGGCTCCTTTAGGTAAAGGTCAGCGGGATAAATAACCATTCAGCCTTAGAGAAAGTGAGGGTAAGAACCCCACTCCCTAGAGGGGCTGGAAATCTTTCTCTAGTGAATAAGGGTCTTATAGCATCCAGCTTTTTTGCTGAATTTAAGCTTGCTTTTCAAGTATTTTTTTCCTTTTAAGTTGAGTTTTTAGGTCTTAGTAGAGAGAAATCGACAAATACACGTTTGGCATATGTGGCTGCAATAGACTCTGCCCGTGTACATTTCCTTCTTCCAGTGGATCTGCTGTTTCCTAAACTGGAGGCAACTCAAAGTTTCGAGCTGTTCAGACCACTACGGTGAAAGTCCTTGGAAATGTTTCCGTTTCACCCTGCTGTTTAATAAAACAGAGCGGTGGTCAGATAGTGGAGGGAGGAGAAATGGTTTTGTGTGCTTCGTGGGTAAGGTAAAACACTTCTGAACATTTTGGCTGTGATCCTCTGGCAAGCAGGCGCCGGGAAACTATTCCAGCCTTGCTGTTGGTCCTTACACCTGAGTGTAAATTTTCCAGAGAGTTGTGGTAAATACCTTGCAAAAGAACACACTGCAGACCTCCCAGGGCTAAGTGTACACGAGACAGTAATGCCCTGTGCATAGAGACTTGGTTCAGTGACACAATTATACCCCGCTGGTCCTTTCCTACAAATAACTTACTAATTATTCTGGAGACCACCGATTTTTTTTGTATCATTACTTATGGTCAGGGTCACTGTTTCTCAGCTACTGCTTCTGGAGTGAAGCAGCAGGCAGTGGGCAGGCTGAAAACTGTGGGAGCAGCGTGGGGGTTTTTAAGTAAGGCTACTGGTGCAAGACCCTATTTAAACAAAAAAGGTGGAAGTGAAGACAGGAGTAAGTAAAGGTGTCACCCAAGAGAAGATGTGAAAGGGAGTTCTCAGTTCTACTGGGAATTGCGTTGCCCTTTTAATGGCAATAAAGTAGCTTTGCTGTTGGTCTCTGCAGATGTTGCCAAATGCTGAACAGGTCCGGACAAGGCGGCAATTCCCTTCCCGTTGAGAGGCTTGGCAGCTCTGGGTCAGTGTTGGGTGTGTGGCGTTTGCACACCTTGGCATCAGGACTGCTGTTGTACAGAAAGGCAGAAAGCTAAAGAGCTTTTGGTGTCCTTCGTGAATCAAACATGCAGAAAGGTAAAACGCAGTGCCCTCAGATCTGAAATGAGGATGATATAGCTAGTCTTAGGGGTGCTGGTAAGAAGTGCTAAACTTTCTACGAACTAATCCATTACCTTAAAAATCCCAGCAGCTGTAATGGGGAGGTCTCATGGGCTGCTTTCCAGGTGAAGTTTTTCATACACCTCATAGACTGATGAGTGGCACTGCTGATATGTTTGTAAAAGAAAATAACTTACGGGCGCATCTGAATTGGAATAGAAACTAATTTACGGGGGCATTTGAATCTGAAAGCGTTCCCTACACATTCAAAAAACTTCCTTAAATGTGCACTGCACTAATATAAAAACCAGGGATCATACCTGCATGCAGCCTTGCTGAGCTTTGAGTGTTTCTCTGTGCACGGACAGTACCTACGGCAACTTAAGCCAGGGTGTCAGAACTCCTGCAAGAATGTCTCCAGAGGAGTGTGATGGCTGGGATGCCACTGAAACCCTGGGGCAGGGCAGGTGCCCGAGGAGGAGGAGGATGGTGTTGGTGGCACCAAGCCCCGTGCAGGCAGCAGCAGAGCTGGGGGGCTCTGCCCCCTCCCTCCTGGTGCTGAAGGCAGATGGATCTCCCTACTCTACCTTTCCCCATCTGACAGTCAGGCTGCAATGTTTAAAACAGGCGTGGATTTTCCTGTTTGCCCAACATCAGCACTCCTCCCAAACGGCAATTGTGTCGGTTTTGTTTTCCTTTCCTCATACACATCAGAAATCAAACAGCGTGATATGGCTAATGGGATTATATCGACCCACCTCTGCAGTTGCTATTAATATCTGAAGAAATCCCCAAATGCCTCAGCCACAGTGGTAGTACAGCTGCCTGCCCATCTTTCTCTTGCCAAACAGAGCAGGGCTTTTTATGTTAGCAAGTCCAGTAATTACAAGTCCAAATTTTTCTTCTTGGTAATGTTAAGAAGATAGGCACCAGATTATATACAGAAGAGAATATATATAGAATATCTGTTTTTGAATGGATAGCAAGCTGATTTGCAATGTCATTTAAACAGCATCCTAACAGGCAATTATTTTTTAAAAACAAAGAAGGCTGAGGGGGTTTGAGGGGGCTCATGTCTTTTTCTTGCTGACCACAGAAACATAACCCACCCTTTCTAAAAAAAGCACATTCGAAATTCAGCCCTGGTGCACAGGCTACTAAATTTCAATTGCTGGGTTTATGTCATTATTGCAGTTGCAGTAACTCTGTAAAACGCAAGATGAAAGGTTGCTCTTTCCACTCGGAGCTCTTTCCATCCTCCACCTCTCCAGCAAAGGTTAACTTTAGCAGTGTTTGCATCTGTCTGTTATAAGTGTAGAAATACGTATTATTCATAACTTGCCAATGTGTATGCTGGAAAAGAAAAGCTGAATTTATAGCTGTATTTCCTCTCTGCTGGGGTTTTTAGAGTTGACTGTTTCAGCGTTTCCATTATAAACCCCTGTTTTCTGAGGTTTATAACAGTCTTGAAGAGCGGAGTGGTCTTGAACCATAATAGAAAGCGTGTAATGTTGCATTTACAGTACAGCTGTAACTGCACATTAAGGAGTGTAATCTTCTCAGTGTACCCTCAGTGCTTCAATAAGGTTCATTGGAGTTACATATACTGAGAGAAAAACAATATTTCATGTTTGGAGTTGGTGCCGTCCCTCCGCAGAGCTGAGTGCATCACACGAGGACAGAGAGCATCTCCCTGCACCAGACTTACAAAAATTCCTTGTTATGCCCTTAAAATACTCACCCGTGCACCCGTGGGGGCCCCTCTCAATTACAGCTCATCATAACCTCCCTCTGTCCCTGGGTTTGAAGTAGACCCAGCTGGTCTCTCATGCATCTGGGTAGTTGCTGGCATTTCTAGTTAGCTTGAGCTGCCACAGACGGAGCAGGGGCTCTGGAGGAGAAAGTTCCCCATACTCTGAGAAGGATACACATTTCCTTCCCACACTAGCCCAGCTACAATATAAATCTGGGTTTATCTGCCACTTGGTAGAAGTTATCAGAAGGTAGGAAGGAGGAAGGAGGCTGGACTGTAAACTTTAGGCTCAGATCCCAACTACAGTATACTTTGAGAGATGAAGTTAAAAAGGAGTGTCAGCAGGGTTGAAATCTTGTTGAGATTAAGTTTTTCTTCCTGTTTCAATTCATAATGTCAGGTTATTTAGTCTTCCACTTAACCTCTCTTCCCATGGTTAATAGGTCAGCTTATTGGGTTCATGCCCTTTTGCAAGTATTGCTAACCTCAAGCATTCAGAAATCACAGATTTACTCTCAGATTCATGACACTGCAGGAGAAACATGCATTTTTTAAATTGAGCAATTAAAATAGTTTAATTAGTATTTTAGCCCTGATCCTTTGTGTTTCACAGCTTTTGAGCACTTTTTTCCTTGCTTTGAGCTTGACAGTCTTTGCCCCCAGTAAAACCTGTATTTGTCCCAACTGCACAAATGAACAACCAGTGCTGTAAGAAAAAACTCAACTAAACCAAGACTTCAGAAAGAACTTGGAATTTGGAAGTGCTGGTTTTGGGATTGCACATTTTTTTCCTTTTTCCACTTTTTCTTTTTTTTCTCTCCCCTCACCCGTTATGCATGTCAGTGTAACAACATATCACAATGAGATAGCTGAAGGGATTTCTGATTTGGTGAACTAGTGTACAAGTGGTCAGCAGAAAGGTTTGCAGCCAAAAAGCCCAGTGAACAGGAAAGCACAAGAGTTTGTTGCATGTGCTCCTCTGCCACATGTCAGGGGGCTGCCATTTGCATGTTAGTTATCTGTGCTCCCTTTCGTATGGGTAAGAAGGCCTTTGGGAATATTTGGCATGATCTACCAAGAATTATTCATCATGTGATGCATATATTTAGGCAGCAAATACGCTCTTAATAGGGGCATGAGTGAAAAGAATGCTTTTCAATGTGCTTTATATTGTCCCTGCATTTGCCCCACAGTGTGAAGGTTTTATGTATCTTCCTGCCCCAGTTTTGTGTGTTTCAGTGCCCCACAAATTTTTTCTTACTGCCATCTGAAAATATTCATCATGGTTCTTCACAGTGCAGTTATTGTCATTTTGAAATGCTTATCGTGGGGAACATTTTCAAAGGCAAGAGAGGCAACAGGGCAGCAGCTTCCCCTGCCCCATCTGCAGGAGTCAGAGCAGCATTACCAAACCCTGCACCTGGTGATCTCTGGGACTGTGTCCTGTGAAGGGGTGCTGTGAGTGGATGTTTCTGCATCTTAAGAAGTGGTTCTGTAGATGCCACTAAAGAATTGCTGAAGAACTGGTCCTCAGTGATACCTTTTGCTGCCAGTTTGAGTTTCTTCGCAGCCAGGTTGCATTTCTACGTATGGATGTAAACTAATAGCTTTTGGGCTTTTTGAGGTATGAGAAGCATTGCTGTGGCAATAGTATTAGTCTGACTTGCTTCATTGCCACCTTTCTTTCTCCTTTGTGCCAGTTTACTGCCTCTTCTGTGCAGAGACTGGTGGTGGTAGTGCCAGGGAGGTAGCACCTGTTCTGGTTTTGGTGTATCATCTAATACATTGCACATTCATTTGCTCTCTCTTTTTGCTCTCTTATTCACCTCAGAGGAACAATTGCATCC
Organism: Daphoenositta chrysoptera; assembly: GCA_013397915.1. Lineage (NCBI taxonomy): Eukaryota > Metazoa > Chordata > Aves > Passeriformes > Daphoenositta > Daphoenositta chrysoptera. The sequence continues at coordinate 324,642 of VZRO01003281.1, read as the reverse complement.
AAACCCTCTGATTTCAGACAGTTAGAGATAAGGCATAAAGGGAGAGCTGGTACTGCCCACAGTTTCCAGATGGGAAGAATTCTTCCATTCTTGTCAGGCTGAAGGCTGTAACCCATGGGCACATTCTCCATTCACATCTGTGGAGTTTCTTCTGGGAGCATGTGATATTTGAAAAAAAAAAACCAGTGGTGGACCTAAAGTGAAGAATAGTTCTTTACTTTGTCTGAGGTTCTAATTTTTTGAGACTGTTGGTGCCTTCCCCATTTGTGATTTTGAATTTTGACAGGGTATTGATAAATGCATTGTATTAGTCAATAAGTTTGTTTAATTAAGTTATAGAGCAAGGTACTTCTGTTAAGTTTTTCACAGTCCTTTTTGACCTGTGATCCAGCACCAAAACAGAATTTGGAGAATTCAAGCCTGGAATTTGTTATCTAGAGTAGCTTTTCAATCAAACAAAGATTAGGTATTTTTCATGGTGTTTAAAAACTGAGCTTCACAAAAGGAATTATAACTTACCAGTTCTTACCATAGTATTTTTACAAAGGCAAACATTTATATGTCTCTCTGCAACTACAAGACTAGTCTAGGCAGGTTTTTTTTGGCTTTTGCTGTGAATGTGGAGCTATTGATCCGTGAAGATAAATCCTTATTTATCTCCAGTCAAGTTTATAGGACAATGAAATTATAGGATTGCTTGAATCAATCAATGTTTCTACAGCAAGCTATAGAAATATAAACAAGTTACCAATTATTTAATAAAGTCAATTTGCTTAGAAATGCCTGGCGACGGGCAGCAGATGTTACACTAATTTTTGCTTTCTCTGGAATTTCGCAGGGGCTGCAAGATCTTAATGTCACTATTAGCAAAGGTAACTTTATTTTAGAAACTCATTCCGAACTCTCACAGCAAGAGGAAGAAACTGTCATTCCTTTTGACCACAAAATCCGTGCTATTTCTAAGAGGAGTTCTTTGAAATAACTAGGATATCTCACAGCTTGTTGCTTTAGAGGGGACTTAGTACAGTGGCACTACATTTAGTTAGCATAATGAGTTTTTTAGCCTCTAAGATACTGGCTGAGTTTGAAGTACCATAACTTTTAGTCAGCTAAGATTAAATTTGTTAGTGAAGTACAAGTTTGCATAATATTTTAGCTTTCCTAGAATTTTGAACTGTGTGCCTGTTTCCTGAGAAGCATTTAGGTTAATATAACCAGGTTCTGACTTGGCAAAACAATTTAAGTGTAAAAATGCGTCTCTCTGCTTCTCAGTTGGAAGTGTCATCAAAGTGGCCTTCTCAGTGTGGTTTTACTGTATTTGCCTTTTGAGATCCACTTTATTGGAGTGACTTTTTTCAAGATGATTTGGGAAGTTCATGGTGTCCTTTTGGTGATCCTGTCTGTTTTGAATGTAGAGCAGGATCTTTAGTAGTAGGCTCTGATGCCTTGGTGGTCTGTCTGTTGGGTAGTTTGTCATAGTTTATCATGCAGGAGTACAGAAGCATCTGATTAATCTGCTTAATCAATCCTTGAATAGGGATAGTAATAATTAAGTCACAGATGGCCACTGTAAATCCTTCTATTCCAATACATTGATATTCCCAGTACTTTGGATGTTAAGGTTGTTTTAAATNNNNGGTTTTTTTTTTTTTTTTTTTTTTTTTTTTTTTTAATTGGTCTACCTTCAAGACGTTGAGAATTCATTTTGGCTCTGGAAAGGTTTTGCTTTAAAATAAATTATTATCAAATATATGTTTTGGTATATGGGCTTTGTTAAAGCTTATACATAAACTAGTCTCTGATTAATCTCTTTTTTAAGCTGTTCTGTGGTATTTTGTCTGCAGTATTCTGTGGCTAAGCTGTCTGTAGCAGAATTTTGTTGATCTGAAGACTGTGCTATAAATTTTTATAGACACAAACTGCTATAAAATTAAAACTTAACATCTTCCCAGACTTCCTTCATCTATCATAAAGTTGGTGTGGCTCAGCCTTAATTAGATTATTATAGACCTAAAATATATGAGGTAGAATAGCACAAGAGGAATTGAATTTGGTCATTAGCAGGAATGTGTGGTTAGTCTAGCTGGTGTAGTCAGTAGCTCCTGAAATATGAGACTACACTTTCCATTTGATATGCTTTGAAGACAGGTCAAAATCCTTAACGTGATTTAGGTTTACTGGGAAGGTCTATAATCCTGCTTTTTAATAAACTCTCTGTTTCATGTCGGAACAATACCTGTGTATGTCAAGCACTGCTGAGGCTCCCAGCCACAGCTGTATTCCTTTGGAAGTTGAAATGCATTGTTTTGGAAGAGCATTTACAGAAAAATATTACTGGACTCAGACAGGGCTTCAAGGCACGAAGGCTTCCTGTAAAACCTGGATTGTCTGGGTGCCAGGCTGTTGTTCTTTCTCAGCTGGGAAACAATTCTGCTTCTCAGACATTGAATGCTATTGTTTAACAGCATTGTTTAATAGCCCCTGCTGCCAATGTGTGTGCAGGCTGCAGCTCCGGCTGCTCAGCACCGAACTCCCTCTGCTTTGGAGCTCTGTCTTTGCTGGGGAGCTCCCGGGTAGAGGTGGGGAATGAAGGATGGGATGTAGGTTTTCTTCGGTGTACATTTAAATCAACATCTGTTTGTGATGGACAGGGTGGTGATCCGCGGATTTTAATTGCTGCGTAAGAGAAGAGCGTGGGTGGCACCGTGTCAAGGAGCTGCAAACCTTGGGAGATGCAGTCCTGGGGGAAGCCTTGAGGATGCAAATACAGGCAGCGCTGCTGAGTCACAGCGGTCTGACAGGAAAAGGCTCTCTTCTGCTTGTCTCTGGCTTCCTCCAGCCTGCGGTTAGGGAGGACTTTGTATCTGGCTGCCTAGTTCTTTGATACTGTCACTGTACTGGCCAGCGTGACTCCACTAAAGGAACTTGGAGGTTGGTGAAAAATATCTGTGCTATTAACTGGTGATTAGGATGACATTTCTCACGTAAAAAAAACTTGTAAAGAGAATCTCAGGATTGATAAATAGCTTGTTTTCTTTGCTGTCTGCATCCCTGACTCCCTTTTTCCCCACCCTGCAAAGCATCATGTGGATTTATGTGACTCTTCACAGAGCTGAGGTCCCTAACTCTGAGATGGTAACTGTAAGTGCCTCTGTCTGTGATGAAAAGTGCTCCAGGTAGGTTTTAGTCAATGTTTGCCACCCTTCTTAATGGTTGGAAGTGCCAAGTTAAAATCCTTCAGCAAGAAACAGGCGATGAGGCTTAAAAGTAAAACCAAAAAAACCCACCATCAACAAGAGAAAAGGACAAAAAGAAAAAAAAGCCTGGTTATGTGTTCTCTTCTGAACTGGATACTGATGTGAGAACCTATTTTTTTTTTAAGTGTATGTTAAGAAATATTCATACCTCCTATCTCTCAGTGTGACTGGGAAAAGACTCCAGTGCTTCTTAAAAAAGAAGTGAGGTGTGTACTTGACCTGTGTGTGCTGATAGGAGTTGTGCAGTTGATTTTAATAGGAGAAATCTGTCCTCTGTGTGCAGAAAAAATATAATTTATTAAAAAGCCAGGTAAATTAAAGTGAAATTGGAATATTATTTCCTTTCTTCTACCCTTGTGGTGGTCAGTTTAGTTTTTTGAGAAGACTTTGACACATATCAATNTTTTTCTGAAAGTCCCAGAGGATTGGTTGCTGGCTGGGATTAGCTTGTGCCCACTGATTAATTCCTTGTGCCACCGGTCTTGAATCTTGTTGCAGTTGTTCTTGGAGAGCTTGCAGCAAACCAGCAGAGCTGTTATTGACCTAGAATAGCCGTGGAATTGTTAATACATGAAGCAAGGTTTTCTGTGAACTACGTCGCTATTCTGTGGAGCTGATGAGCTGGTTAACACCTTTTACTTATTCTATAAGGATCTGAGGCTGGAAGGGAATTAATGCAGTTGTGAGGCACGGAGCACCAAAATAGCAGTGATTCAGTTAGAGTAGAGCCAAATCTTCTTAAAATTAAACTCCATTGTGTTAGAGACTTTACTTTTTTGATACCTATATTATTAACTTCTCTCATAAAAGCAGGAAATGTAATACAGTGATATTGGAGAAGCCTGGCACATTAAATCTAAGCTATTGTCTTGGGGTAGTAAGAGAAGAAACGTCTCTTCATTGGGTGTGTTATGAAAATCAGATTTTACGGAATTTCTGGTTCTCAAGGTTACCATATAATTCACAAACTAAGTTTTTGCGTAGCATTGATTTCCTTAACTTTCAAATAGATTGTTTAGGATGGGTGGGAACTCTTCAGCACATATATGAGTATTTAAAGTTTCGTAAGTAACAAACAATACTAGACAGTTCAGGGAATTTTGTCACGGGCAGAGGTGTTTGCTTGCATGCTGCTGCTTCTGATGTTGTCCTGAAGAGTTTTCGGGTCATGGAATTTGGTTACTTTAGTGTATAACAGGTTGGTGGACTGCTCTCATAGAAGTGTTTCAGGGTGTGTTTTTTGGTTTACCTTTCTAATTGGTCTGCATCAGATGCTTAAAGTGGGCCTGAGGTTTGCAGGCAGGAAAATATGGAAGAAAGATGAAGAATTCATATACAGTGAACAAACCATTTCCAGAGCTCCAGTCAAAACTTGATGGTTGTGTGCAGGTTATTCAAGGCATTGTGGGAGCCTGACTGTGCCACAATGCAGAGATAGTAGATATGACCATACTGATGTTAAATCTGATACTAGAAATACAACGTAGGGGTAGCCAAAGTATCTCTGGGGAGACTGGTTAGTGATACCTCTAAGGGGGACAGTGCACTGAGTCAGGAAAATTTGCTGTAGGACTCATGAACTTGAGATGACACAGCCAAACAGTGCTGTCTGTGGGGACCCACCAGTGTGGCAGATGCTGACTTATGGATCTTGTACTACCTCAAAAAATTGGGGTTTTCTGCTCATCAGTTCTTTCTTTATATGCATTCTAGAGGTCACATTAGACCAGTTTTTTTCTAATACCTCCTTTTAGTTGTGGTCACTCAGAGTTTACTTTGTTCCATTCTTACAAGGTATAACCAGCTTGGAAATTAAGTGCCAATGCAAAAATGCTCTATTTTAGTTACTTTAGAGAATGCCACTGTTTGTATGTCAGGGCACCCCTGAAGTGCCTTTATATTTTTCTCCCATGATCTGTAGGATGGCCAGGCTGTCTTCTCCATTTCTTTTCCCCACACATTCCCCAGCTTCCCATACGTGAGGTCTAGAAACCTATTCAGCAACACTGATGTCTCAAGCGGTGGGTATGTAAATATTTACCAGCATGACAGTCAACAACAGTGGGAGGGGGGGAAATTGCTACATTCTACCATTCAGGGAACCTTCGAGTTCTGTCTCAAGAGTGTGCAGTCGATGAGAAGAGGAAAGGTTTGCAGTTTGTGCTTGACATGTTTTTGCTCTCTCGGTTCCTGTTTCGTTGCAGATGTCATTCATTTAGCTGTGGAAGGCTTTATCAGCCCTTGCAGAGGCTTTCCCCTGCACACAGCACTCAAGGCTGGAGCTGTTGTGGAGGAAAATGGAGCCTGTAGATCTCCTGGCACTTGCCTCCCCAGAAATGAACAGTACCACAGTCACCCTGGCTTTGCTGGTGATCTTCCTGGTCCTGCTGTATTGGTAAGTGATAACGGTGATATGGGCTGCACGTCAGACACAAACCCTGCTGAAGCTCCACCAGCAGCTGTAGAGTCTTTTATCCATGAGGGAAAGCTGGGAGGTAATTGCCTAGGAGGGAAATGCAGGGGGGGTTGGTTTGGATGCAGAGGGTGCAATAAATGCTCAGAAAACTCACGATGCTTTTAGAGAATTCTCTCCTTGCAACATTGTCTTGTAAGTGCTTTACTAACTGCTAACAAAAATTGTCTTCTAAATTAAGAACGTATTTGTTGGTTTCTTATTAATTTCTTTGGGCAGCAGGAACATTGGTCCAGGTCAGAAAGAAACCAAGTACTTGTTGGACCTCTTCTCTGTACTATGCTGCACTCTTGTTCTTTGGCTTGAGTGTACAGACAGTTTAACTGGTGCTTGAATTTCCTCTCTTGTTCTTTCCACCCTGACTAGTGGATACAAATCAGAATAACAGCAGCTCTAATGGTTAGCACAGTAGGCATTGCAGTGAGCTGTGCTGAAATGAAAAAAAACCCACCCTGTCCTGACAATTTATTTCAGAAATTAAATTAGTTGAACTGGGAGTGTTTTTCTGACTTTTTACTTGTATATCTCTTCAAATCCTGTCTTCCAGTAAAAGAATGTTTTTTTTTTTCTCAACTGTGTGAGCATTCAAGAAAAGGTTTTGGGGACTGTTGCAGAAAAAAAACATCCACCAAAAATCCAAAGCCAATCTAGAAGAGAATAGTGATGGCACCATGAGTATAGCACAATTGTAGCAATGTGAATGACAGATCACTTTGCATATGTTTTGTCATTCTTTCACCTTGTCGAGCTTTGTTCTACTTCCTTCTGTGACCAGGGTGGGTCTAGAGAGACCAAAAAGAGTCAAACCCATGACGTGTGTTGCTGTATCAAATAGGTAGGTGAGCCTGCTTTCTTAACAAGATCTGCCCAAATCATCACAAACATCCAAGTCCTACTTCCTCTGAATTTTATTGGGAAAAAGAATGGCAGCTCTAGATCATTAAATAAGACCATGCTGTTTAGCTGCAGACCTGTGCATCTTTGGGAGTGCAGGGGGGAGAGAGGGAGGACAGAGGCACATCCACAGTTCAGAAAAGCAGCAGATCAGCTGGTGAGATCTGGCCACCTGTGAATCATTTGGAAAAGCCTGATACTTCCACACAGTACCAGATGTGCCGAGATCTCTGAATGCTCAGAATCGCTCCTTGTAAATGTCAGGTACTGTCTGGTGTGTGCTTGCCCAGGACCTCATTTTCTGCTTCACTTTAGGGAAGGCTGTTCCTCCCCTTGAAGTTAAGACACGATGGTTTAGTGCACATTTGCTCTTGCCATTAACAGACCTAGCTCTAATTGCAGAGTTAAACCAGACTCGTGGCTGTGGGCAGTTGCTGCTGAATTGAGTGCCTACCATAAAAGTTACAAAAAGTTCAACTTAGCAGTGAGGTGGGAAATTGTCTAACAATACAGACACCCCATTCAGTGTGTCTGCTTTCTTGGTTGAAGGTGAGTTCTGTGAAAGCATCAAGAAAAGTAAGCCGAAGTTTTATGTGGGGAAAGTGTTTTATACACTTAACTGCCAATGGTTATTACTAACCAATCTTGTTGATCTACAGATTCAAGTTGATTTTAAAGTACCTTATTAAATACAGGTGCCTATAGATCATTCTTCCAATGGGAAGCTGGCAATTCTTAAACCTGCAATGAAATAAGCTGTGGGCTGTTGGTAGGTTTGCCTGGTGGCTGAGCTGTTCAGGTGTATTTACCTCAGTAAAATGCAGGGACTGAGCCTGTAAGGTTAAAGTCTTGAAACACATCTGTAAGTGTGATAGTTGTTGTTCAAACTTGTCAACTTTCTAATTTGAGTTATTATGTTAGAATTTTTTATACTGCATGCTTGTTTAAACAAATCAGTAAAACTCAATGCATGCTCACGTCTTCCTTTATTCATGACTGAAACCTTGGGTTCAAGGAATTATTTAAACAGTGTATAAAATGGTTGCTAACAGAAATGCAGGTCTCTAATTCTAGAGAATGTTTTTATTACAATCATGTTGCATACCTGATTATCTGGCTCTTCTAGGAGTTAGAAAACAGGGGTGTTGTGTATGGCAGGAGTAATAATAAAGTAATCACTCTTAAAGTTCCTTTGAGGTTTTCTTTATAAGCCTTATCCTAACTTTTTTAATAACTTCTGAATTATTTCTTTTTTAGCTTTTTCTGCCAGGATTGTATCATTTCAGAAAGGCAGTCGTGGGGAAAGGGAGGAATGAATATTTGCTGTTGTAAATTTTGTTATGATAGTAGCTTATGATTGATTGGGGTCACGTTGTGTCAGCTGTTGTGTGAGTACAAAGGGGCACCTTTGTCCACCTTATTGGCTGTAAAAGGCTTAGCAAGGCTCAACAGAAGGCAGCTGCAGGTAGAGGAGAGAGTCAAAAGATCTAATGCACACTAGGACAGGAACATGGTGATGGCAACGTTCATGTTATTGAGCTCTTTTCCTTAGCATGATTTTTGTGGAAGGGGGTACTCAGTGATTTAAACAACAGCCTTGAGCTGCTGTCCATCAGCTCAGCCTCAGCCCCTGTTAGTGTGTGTATTGTAAGGCCAGCTGGGATTTGTCACAGTTCAGCTGGCAGGTGGTATCTAGCTAAACTGTGATAAGACCAATCTCTTCACATTTTTGGGTATGGTGAGGTCATATGAAAGAGGGAGAGAAGAAAGGGTTGATTGGGAAAGGGAGGAGGGGCTGTAGCTGCATAAAAATAAACTTATAGGGAAGATAGAAGTCTTAGGAAGAAACCTGGATGATTTGGTAATTTTTTAGGCTGTTATTTACAGTACAATGAAGATCATCAATAACTCTTTGTAACAAATCATGTAATAGCACATCTCTGATTTCTCATGAGTTGTCATCAGTGTAGTATGAAGGTGATGCTTGTAGTGTAGTGTGTCAATTTTAAATCAGTGGAAGCAACTATAACCTCTCAGTGTTTGTCTTCTAAATGACCTTAAGTCAGCTCGAAGGAGAGGCTTTGTAAGGTAGTTGATTTAATGTTGGGAGTAGAAAGAACTACGAAGCTTTTTGGGTACATTTGGATTTGAATGGGAAGTTGGTTTTTTGGTAATTTTTAAATTAAGAGGCTGCTCAAGCCTCTTTGCTATCCCTCATTCCTGAAGGATTTAGTCATCTGCTACCCTCCCCATTCTTACTACTTGTTGTCTGTAGGTAAAAGTCTGTTCTTGCAGACTTCTTATCACGGTTTCTTCGACGTCTGTTGCTACATCATTATTATTGTGATGGACAGGTTGCTGCTTCATCAACCACAAAAAGGAAAAATATGGCTAAATACCGAAGTTCAGTAATACCACTGGCACAACAGTGAGCACTCTTAAAAAATGTCTTGTCCATATCCTCCCTTCCACCCAAACTGATTATAGGAGTAGTTTCTTTTAAGAGCTGTTTCTTTCTCAATTGCGAGCACTGCTATCTCTATTTGCCTAATCTCTGTGAATCTCAGGGGGATTTTTAGGCATGAAATAAAACCAAACTCTTAAGGGAAGAATGAAGTTAACATTTACAAATCCCAGCGATATTCTCTATTGAAAAATACAGTAGTATATCTATGCAACATATTGTTCATTTTCATTTCAAACATATGCTGAGTTGGATATCCCATGCTTGGCTGTAGCTGCAAACATTGCTTTGTGTCTTTCTTTTTGCTGTCTGGGTAGATGTTTGATAAAATGAAAGCAGGAGTTTATCTTGCTTTAAAGTTTAATGTACCATAAGCTGAGCATTATGAAGAAGCTGTCACAGCATTCAGATACCTGTGTTCAAACTGGATTATCAACCCCTTGTCTAAACAAACCTGGGGTTTTTTAGAAACATGGAGGTTGGATGGGAGTGTTTGTTTATGTTTGTAAGATCCATGTCTAATTGCATGCTTTCAAACATAGCAAAACATAAACTAGTGGTGTTCCTGTCTGTTTCTGAAAAGCTAAGTAATTCAGAAAGATGTCATTTTTACATTGTGAAGTAATATTAATGGTTGCTTGTGCTATAGACAAGTATGGAGAGACTAAGAGATTGGGGTTCCCCTAGATCAAGGTACCATCCACCCAGTGCAGAACAAGTCAATCCTGACCCAAAGAATTTGCAGTCTCTGATACAAAAAGAATGAAAACTAAACTGAATATTTTTCCTCCTCTGACCTTAAGTGTAGAGGTTTGCATCCAGTTGGATGGGGGACATTCTCAGATGTGGGACACACGTGTTAGAGCTCATCAGTTGGTGCCATGCCTGTACTAAACCACACCAGAAGGTGATCTCAGGACAAGGTAGTATTTCCATACACGTGACTTCAATAGCATTGCTTGTTTGGCATTACTTTGCATCTGTGGTTTTGGAAAGGACTCTAAAGGGAAAGTTTAGAGGTAATCTTTCTCCAGCAAAAGCTTCATTCTGGTTTTGTAGAACCTTGCTGTTTGGGGTTGAGTAAAACTTCTTTTTTTCTAAAGTAAATGCCACCTAATACTAGATCTTGGATTAATTTTTGCCCCTCAAAAGATCACTATTTTCAAAAGATGTTTGACAGCTAGAGCTCTAGGCTTATGGTCTGAGTGCAGGCATAAAGGGAGTAGATTATTCTCCCTAACACATTCAGATAATGCTTCTGGACAGATTCAGGGACAGGCAGTACAAAACTTGGATCCTTTCTGGGTAGGCAGGCCCTACCTTTTCCAGCTGCCACTGCTGCCATCAAAGGCACAGGGCTGCAAGGACCACTGTGGCTGGAAACAGGCCTGGGTGTGGAGCTTCAGCAACCACTCAGAAGGACGTACAGCTCTGCCCTTAGATCAGGCTCTTTGAGGTGAGAGGTTCAGAGAGGCGTCCTGATGCTCAGGTGTCCAAGCCTGCTGCTCTCTCTTTCTGGCAGAAGGCACAGCTCTGCAGGCAGTGAGTGCTCAGGTGCTGCTGCCCCTGTTCTGCTCCTGGACTCTGCCTGCTGGACTTGTCTCCATCTCCCACATCCTTCTGACCAGCAATGTCCGACCTCTGAGCTGGCATCCGGTTATGGTCCCCAATGAGTCTTCCCCTATTACAACCTTGTATCTTCTCAGTTTGCAGTGAATCCAGCATCAGGTTTACAGGGTCAGAAGGCTGGGAAGTTTTGGGGTTTTTAATATTCTGTTAACCCCAGCTGCTGGTGGTTTTTTTTTGTTTTTTTTTCCTAAAATGGCCATTATGTCAGTGGAAATCATTCTGCTTCCCTCCTCTTTATTTGAATGTCCCACTAGAAAAGCTAGAAGGATCTGACTCAACAGGAAACATCAGCAAACTGCTGTTGATGACAGAAAAAAACCTAAAAAGATTCTGAATTGTCTTTGTCATGCAGTTCCACATCAAGCAAATCTGGAATTCCCACTAATGTGTCAAACATAATTTGATCCCACAGCTGCACAATATATGGCCTTGTCTTTGAGCTAAATCGAGCATCTCTAGGTGAGCCTGAGAAGGAGCAGAATAAGTTAGTAAATTATAATTTGGAAAAGTGCCATACCACAAATGACTAAATACTTTATTTCTCTGAAAACAAAGTAGATTTGATCATCCAGAATGAAGTTCACTCAGTGCCCTGATTATGCTGCTTTTAGGTAAACAAAGTTATCTTACATTTTGGGGAAGAAGCAGAACAGTTTTCTCTTGTTGCTATTGCAGCTTCAGAGCTTCTCTGAAGATATCAGCTTTCAGCTTCTCTGGGATATCCTCAGAGGCTGTTATAACACCTTGGTTATCCAGACAAATGTAGCTGGGCCTTCAGTGCTGTGCAGCTTTGGTTTTGCTTGGTTGCACTGCACTGCAAAACTCAGAAACTGCGTGTGTTCAAGTTTTGTTTTGTTTTCAATTTAGAGATTACATGTCCAGCAGTGTTTATTTGAAGGCCCTCAAGTGGTTGCTGAGTTTTTTGCTTTTGTGAAGGTGCACTTTACCCTAAAAACACTGTGTAAAAAGTCAATCTCCAACCTACGAATTCCTTGTGGTCTTTGTTTTTCCCTGAACTTTCCTCACTGCAAGCAGTGGGGCACTCCATCCCATTGCACTGGGGCTGTCTCTTGCTGTGTCTGTGCATTTAATTGCCAGGCTCAGAGGGCCCTCAGGTCTGCTGCAAAGTCTTCCAACACTGCCATGAGCTCTGCTCTTCCCTGAACCCCAGGGGTACATACTGGCCGTTCCTGTGACTGCCCTGCACTGGGGGGACTTGTTGTTCCCCCTGTGCTCCATGGTCTGTGGATTTTTGTCACTCCACTTTCAGATAGCACACAAAGTGTCCTGCCAGCCTGCCTGTGCTCCCTCTTAAATGAAAAGTTAAAACAGTGGGCAGTTTTGACAGGTTAGAACTCCTCAGAGTGCTGAAATATAGATCTATGTTCTCTCTTTTCTTGTCTCCTTTAACATTGCTTCCATAATTTAAAAAAAATTGCCCATATTCTTCTTCACTCCTTTTTGTCTTTGCATCAGACTTCATCCATACCAATGTTTGTTTTGTCCTCTCTGCTGGCTCACAGGTAATTTATGCCTTTGATTGCCATGCCTTGCTCTTCTGTAGGGAAGTTTTATACAGTATTTAATGGAGCTGTCTGAAAAATAATTTAAAGTATTGGCAAATTATTGAGAGATTGTTTTTTATCAGTTCCCCTTGACATACCCAAAATCTTTAGATGGATTTTTCTCTCTCTCATTTCCCTAGTTCTGTTTTTGTTTTTTTTCCCCTATTGTAAACAAAGTTTACTGTTCCATGAGCTCAGTATGTGCTAAGTACTGTGAGACAGCTGAAAGAGCTCAAAATATTTTCTGGTTTGGGTTTGGATATGCATTTATTTCACTTACCCAGGAATAGCGGAGGAGCTTGAGAAAATGATGTTCCATGTCTGCCTCTTCCTTCCCTCGCTTTATATGCCATTGCTTACACTGGTGACAATGTCTTTTAAGCCTTACTTGTTTATTTGACATGTGTTATCTATGACTGGAGTGATGTGCAGGTCAATAGGAATACAAGAGTTTTAATGAAGGGATCATCTAGCATGTGGGAGATTCTCCATATCTATTCCTTTGCGAGTTTCTTTCCTGGCTAGTTGCTGCTTTCATGGTTCTGCAAAACCTGTGGATTTGTTGGGGGAGTAAGGAAGCAACAAACAAGGGAAAGGGCAGAATTTGTTATATTGCTTTTTTTACTTGGGTAGGAAAAGAAGCTGGATGCCCAGCAATGGCTGGGAAGGGACTGGGAAGAATGACTGGGAACAGCAGGGTATGACTCCATATGAATTTGTAGTAGGTTTTTACAGATTGAGGTCAAGTATGTTTGGGCAAATTGAGGCTGGAAGAAAGAAGCTGAACTGAGATGTATGTAGGGAGTAGGAAATGGGGCAGTGGCTGTGTGCTTGCTTGTATGGACAAAGTAAAGTCTGCTTCCTTGCAAAGAATAGTTCCTTTCAGCTACTAAAAACCTTGTGATGCTCTTTATGAGTTGAGGGGCATGGGAAGGATGAAAAGGCAGTGGACTTTAGAGGAGATGAGTAATTGGTAACTGCATGATCACAAGCTCCTGCTGAATGAATGCTCTTGGATGAGAACTCTTGGCGGAGTTCTGAACCTGTAACCCTCAGTATTGTTTTAACTTACTCGGTGGCAATAAATCTGATGTAATCTGTGCATGCATGTTTGTGGTTTCTCATCCAAAAAGCTCCAAAGAGCTTTTATGTAAACACCCTCTCAGTAGAGCTATAACAATTGAAGAGGTCGTCGAGGCATGTGGTTTGAAATGTGGGAAAGACATGAAATAAAGCCATCCTGGGAGAGGAAGGAGCAGCTAAAGGGTCTTCAGTGGGTTGCATGCTAGCATGACAGACAGAGAGTGATGGTGGTCAAAGCTGCAAGGGCCCTCTTCCACCTTTAAAATATCGATATGATCTGTTTGTTCTCCAAAGACTTTAACAAATCTTTGTTTTAAGATTTTCTGAAATACTCATCATGGCTTGAGATGAAGCAATCTCTCCAACAGAGTTCTCAATATAAGCTTCATGGTAGCACAACTGAGAAGCTGCATGTTTATGTCAGGATAGATTTCGGTGACTATAACACTGTTGTATTGGATTGATTAATGTCTCTGAAGGCTATGATGAATTGTTCTCAGCATGGGACCCTGAGTTGACCAATTGTTTCTCAGAAGCCATTCAGGTCACAGCTCTGGCCAACAGCTTTAGGAAGAGCAAGAAACCTCCCAGTGGTTCCAGAAAGGCTTCAGATTCTCTCTGTAGCTCAAGAGACAGGGTTGCTCTGGAGTAATATTCAGCAACCTTCACTTCTGTGTATCTGGCTTGCACTCTCTCATCTCCTCTTCAGAGCTAGGAATAGGTGGTGCAAAGATAAAGAATCCTATTTATGAGAATATTCCCAGCTATGGCAACAAACCTTGGGCCTCTCCTATTTTAGAACAACAATATTTTAAAATTTGTTTGTTGACTAGAAAGTTTTAGACCTCAGGTAATTTCTCACAGTTTGTGTAGTGTCTCTTGGTAGTTGTGTTTTAAAATTTTAAAAAGTTTAAATTTTTAGCAGTAGTTAAGTATTCAGTGGTTTCACAATATATTTTCTTTCCTGAGATACAACTTTTGTGTAATATAAATGGAAGTGCTCTCAATTTGAGTGGAAAACCAGCCATCTGGTGTTTTCCTAGGACACAGAGCTCTGTTATTAACTGAAAGAGACCATCAGATCCTGGTGTCAGGCACAGAGGACTGAGGAACCTCCCCAGCCAAGGTTTCAGAGTAAGCTTGGAATTTTAGCTGTGGGTACAAGATGGTGGAAGGACTGTAGGAACCTGTGCCTTCACAGGCCATGAATCTTGTAAGGACAGGTGTATTTACAATTTAAGTACATTTATCCTGCCAGGACTCAGTCTAGGATTTGAGAGTTGGAATTTGAGTAGTTTATCCCTAACCTGCCTCCTCAGCTTTAGGAGACTCAAGCCATTTAGAAGCATGGTAAGGAGGCCTCTATTTCCATGGTAGCTGGTAACTTAGTTCTTCTTTCAAGCTTTAACTGTGTCACGAGTGGACATTTCCTATTTAATTTTTGACATTGTTAGGGATTCTGTGCAGTAAAACCTTTTTCTCCCTCCTTCTCCCCCTTTTTATTTACGTTCCTGAGTGAGAGCATAGCCAAGCAGTGAGCTCAGTGCCATGGAAGCATTTTATATTTTGAGCAGAGATAAAAATCTCATTCCTTCTATAAACAAAACAAATCAACAGATGATGCCCAGGAGAACCATTTCTCTATAGCCATTTTCCTCCAGCTGCTTTCTATTCCGTGCAGCTTGCAATGCACCATGTGAAATACGTGTGTGCAAAGCACAGGTTTCCTCCAGACAGTGGCAGCTTCAGCATAAAAAAATAAACAAAAACCACCAAAAACCCCCACTTTTTTTTCTTTTACAATGCTGTAACAATAAGATTACTAATAAAGTTGAGATGCTTGGTTGTTTAATAGCGTGTAATTTAGCAATGCTAGAGGATATGCTGGAGGAACTCTGCAGTCACAGCCACTGCATCTTGCCTCTGAATGGGTTTGGACTATTGTCCGTGGGAGGATGAGGGACAGAAATAATCTGAGTGAGTCTGAGTGCCTCATTAACATGGCAGAGATGAGAGTACAGCAGAACTGCTCAGAGTTTTCTGCCCTGTGTGTGCTTGCAGGTGTCCCTGGGTCAGCGAGGAGATCTCTCCAGTGCTGCAGCAGCTTTGGGGGCTGAGACCCCGAGGCACCATGGAAGGAGATCATACGAGGGGAAGAGCAGGGGGTTGTCTGGGTGGGGAGCTGGTAGATAAGGTGTGTGGCAAGATCTCAAGGAGCTTGGGAGTAGTTGCAGGTCAGGCCTTGGCAGAGGTGCAGCTGCAGGTATATCTTATTTCAGCAGAATCTTTCTGCTCACCTCCTCCTCCTGAGATGTGCTTCTGTACAGGAGGAGGGTGGCCAAGCCAGATGTTCCTAAGGTGGAGCCCGGGGGAGTAGTATCTATCCTTGCAGGGGCAGAGAAAGGTGATATAAGTTTGAACATTGCTAGGTTAATGGACTGTCTGTTTGCCATCAATAGTAGCCTCTGAGACGTGAAGGAACTTGGAACTAGCCAGGGGGCAGGAGAGCAATAAAATTTGGCAACATTACTTTTGGTCGTCTTGATAAAGAGTGGTTTAAAACTGCAGGAAAATATTGTGGTTTCCCGTCCAAAAAGCTCCTGAGAGCTTTCATGTAAACACCTTGCAAGTATCCATGTATGTATACATTTACACCTATGTATAAATACATAGCAAGTGACTCGGAACAAACAGCTTCTAAATAAGCAGCCAAACGTAACTGATCTGATCATTGGATAGATCATGTTCAGTGCCCAAAGCAACCCCCTTATCCCATCTCCTGCCAAATGACTCCTGGCAGCTAAGGAAATAACCTTGGGTAAAACCAATAGGATTTTTATAACGGAGACGTTAGCTATTGACCCTGAGTGTATTTTATGACGCCGCCTCGGTTTTGCCTTGTATATCTTCATTCTGCTGTTGATGTGTTGTTCTGTGTTTTTGAAAAACTGCAGTCTCTCCCCAGCACTCCAGGATCTGTGACTGCAGCAGCGGGCTGTGGGTTCACACTCATCATCACGGATCGTTCTCCAGGGCAGACCTCATCTGGGCAGGGCTGGGCACATGAGACCACTGATTTATTTAACTGGAGTGCAAGACAAGGAATTGATACCAATTCTGCTGTGCTACTTTGTTTCTGCTTCAACAAAAGCTGTACCTGATCTGGTTTGAAGTTCACTTGTCCATATTAACAAATTTCAGTTAAAAGAACTTTTTTCTACCAGATCAGTTCTTTGGGTGGTATGGCTGGGATGGTTTTGATCGGAGGCTTCTTGCCCTAAACCTGAGTTTGCTGAATCATTAAAACAGGGTCTCAAACTTGCGTGAGAACTGAGTTCTGTTTACTTTGCTCAATTGCCCTGGTAAAGTTAGGGAGCAGCAAAAAAAGTTCAATAGAAATTTCCCTGAATGACAAGTGCACATGAATCAGTTTCTTTTTTTTTTTTTAAACTTGTACTCATGAAAGTGTTTCCCATGGTAAGTTGCTTATGTCTGAGCATTTAGGCTGGCAGCATCTATGGAGTTTGAACTCAGAGCTTTAAGGAAATGAAAGCTGTGTTGTAACATAGCTGACTTCTTTTTTTTTTTTTTTTTTTACCTAAAAAGTAAAATATTTTAAGTGTTTAGTTCTTTTGAAAATCTGAATTTAAAGGGGGTGGTTAACAGTGGGAAATTTTATCGCAATTGTTGGCAGCAGTGGCTGATTGTTTTTCTGGATGACACTATTTTGGGTCAACTTATAGAGCTGACTATAAGATGTAAAACCATTTTAGTAAAGTTTACATGGACAGCTTGTCTCATTAATTATCCAAGAAATTCTGAACTCTTAAATAACAGCTCTAAGCTGATTTACTAGTGCAAGCCCTTTAAATTCATAGACTGAATTTGGCTTGCATTGCTTAGACCAGTAATAAAACAGTATTGTGGGGTCTTTTCTTTCTTACCTGAGAACATAATTCTCCCACCTTTCAACTTTCACACGGACATTTTTCTGACTGAAAAATGTTGTTAAACATAATATTGATACAGTAAAAGAGCAACCCACACAGAAACCCAAGCTGCACCATAAATCCTTCTCTGAAGTTGCTCACACTGGTTATGTAAATAAAAGAAAATTGATGCTGTTTGCAGAATGTGATGATATAGGGGAAATTTCTCTTATGTGATAGAAATGGAGTGTCTGTGTGTGCCCCTGTACCTGTCCCCCCACCCAGCTCTTTGTTGTTTTGGTTTGCTCTGTAGCTGATATAGACACCAGAGAACCACCCCCCGAGGCGGAAAATGTCCTTTCTCAAGGTTTCACAGAGGATCGTTACAGTGACTGTTTTGTCTTTTCCTTGCTTGGGAAAGACCTTTTGACTGAAAAATATATTGCTCAGTTCAAAAGGAATTACTGTATGTAACCAAACACTAATGACTTTCCTTTGAATGGGGTGGGTTTTGGTTCCAATTCCAAATAGCGAATTGTATCTCTACAAACTAAAGGATGTTTCAACCCCCGTGACTGTTGATCCCCAAGGATGCAGCTGATCCATCTGGGGGGGTTTTATTTGTAAATTGCATTGCATTTGTAAATAGCTGGTGGCCAAAATCATTATCATTGTGTTAATTTAAAGATCAGTCAGCATTTTCAAGGGCTGGGCAGTTTCAAGAGCTTTCTCTGAGCAAGTTGGAGGCTTTGTCTTGTAGGCTGTGAGCAAATTGTTACAAAACACAAGAGAGCTGGTAGGAGTTTGTGGAATCATAATTAATTGACAATGGTTTTTCAAAAATGACATTTTTCAATTTAAAATAAGCTGTTAAAACAATTTAGAACCATGTTGTGATAGTCCCTTGACACATGTGGGGAGCTTTGGGTTAAACATATAAATAATGCTGAAAAGACTATATTTAGTTCCAGACTGATCCAAGGACAACTGAAAAATTGAAGGTCAAATAACAAAACGAAGAAAAGAAAATTATAGCCCTCCTTGTTCTGTTCTGCAGCATGCTGCTTGGCAGCCGTGAAGGTTCAATACTGGGGAATTTGTCACATACAACTATTTATGATTTGTACTTTAAGCAAAGCAAGTAAGCATGAAGTGTGTGTACTTATTGACAACGGCACATCACTGAGTCCTGTCACACTGAATCTGGAGAGCAGCTCCGGAGTATTGCAGAATTCTGGGGGGATGGATATCAAAAGATCTGTGAAAGCTTATTAATCAATCAATCAATCAATCCATCACAGCTTTCCCCATGCTCTGTCTTGACCCTTAGGCTCTAGTAGTTGCTTGGAACTGAGCTGAAGTGTAACCAGGTGCTAAATGGTGGGCCAAGACCATTGCTTGTTTTACTATTTTTATTTGTACAAGCTATTAAAACTATGGAACAGGAAGAAGTTAATTTCTCTACTAGCTTGGGAGGACTTTCAGTCTGTGCTTGAGCAGGAGTTTGTTTAAACAGCCCAAGAGGAGAGCTCAGTGCTTCCCACTGCAGAGACAAAGCTGAGAGCTGCAACCCATCTAAGTTACCCCTCCGATGGTGGCAATGGTTCTTCTCCTCCCTTTTGGAGACACCTCGAGCACTGCTGATCCAGCCAGGATCCGAGGTGGGTGCCAGGCTGGATTCCCTTCACGAAAGGATGGCACCTCACCTGAGGGGCTGCAGGAAGCACAGGCACTGTTGGAGCCACAGCACCACACCTCAGCAGCTCCTGCCTGTTTATTCAGCTGGGGATCTGCACGGGGACGGCGCAGCTCTGCGTGCTCAGCCTGCTGATACGTTGATGGAGATTGTCAGTGATGGGGTTTCTGCAGTCATGTTTATGCAGTGTTTCACTTGACCTGATCTTGCCAAGCCTGATCATGCCTGCCTGTCCTCTTGCACAGCTCCCAGCATGCCCAGAGCACTTTCCTACTGGCCATCCAGGCCACAGTCCTGGGGCCAGATCCCTTCCCTGGGGTATCCACTGGCCACTTCCCTTCAGACATGTTCTGACTGTTCTGTTTTTATTAGGAGATTTTGGTAGTACATGGTGTGATTAATTATTATCAGAGGCTTTATTTCATTTAAACTAGTCTCCCACTAGCTTTCCTCTTCTTGAACCGCTTATGAGACCTTATTCAGTTGAAACTACAGGGTATTATCTCACTGAGTAGTGCAGTTTTCAAATTGACTAATATACTTTAAATTAAATGTGTGCATTGCATGGACAATGTCTATTCAGACAAAACTTTGGCTACCAGTTGTGTGAAAATCCAATGCATTTTTAGCAGTGTTGAAAAATGAGTGGGAATACATGTGGTCCAACTTGGCTAGCAACTTGTCCCAAGATGGGGGCATTCAACTCTGAAACTGCAACATTCAGAGAAACAGACTTCTTTTTCTTAGATGGAAACCACGTCTTGCATAATTTGTGTTTTTGCAATTTCACTTCAAATCTAGGCTTTGCCTGTCAGAGATAATGGGAAACAATTATTTCTTTCAATTACTAGCTGGCTGTTGTTTACATTTCCTATGAGCGTCTGTCTCTCTCTCTCCCTTCCCATTCCCTCCCTCCCTCTCTCTCCCTTAAAAATATTTTTGTGAATGCTGCATCTAAAAAAAAAAATCAAAGTGGAGTCCCAGTAATTAGGGTCATTCCTTTAGCAGTGAGTTAATCTCTTCGCAGAAGCAAAAAACAAATTGGGATGGTCCTCAGCTGAAGTCCCAGATAATGCTTCATTTTTGGCCTGGTTGTTTCTTCAGCTCCTGAATTTATTATATGTTTCAGAATAAGATATAAACTCAGTTATGGCTTAGAAGATTGGTTGAAGCCTTATCCTGGTGAGGGCCCGTATAAACTGAAACTTGAAATTTGGCCTAAGAAAGTTGTATAAAACATTGATTCTTGCAAATGTGCCTCTTAAAAGACACATTTTAACAAGTGTTCACCCATTCCTTTTTTTCTTTGAATGTTAGAAGGGGCTGTTACATGAACAGTGTATCTTTTCATTAGGTCATTTGTTATGCTCTTCATTTATAGCTTCATTTCCTTGACCTCCAACTTTTACACATTATTTACAGACTAATTCTAAGTTGATAAACTTGGCTAAGTAAACATATGTTGTTTTTCTTTTAAACCACCAAGATATTAATGGTTTGTGTGAGGAATCCCTGGGCAGAACAGCAAGTTCAGCAGTGGCACAGGTGAATATGGGTACAGCTCTGGCTTTGCTTTAGTATATGAAGTTTGACACTTGGATATGCATGCACAAGAAGAGGGAGATAAATTACTGAAACTGACATTTTCCTTACTGTTGACTACCAAAAAAGAAATTAAAAGGGAACTCCCAGCCCTCACTATTTATAGAATGTCACCACAGCATATTTTGGAGTTGTTTTTGAAGGGTCATTATCTAAAAGCAAGCAAGCAACCATCATTCTTCTAGCTGTCAAATACAAGTTAAATGGATTATTTTAAATTAGTTTTTGTCTCTGAAGAACATTTTGTTGTTTATGCTTACTCTGTAAGGGTGCTCAAATGCCCCAGTTAAAGTCAGAGCCAGCCACATCAGGAGAAACAATCTTTACACAACATGGTATCTAGCTATGCATGCCTTTGTGATGAGAGGAATATACCTTTCCAACATGATCAAGTAAGAAATACCTTAGCAGCATAGAAAGCTTGATTATGATCTTTATTACCTTGCTGTAAAGCAAGAGCAGCACCGCTGAACTCCATGGAGTTGCTCTAAATTGAAGTGTGAACTCTGAAATACAGTGCAGAATAAATTCACTTTATACACTTTAACTTGGAGAAGGCAAGTCAGTGTGGCAGTCCCAGCAGGATTACCAGCATTCCATCAGTTTCAGGGCTTGTATATCCCAGCATTGCGGGTAGGCTTGGGAAGCTTACTTTGCAGTAGAAATGTCACTGCTCTTCCACAGAATGCTCTGGTAACAGCCAAACCTCCTAAATAATCATCATCCCTACTGTTCCGTGTGTGAATGCTGGGAACAGAAGTGTTGGGGGAATCTTTCGCAGTTCTGGCAGGAAGCGTGTCTCTTGGAGAACAGGAGACTTTCCACTGGCGCAAGTCCTTGCTTTTCAAGACCTGTCTCTTTGCTGAGACAGCCATCTGGCCATCTCGCAGGGATGGCAGTTTGTGCTGCAGAGCTGCTGGGGGTGGGTGTTATCTTTCCAGGTGGCAAGGAAAGCCTCTGACGCTTGCATGCCATCGGCAGAATGCACAACTGCAGGGTTTTGAATGCTTGAAATCATTATTCAAACTCCAAAATATTGTGCAATCTTTTTTG
>VZRO01003281.1:207774-302989 GCA_013397915.1 Daphoenositta chrysoptera | reverse complement strand
TTTTGGCAAGGAGTGGGGGTTAACCCCAACCCTGGTGACTCCCACTTTTGCTATTCGAGCCATAAGCAGGTCTTTACTTGCTCATAGGTTTCAGGACTTTGAGATTGCTTTTGGTTCTACCAAGCAACGACAAGCCTAGAAATAAGCTCTGGTTGGGGCTCATTATCTGTGCCCAAACTTCACTTCTTTATGCAATCATGCAGTTTTAATATTGATGCTTTCAGAAAAATCTAAATAACGAGGGATTCACGATAAAGCTGTGAGATTTTGTTGCCAGGTTTATTCTTGTGGAGCAGAACTAATAAAACTTTAAGGAAGAAGCCTTAGCCAAGTTTTTAAAAGTAGGTTATTTTTATTGTGAAAAACAAAATTAAAAACAAAGAAAGAAACCCAAAGCCTGGAGGTTGAAACTCAAGTTAATTTAATTCATGTGGTCAGTGTAGGCTTTTTGGTGAGTTGGAACCAGGCAAACACGTGTCAGGTGCATAGAAAACAAAGTAGTATCAGTATATTGGCTATGAAGTGATCTTGGCTTCCTCCTCCTTGCTTGCATGATATTACAATGAAAGTTGGCAAAAGGAAATACGATTGCACGTGATTAGATGTTGACAGCCAAGGAACCTGACTTTCTGTTTACAGAGGGGAAAATGAGAAAAAAAATTGGGGAGTAAAGCTTCCTATGTGTCTTTACACAGTTCTGGAAAACATGGGGTAAAAAATGTAAGAGAAGCTGTAATATCAATCTGATTAAAAAAAAAAAAACAAACCTCCAAAATGTTCTAATGAAAAAAATACTCTGATTCAAATTGCAAAGGAAAATCCTTACTCCCTCTGGGTGTGTGCTGTATTCCAGAGCAATTGAAAAATGCATGCTAACACGAAAGGGGGGGACAAGTATTCCCCTTTCCTGGACTTTTGATATAATTATTTAGCCAATGCTGAGAGAATCTCTGCATACTCTAAAACTTCAGTCATTTCTGAAATATTGATCTGGGAAGGTCCCTAAATTCCAGAGCTGGTGAGATCAGGGTAATGAGATCAGGTGACAGGCCCAGCAGTACCCACTGATTTAGTTGTTTAGACACTGTAACCAAACCATGACCTTCTTGATCCACAGCCCCTTTGATCTAACTGTGTGAAAACACAGCTGCTTAGTGGATATCGCACGTTAGTGGGCATTAGGGGAACTTCTGGTGACATTTACGTTAATTATTCTGGTGTCAGTTTATAAAAATGAGTATCACCCACTGGCTGGGCACTAGAACAGGCTCCCCAGGGAATGGTCACAGCACCAAACCTGACAGAGTCCAAGAAGCATTTGGACAACACTCTCAGGCACATGGTGGGGTTCTTGGGGATGGTGCTGTGCAGGGCCAGGTATTGGACTCCGTGATCTTTGTGGGTCCCTTCCAACTCAGCATATTCTGTGACTAACCATGGATCAAAGCCTCTTCTAAGAGATGGGAGACGTCAGGTCGCCTTGACCCATGTGGTGTGCACTGGCAGAGGACCCTCTGGCTCCCAGGCTTTGCCTGAAGAGACTGATGGATGCCCCACTCCCATGCTCAGTGCCAATTCCTCGATGCCCACTTTCCCCTGCACCTCTCTGTGCAATGCAGCCCATGTTACTGGTGTTGAGCAAACAGGGCAAAGCCTCCAGTGTAGGACTTGGATTCCACTCCTGTGTAAAACTGCCTGTGGCCTGGCTCTCTTCAGGGATGGACCTGTGTTTTGCTATTTTTTTGTCAATCTTTATATTTCTCTCAATTTTGGGTAGCTGTTTGCTTTTCAACATCTCTGTAACACAGTGGTTCCCTCTGGAGATACTCTGCCATCAACTCTCCACTGCCTGTGCCAGAGCCCACATGGCATTTCCTTCCCTGGCAGAAAAATAGGTATGGAGCAGAAATTAAGCCTGCTAAAGCTGTACCATGCTCCCATGGAAATATATGCCCAGATCCATATGAGATTATACACTGGAGCCCAGCTGCTTCCTGCCCCAAGTTTAAATACCGTGAGCACAATAGTAAAGTTCCATGATGTATGGATGTGACCTGGAATCACTTAGAGCAGAGGAGCAGGATGGAGAATTTATGTCTAGCCCAGGGCAGAGCACGTGGGCTCCTGGCTATTGTGTACTGTTGCCTTTTCACTTGCACACAGGCTTATCAAACTGTTTTTGCAGACTTGCTCCAACTTTTTCCTGTGCAGCTTTTAACTCTTCATTTGGGGGCCTTTGTGAACTAAGCAGTAGCAGGCAGTGCTCAGAGAGGGTGAGTAGTGAGAGCTCAGTTGGAGCCAGGCAAAAAACCCAGGCTGCTGCAGAGCTTGGCAGGAGCTGGGAGCCCACAGCACTGTCTCTGCAGGCATGCTGGCTTGTCTCCTTTTCCCACAGGCATAAGAGTAGATGCATTTAAAAATAAAGAGGAAGACAGCGTGGAGTGCCAGTGTTGTGTCCCTCTGAACATGATCTGAAAGTACATACTAGGGAAGTTTAAAGCTGGTTAGACATGTGGGCTGGCATTAGAAATATAAGGTGCATCCAGAGAGGCACCACAACTCCCTATGAAGTCAAGCAGAAATAATCCCCTGATGCTTTCTCTCCCCATAAACAAACACATCCATGGAGATTGTCTTTGGGGTAAGCAGACCTGGCCCCCGAGTACTGAGTGCTAAACTAAAGATGAAAAGATGGCCTAATAATCTTGAATACATTGAAGTGCAGGTTACTTCATAGTCTTTTTCATGTGTACAGTAAGCAACAAGCTACAGGTCCTTAAAATATGTTTTGTGTTTAGTAGAGAGATGGTTGTGTTTTTTGAGGAAGACAGACACTCAAGCTTTCATCCAAACTGAAGTAAAGAATTGAAGCACCTTCTTTTTATGATTTTTCTGTTTGTTTTTAAAAAACACTCTCACCCACTTTGTATGTAACATTTGCTCAGTGCAGGCATAAAAAGTCATCAAGAGAATGGTCTCTGCAGGCACTGGCAGGTTTTTACAGTGTGCACAAAGGTCTGGAAGAAGCACTTTTGGGAACATTTTCCCCTGGCCATAAAATGCTGCTTATCTGCAGAAAAATGAATTACTTTAAGGTGGAAGCTTTTTATTTTTTTCATGAGTGTGTAGATGTGTTAGGTAAAATTAAGTAAATGAAATGCTCTGGGGTTTTTTTTTTTCTTGTGTTTGTGTGTTTCTTGCTGTGGCTACCTATCAAGCACCAAACCAAAATGCTAAACATAGTACAACACCAAAGCAAAACTGCTTAACATAGTCCAAATTCATAGCAAGGCAACAAGCATAATTATTTTTTATTTTATTGTGGATATCTGAGGAATCGGCTGAGCATTTGTAAAGTACCTGTCTGAGCTCTTATCAGGCTGACTTCTAATGTGGACTTATATCAGAATTTGTATTATGAAGGAGTGTGGAAGGAATTACTTCTGCTGCTTAGCATTATCTGTATGAAATACTCACCTAGAACAGAAGACCTAGTTGAACATTTCAAAGAAAAATAGCTTTCAAAGCATGCATTTTCTCTCTTCTAGGTTAAAAGAATTATGTAGAGGCTTAAGTAGTTAGCTGTATTCTGCCCTTTCATATAATGCAATAGGGAATGATAATTTACTTTTGTGTTTAATATTGTGCAGCTGTGGGTTGGCTGTAAAGTCTGGAAACATGCTTACACCCGTACGAGAGGCGTGCTCCACTTCCACTGTCTGTTAGAGAGATGGAAGAAGTATGGCTAGAAAACTCCACAGAGTGCTATAAAACTGTGTCAGGAGTGTGTTTCTGCAGGGATCAAATAACTAAACCTGCAAAAAGCTGCTGTCTGTTCTTCTGGTAGGATGCATGTAGATAATGGTGTACTTTTCAAAGAAAATTTTTAAAAGGCCAAATTTGACTGGGACTGTAAAGTCACCTTGAAATGTAATGAGCCGTCTGTGTTTACTTGCTTTATTACTTGTATGCAAACTGGATACACACACATACAGCAGAAGAGGTATGGCCAGAGCATTTTCACTTGTGACTCTTGAGGTGTTAAATCAGCCAGCACCTTAAATGATGAATTACTAGGAAATTGGAGCTGGGTCCTGGAGCAGTGCAGGGTGAGGCTGGGCTGCCTAAGGGACTTCTCACGGGAGTCAGAGGGAGCTTTCATGGAGCTCTCTGTCTGTAACACATGGTATGATGGCACAGCATGAGTCAAGGAAATGGATTTCAATCCTGGTGTAGTCAAGGGAAAATCGGGAGAATCACGGAAGGAACTCAGTCAGTCAATACTGAGGTGTCTGAGCAACTCACTGAGAAAATGGTGTTTCAGTAGAGGGTGTTGGGTAACTGTGGGGAATGCTGGTAGTATTTTCTGCTTTACTAAAGATGGAAACACTTTGTTAAATTTAAACTCCTCTAACTTTCAGCTATCTGGTTCTTATAGCAACCCTGTGAAGTGCATATGTGATATTGAAATGGATTAGATGGGTTGTGATGGAGTCTGTGGGATTAGAGTTCCCTTTCCTGCAGTGATCCTCTCGTTCTGGGCTGCATTTTTGCAGCCTGTACAGCTGTACTTGGCTATGGGCATGCTTCTGCTCAAACTCTCCCTGGAGTTCAAAATGCCAGTCTTGCTGGCATAACACTGGCAGCCGTGGGCATGTGTCAGCCCAGCAGGCTGTTGGTATACCTCCTCTTTTCTTGGGATCCTGGTGTTAGGCAAGAAGTAAACACACCGTGGGAGCCAGGCAGAAGAGAGAGGGATGCTCAGGAGGGAGAGGGTGATGCCATGAGAGGTCACATTTCTGCAGGCTTTTCTGTGCACTTTGCTCTTCCACAGTTCACAAGCTGCGCTGGAGAAAAGGGCTGATGTACTGAGATGTCAGACTGTGCCAGAGCAGAGCTGTGCTCTTACATAGCTCAGTATAATGCTGTATCTGGGAAGAAAGCCTGAATTATTCACTCACTTGCATAACTGCGTGTGAGAGTGTTTATAATCAAGGACTTGGGCTCTGTCCATATTTATGAATGACCAGGGCTGAGTCTGGGCATAGTTCCAGCACTGATACAGTGTGTGAGTTGCACAACTGTTGTGAATACATGGCATTGCTGCTCCATGCCAGGCCATGGGATGGATGGACACACATGGGTGGAGCACACTTTGTGCTCCCTGCTTTAGGCAGCTCGTGCACAGTGGGGACTGCTACTGTACAAGCACAACACTCTTAGAAGTCCTTGCATTGATTTAGCCACTGCCTTTGGCCAAAGCAGAGATCCTTCTCCTTCGGACAATTTAACTAGTTACTAGCCACCCCTTGAATTTACCAGGACCTTATCTCCAGCAAAAATAATAATCCCCCCACTCCAGCTATTAACTCCCTTGAGTACTAATTGTTCACTCGTTTTGCCTTTTATTAATGGCATATGGATATGGGGTCTTTACTGTAGTTGATGAAATGTTGGGCAAAGTGTTGCAATTAGTTCCACAGCTGCTTTGGTCATTGATGTGAAACACTTGTACTTCTCTAGAGGCCACTTTAAATGGGAATCTGATCCAGACCATTATTACCAACCTCTTTTGCTTTCACCTTCAGGTGAAGGAGTGGAAGCCTTGATGTTACCTTGGGGAGAAAATTAGCAAAACTGCTGTGTTTGTTTCACTCACACCTCAAGATTCTGCTCCATAATGTGCTCTTCCCACACCCCAACTGGACTCCAGCTCACGGGGGATCATTCATCCCCTAGTTACCACTTTGCAATGATCTAGTCACGGGCAGTCTGTTTGTTCTGTTTCCCTCCTCTTCAAGGTCCCCTGAGTCAGGTGGCTGGGTGAGAGCCCCTGCTGACAGGACTAGTCCCAAAGTGGGTCTCCAGTCCCCCCTGGAAGTAATGAGGATCCTGGCAGGCCCCTGTGTCTGATTGTGTGAGGCACAATCAGCGAGCCCTTCCAGCTGTGCAGACCCTGTGGTCCAGAGCAGAGCACTGCTGGAGCTGTTGTATTCACTATCAGCCAGTAGCTGTTGGCCAGAGTTCTGGATGAAGGCTCTGCCTGCTCTGCTGACATCCATCCAATTTGGGTAAATGCTGGATTAAGCAAGAGAGGCAGTGAGAAAATGTCATACTGATCTCCCAGGAGCAGTGTGTGATGTACAATTTCCTTGCCTCGTTCTAAATGAATTAACACTGCTGTAGAAAATGGAAAAAAACAAGCCTCTCTATTCTTTCTCCTTGTACATAATAAGAGAGGGAATTTGCCTTCCTGGCCACATGTTGGCAGGTCAGTAGATCCCTTCTGAAATCACACAGAATTAAGGATGTAAAATAATGTTCCTGTGGTTGCATCACAAACTCTAATTTCACTTCCCTACCCAAAGTAATCTTTTTTCTTGGGAAATGCAATTTCAAGTCAGTGAGAAGCTATCCTGTTTTTTTTAGCAACTATGTGTAACTTTGGACAACATGAGGAGTTTTTTTTTGAGGAGGAAGCATCATTCCCAATTTTAACATGTCACAGATCACTTGGTCATAAAAATATTCTGTTGTTTCTCTTCTGGAGATACAACAGAGTTCCCATTGAATGTGCATGTGTGAAACACACAGCAATAGAGCTCTGGAGGAGTTCACCTTCCAAAGTAGCTGTTTATTCAACTCCTTTTCAAGTATATTTTTGTCCGAAGCCAGGATACAGCATGCTGTTCATGAGCTCTGCTTGAGGATTTAAATTTCTCATAGTTCTCCAATGGCTGGGCCAGGGCAGCATGGCATTGTCTGCATCTGGCAGCAAGAACACAGTCCAACCCTAAATGGTTAACTTCCTTGGGATAGTCTGTCACCAATTACCAGGAATGGCACTTCTCTTTGAAGACACTAACTCTCTTTGGGAGGAAGATGGCGGCTGCTGTTTTTAGACAGCAAATAAATGCAATTACCTTTACTGAAGGAAGGGAGCAGCTCTATTAGGCTTTTTTTATCAGACCATTTTTTTAGACTATTTGGGTATTTCAGTGATTATTACTACACAGCTCTTTTTCCTTAGGGGATGCTAGACTGTTCCAAAAGCATTTGTTAGTTTACTTAGGCATTAAAGGGGTCCTTATGAATTTCGATTATCCTAAAGTACTTCAAAGTGTCCCTAGAGGCTCAAGCTGCTTTGAACTTAACCTTTTCTGCCCAGTCTTGTCATATGTGTGAGCCCAAAGATTTTAAGGAAGAGGTCAGCGATTCTCAGTCTTTTTAATACGTTGACCCATGTTATAACAGAAAAAAATAAACAAACCAGATTCATTCTGATCTATCCAGGAAGAAAGAGAGGGGATGGTTCCAGTGGGCCTTTTGTAACTCTCTTCTGAACCTGCTAGCTCTCCTGACCCGTTAAATAGAACAAGCAGGAAAAAACCAACAAACCCCAACTTTTAATACTCATTGCCTTGCTTCTAACTGCTTTCCTTTAAAATGTCTTTGGTCCTCAGGGCACCTTGAGATCTTAATGGTTTCTTTATATAAGATTTGAATAATGAAGCATGTGAGACACTTGCGATTGGAAAAATATGAACTTTAATAAAGCTGGTCACGCTGCTTGTGAGCTGTGTATATCACACAAAAATGTGTGGCGAGATCCTCCGCGGGGACTGTTCAAAATAACTGCAGTGACTCCAGCAGTGCTCTGCTGATTTACGTGAGGTGAGAATCTGGCTCCCATCCCGTATTATCTTGCAATGTGACTGTGCAGCTCTAACACAATCTTATTCAGCTCTTTGGGCTGGGGGGCAAAAGAAGCGCCCGTGGTTATTTTTGGAAAAACACGTCATCAGAGGGGTTCATGTGATTCTCTCTCTCATATATTTTTTTTTTATTGCTGTTGACCTACTGTTGTGGTTTGACCCCAGCTGGCACCTAAGCCCCAAGCAGCCACTCGCTCTTTCCCCCACTGGTGGGATGGGTGGAAGAATCAGAACAGTAAAAGTGAGAAAACTCGTAGGTTGAGATAAAGACAGTTTAACAGGTAAAAAAAAGCCACACACACAAGCAAAGCAAAACAAGGAATCAATTCACCATTTCCCACGGGCAGGCAGGAGTTCAGCCATCCCCAGGACAGCAGGGCCCCAGCACACACAACAGTGGCTGGGGGAGACAAACACCATCACTCCCAACACCCTCCCCTTCCTCCTTCTTCCCCAGCTCTCTCAGCTGAGCCTGGTGCCACATGGCTGGAATGTCCCTTGGGTCAGCTGGGCTCAGCTGTCCCGGCTGTGTCAGCTCCCAGCTCCTTGTGCACCCCCAGCTCCTTGATGGTGGGGTGCTGTGGGAGGCAGGACAGGCCTTGACTCTGTGCAAGCCCTGCTCAGGAATAACCAAAACATCCCTGTATTATCAACAGTGTTTTCAGCACAAATCCAAAACACAGCCCCAAACCAGCTACTGTGAAGAAAATAATCTCTATCCTGGTCAAAGCCAGCACACCTACATGAATTATTTTGGTGTTTGGAGGCTTTAAAAAGAATAATTCAGTATTTTTCTTCCCTTAATGGAGCTGGATAATTTGTCTTTTTCTCTTTCTATTGCTTCATGGTGTTGGTAGCTATACAGGTAAGGCATTATTTTGCACATGATGCAACACAGCTCTTGCTTTTCTTGAAAGGAGTGTCTGACCTCACCTCTTTTCACTTTCTAGGTGTCTCTACACTGCCTGCATTCTCCTTCACTGTTTAAAATAGAAATTGGACTGCTTGAGATTTTGTGGGTCACGTCCTTCTCATTTTCCCTTTCTAAACCTGAGCCCTCAGACCTTACAATCATCTTGGCTACAGATAATTCTGGCAGTTCTTTTTCCCATTTTGACCCTTTGCTTCAGTTCCTGGGCTACAAAGTGAACATGAGGGCTATTGGTGTCCTTGGTATCAGGGTCTACTACTGGTCCAAAAGCCTCTTGAACATATGCATCCCGTTTGTATGCCAGTGTCTCCTCTGATAGCGTTAGCCAGGCGGAAATTTGGAGAGTCAGTTATTTTTATAAGCACAAAGTGCTGCCTATTTCCCTGTAAGGCACAAGCAGCTCTTTAAGAACGTTTGGAAGCATGAAGCAACAAGGTACAACTGGGAGTTACTACCAGCATTCTTCTTTAAACTATTTTTATTTGCACGTGCTTTATCTGCAGCATTTCTCCAGTCTGAGAAGATCAAGCAGACGCCACATGCATGGTGTAGCCCAGACAGGCAGATGACACAGTACTGTTTTGATTTGAAAGTCAGACTTCTGCTAAGCATCAAGGGGCAAACCTTTATCTCTGCACGTAGTGCTGAGGGGTGTAGGGAAGAATTCATTCCCCCCGTCAGTGGAGCTGATCTAGATTTTCCATTGCAGTCTTTAACTGCGAGTCTACTTGCTACAAGTAGTCTACTACAAGTAGTTGACTTTACACAAGGAGTCTACTTTGGTCTTTTCTCCAAAGCAGCTCTCAGACCCCTGCCACGAAATGGTGGATCCACCAGCCCTGTACAAGTTCCTCTCCCTCATCTGTTTCTCCTCTGAAATTCCACTGCTGTGCAGCAAGCGCAGGAGCCTCTCCTTGGTGCTCACATAAAGGCTACTGAAAAGGCTTTGCTTTCTTTTACTATCCCACACCTTCATGAAGTGTAATTATGACCTTGGTCCTGCTGCAGTGAAGATTGCCAGTGCCCCAAGTTACTGGCTTGCCTCCAAGAAATATGTAAACCATAAAGGTGGTTCTTAAAATGAAGAGCTTTGAAATAAGATGTTGTCAGTAGATTGTAATGTATTTAGTCATTTGGACTGACATAGGTTCTGGGTTGTAGCTTGCTGTTAAGGGCAAAGTCTTGTCCCCTACAAAAATCCTTAAAATAAAATTTCTTTTGAAAGCATGAGGTCATCTCATTCTGTGGAAAATTTGGTTCATTTGTCTTCTCTGCTGCAAGGTATGCATAAATCAGACTGTGTTATGATAGAGGTGCTCACTGAAACAAATTCCTAATAAAAGAATAAACATGGAAGCAGTACATCTGTACCTCCACATTCCTCAGTGAAGCCTTACTTGAATCACAGCCTGGAAGGGAACTGGTGGGGTTGATGGGGGATACCACTTGCCACTAAGCACTGAGAAATGAGGAGATATGTTCAACTTAATTCTGTTTCCCAAAAAGTAAATCAGATTCTCAGTGTACTTTTATTTTGCCAGCCAACCTAATCCAGCCCCCACAGGTCTTTCTTTCAAAAGCTGGGGCACTAATGCAATATGGAAAGCTCCTTTCATTAGCTCAGGTGTGTGTCATCTGGTCTTGTTGGTTGCAGTATAGTTCTGAATTTAGCTGTTGAAGCTGGCAACCCTGTGTATTTATAAATGCCTTTGTTAACCTCCTTCCCTGCTTCCTCTTTCTCTGCTTCCAAGAAAATCCTGCTGTCAAAAAAACCCCACCTTGTAGCATGTCCAAATACAAGCATGCCATTCTATCTAGGTTAAATTTTGCATAGGCTTTGCCTGGGTTTGTGTCTGGATTGCAGTCTGTCTTATCCAACCAGATTATATTTAAATAACACTTGATAAAGGATACTTACAGCAAATGTCAAGAGCTTACAAGGTATTCCTTGTAAGCCATGGAGGAAGCATAGGAGAGGCTTGACCAGTTTCATCCACATTTCCAAGTTATTGATCCTAAAAATGAAATTGGCTACTGAAAAGTGCTTAAATTTGAGAGTGTGGTGATTGAGAAAGAAGAGAGAAGTGGTTGTCCTGTAGGGAAGAGGAGTTACTCTAAAGGAGATTAAGCACAGAGTTGTACTTCTTATACTAGTTTCTGCAGCACCTTTTGCTTTAAGACTTCTGAATCTCAATAGACAAACCAGGAATTCTTGCAAAAGTGCTGTTTTTTCCTTCTAAGGATGAGAGAGCTTGTACACAGAGAATTGATTTGCCACTGGTGCACAAGTCCACATCAGAGCTAAGAGTGGACCCAAAATTCAGGCTTTCTTGGCAGGGTGCTAGCTCCTAAGCGTTATATTGGGCTTGTGTGAAGAATGAGTACCATGAAACCATCTCTCCTCCCCAGTGTAGCTGCAGTGCTTCCTGCATATTGAAAACAAAGCGAATCCTCTGTAATAAATTCCAGGAACCTTATTTCAATTGTTCTGCAGATAGAGATTACAGAATGAGGGGAAAGTTGTGGTAGCAATTAATGCCTTGTCACTGTCTGAAGGCTGCCTTGGCTTCTCTGTGCCTTTCCTGCCCTGCATCATAAGGACTCAGGCAAGTTCCTCGTGAGTTTGATGCATGTTTGGTGTCCATGCAAATGATGTGGACTGCAAGGAAGAATACACAGTACTCATCCAATCTTCATGCCCACCCTGAGCTGTTTTGGAAAAGGCACTGCCAGCATTAAATGGCTGCTGTTAGAGAAAGCAGATTTTTCTGATGTTTCACTGCCTACTCTGCTGCTGCTCTGTGTAGCTTGTTTTCCCACGAGGGCCCCCGTGTTGAATGATTAACACAGGCATTTGCCCTTGCAGTCTGGGGCAGGTACCCAGAAGAGGTGGTCTGGAACCATGATGGGAAAGGGAGGAGGTTGTGGCCTGGGTTTGCTGCTACACTTCGTGCTTCTTCACCCACTGAGTTGCCCAGAGAGGCCACCACAGACCCTCCAAGGTGTCCTTTGTGCCCTGTCTGTGTCCTTGGTGGCTCTCGCAGCTCTGGCACAGCAGTGCCCATCCCTCAGCACTGAGGTGTGACTGCCAGCTGGGCATCAATCCTGCCTCACCAGTCCCTTCCTTAGCAGGATCTGCTGGTGCACTTCCAGTACTGAGAGACCTTTCAGAAACAGCATCTCTGTGGGGCGGGGAGTGTGGCGGGAAAGAGAGGGGAGGGTTGTGTAAACTGTCTCTAAATAAAGATTTGCTCCCGCTGTCTGTGGTTAATATTGATTTAGCATATTTTTGCTACAACTCAATTTAGTCTTTACTCTCATCCAGCTGTGGGAGCTCTGGTTTGCAATTGCCTGTGCGATTAATCCTTTTGTGCATTTCTTCCATTGTGTGCATAGTGTCAACTCTCACCTAGCACATCACATGCTGAAAAAATCCAGAAACCTGCCTTGTTTTCATTTGCTCTGTTGCACATACAAATCAGTGTTTTGGTGTTTTTTTTTTTTTTTTTTTAAACAAAATTATCCATGGAAACAATGCTGTAGTGTTAAACTTATATCCCTTCTTCCTTCCCCATCTCCCACACCCTTCCATCCTTCCTAAACCTGTTAAAGGATATAATCATTTGGCTTTCCTGGCCTGCTGCCGTATTTTTTACGTGAGCAGCAGGGCACAACAGCACCTGTGAGCTTTATAAAGGTCTTATTCATCTGATGGGCTTGTGCAGCACTCGGCGTGGAGAGGAGGAATACAGGGCAGGAGGAAATACTGAAGGCGTGCTCATGGGAGAAACTCCGAGGAGCACGGGAGGCAGGGTGAGGGTTTGTTTGAGTTGAGGCTTTCTTTGTGTACTTTCTACTGACTGAGGAAGGCGAGTGCTCACCCCAGGCAGCACCCTCAACTCTGCCACATACATGCACATTTGTGTCTATAGATCATTGTCCCCCTCTTGTCCTGGTGGCTCTGACTGCTGTCCTGTGCCTGCTGGGCAGGGACTGTCCTCTTGCTGCCACGTGTGTCTGAGGGAGGTGGCAGTGGGACACGGTGTCTGACTTCATGTGCTGTCACACTTGTGCCTCAGCAGTCAAACAGGACAATCATATCTGTGGTGTCTTACTCTTCCTTTTTTTTTGGCAAATAAACAGGGGATCATATGGACAGGAAAAAGTTTGTGGCAACTTTCTATTCCTGTGGGTATGGACATCCTGCACAGGTTTATCTCTAAGTTTGACATTCTTTATGCTGAATTATTAAAATAGTTGCATGTTTTTGTTGGTAGTTTTGAGAAAAGTTCTTGCAATTTTTTTTGTCTGTCCCTTTAAAGAAAGACAAAGTGGTATAAGTTAATCTAGAACTGGTATGAAGGTGCCCGTACTATCTTGTCTGTAATGAATTTAATCAGTGAAAGTTTTATGCAAAGGACAAGACCTCCTGAAATTAAATGCTCAACACTCCTCCTGTATTCTGCTCTGCTCTCACTGTTTACATGCAGGTGACCCTTATTTTAAGATCAGTGAGATTTTCTTGCTTGCAGAGAACATGATTAATCAACTGAGGGGCAGTAATTCTGTAATCAGTAACCAGTGCAGTGTTAACAGCCCAGATGAATCAGCCTGGTTGTGCATCCACAAAAGCACCATCATGGGCATTTCTCCTTCCACGAAGGGAGCCTGTGCTGGTGCTCTTGGGCACGGACTCTGTTTCTGGAAGGGGCAATGAGAGACTGGGAAGCTGAGCCTGAGTCTGAAGCTCTGCAGTGATGTGTCACCCCTCCAGTGTGAGTTCCAACTTTAAAGGAGGAGTATTTTAATTTGAGGCAAAGTGATTAAAAGAGCTGTGGATTTTTCTTCCCCTCTGCCAGAAGAGAAGCACCATCTAGCTAGGGTAGGATGTGTCCCACCTTTTCATATCAGTGCTCCTACCATGCATGCTCTTGGAGAAATGAACTGGGCTTAATGTATGATTCTGTACTACAAGATAGTGATGTGCAGGGAGGATGAAGATGTGTGGTCCTTGATGGATACAGCTCTGCTGTCAGAGCTTTGAGTGCTCTGGTTCCCTTGGCAGAGCTCCCCTTGGTGCTGGGCACGGTGGCTTTGCTATGCTGTGGTGGCACACAGCTTTGCCAGGGTAGGGTGTGTGGTCAGTTTGGTGTACAGGTAGTCCTGTAACAGTATGGATTTGGTCCTACAGTCATACTTTTGCCATGGCTGGATGAGGTAGAACAGGAAAGCAGTGTAGGTTGCCTCCCCTCCCACCCCAGGGTCTGGCCAGATGTAGTTCTGGGTTACATCCTCAACAGAAAGGGGAGACTGCTCAGCACAGAGAATTAGATAATATGAGGCTTTTGAGTTTTTTGAGAAGCAGTTATGTTTTTTTTTTTCCTCTTTAAAAACATATCAGGTTAAATTTTTTTCACACAGAAGCCAGTGGAGTTCTGTTGCTATAAAATCCTGTTAAGAAAGATCATACTTGAACTCTGGCTTCTGGTATTACTGGGGTTTTCCAGGTCTTTCCTAAGAGTGTGTTCCTGTTGGTATGTCAGTAACACAGATGGGCATTTAGAATGTCATGTTGTTTAAGAAGCCTTGAAGGTATTCTCCACTGGATAAGGTCTGTTTTTGAGACCATAATGTGTTTATCACAGGTTATCCAATCAAATTGCCTGTAATTTTCTCAAAAAAAGATCAATTTCTTAGAATAAAATGGCATTTAAAAAAAGAGTGTTTCCTAATATAGTGCCCCTTAACCTATCTGTCAAAGTATTTTTTCCTTGTAATGTGTATTTGCATACTGCCTAAGTGCTGAAGTGCATTTTCCTAATGTTATGGCTTGCATGAAATGTAACTCAGAAAAAGCGCAGCACACCTTCTACAAAGGCTTAATATAAGACTTAAGCGCTACTTAGAGTTTAATGTAAGCCCTGTTTTGATGGGCTGAAGTAGGATACCTGCTGACTTTCTGCACAGTGATTAATTTCACCTCTGAGGTTGGAGTCGCAATTGATGTTAATAAGGGGATGGCTTACAGGGAAAGCAGGCAGCATGAGGATAAGTGTGGAGGCCCTGCCTTCAACTGGAAATGGTAATAAGTGTGCTAGGCTAAATTTGACATGGCTTTTTTATAGCTTGTGAAATACAGGAATGGGTAGGGTTGTGAAAATATAAATGAAGGCATGTTTTCTGCTTTCCACTGCTTAGAATGCAGCCCAGCAATAAACAGCAGTAAGAAAGTTAAAGGTATGGATGAGAAAGAGAGTGTCAGGGTAAGCCTGGGAATCTCCTGAGATGCTGAGCCCAATCCCCAGCGACTGCAGGGACCTAAGTCTTTCCATAAACTCATAAAACTTGAAGGCTCCGTATTATTAGGTGAATTTGGCTCCTCTATGCAAATAAGCTCAGTTAACACATCCTTGTCTTCATGCCTCAAAACTCATTAATTTGAGGCAATTTATTTAGGAGACCAGTAAGAGATGTGGTTAGGAAAGAAGTAAAAGAGCCAAAATATTCAGTTTAGTGGGTGGATTTTGTGAAAAATTTTGCAGAGTTGTAGATTTCTTTCTCATATCTATGGAAACAGGAAAAAAAAAAAGATGGGAAGATTGATGCCTTTGGTAGAAAAGAAAGAAGACACAAAAAGAGAGTAAGTGAAAGATGTAGGAAAGTGTTGTGTGATTTTTCAGTCCATAAAAACAAAGATGAGAAGACCTAAATTTTTAATTCTGTTTGCAGAATATAAATACCGCGTTGTAGGGGAGGGGGTTTTTAATTCACTGATTATAGCTGGAAACTCGGGCACAGTCTCATGAAAGCTGAGCACTGAGCAGAAGCCAGCACTGTGGAGCAGTTGTGTGATACGTGACAGCCAGCAGATGCAGAAAGGCAACATCTGTTGTATTGCCCAGCACCCATGAGCCAGCTTCATGCCTGAAGAACAGGCCAGGGTCTGCATGTGTATGGTAAGACTTTGAAATGTCACTGGCAGTGGGGAAGGCGTCTATGTCACCTCCATAGAGTGGTACCAAAGTGGGGAGCAGGTACCCCAAGGGATGTGCAAAATAATCCATTAGAGTGCAGGAAGAAAATACTTTCGTAGCTCTGATTAAAAAAAAAGAAAAAAAGATTAATACATTTTTATCTTACCTGTTCTTAATTTCCACTTTTGTATATGCTTTATAATGTACACAATTTGTTATTAATGTACTACATGTATATAATTTATGTATATGTACAAACCCATACATCGGGGGGATGTGATCAGACATGTTCTACTGAGAAACAGAAAAAGTAGCAAATTGATGAGACACAGTATGACAAGTTGGACAATGCATTTTTTAATGCAGATCACAGTGTGCTGTGGACATTACTTCTCTGAAAGTCTTGCGTAGGGGTGTTCATCCATCAGAGAAGGACAGAGCTGAAAGGGCTTCCCCAAATTGTTTTGGGTTATAGCCGAGCACAGCAGCAAAACTGGAGTGTTGGCATTGTCCATTTCTACATCTGGTTAAAGCATTTATAAAGGAGGGGGGTTTGGGAACAAGACCAGTGTTGTCACAGTAAATTTGAGAAGTGGGTTAAATCACTTATTTGGTAATTAAGAAGAATTCGGTAATTAAGAATCTTCATGTTGCCCAAATTATTCACATGCTTCACCTTCAGTCACTCCACTGCCTCTATAGCAAGGGCAAAATCCTTATATTGCCTTTACGATGTTTAAGCCTTATTGCTGCTTTCCAGAAATCAGATTTTTTCAGCCCTTCTAATGCTCTGCAATACTTTTTTATACTAGCAGTACAGCCAATTAACACAACCATATCAAATGAGATTACTTGCAGAGTGGGCCTGATCCAAACCCCACTGAGGTCAGGGGAGGAACTCCCATGGTCTTCAGCACATTTGCTACAATGCCCAGGATGAAGAGCTTGTTGAAACAGGGTGGTTGAATGAGTCCCTGTCCCTTTTCAATAGATTTGATTGAGCTATGCTAACCATTTTTTCCGAACTGGGAAAAAACAGATAACAGCATGTTTGCATACGTGCTTGTGCTCCCCTCCCTCCTCTCCCCTCCTCCCTGCGTGCACATGTATTTAGCACAGAGGCAGACGCGTGGTTGTGTCAACTCACTGACATGAAGCAGCATATCTCTGATAAAACTGGGACTCTGTTTGATGTAGTTGCAGTCAAATGTGCTTGATTTGAATAAGAGATTTTTTTGAAATCTATTTTTATGCAGATTTTTAAAGCCTGTAAGGTAATGAGTCAATAAGACAGCTATTAACACTTCAATCTTTCTGATACCCAGAATAAGAGAAAGAGATGGATGAGATCTGGCTGTTGTAGATTTAGCCAGCTTTTCATGCTTCAGTTCAGTTAGCTCTGGTTTTATATGCTGAGTTTTGTGTTTGAATAGTTCCAGATTTTTGCAAATGTGAGGTTCAACTATGTGAAAGACTGTTTAGGTGTGCTGAGATGTGCATCCTTCCTCCATTTCCACCTTTATATTTCTCTCATAATGTTTGTTTTTAGAGATAATTGCACAATAACTTTCAGTAACCTTAAAAATCATGTGATAGGACTGCTGCTCATGACTGTCCTCGTGTTTTCTCTGTATTGATCACAGCAGGCTTGAATAATGAGCTTCAATTTCTCTCTTTAGTGCAGGCCATGGAAACACTGTATCCAATTATTTGAAAGAAAAAGCCCCATAGAAAACCCTTGATTATATATTTTAGAAAGAAATTTTCTTTTTTTTCATGTATGGTCCTGGCATAAAAGACAAACACTAAATCTTTTGTTTATTTTGCTTGCCCCTTTCAGGGTATGATCTTAGTTATACTTACTGAGAGTTGCCTGTGTACAAACACAGGATGCTATTGAATGTATGAAGTGTGCCTAACATTCACATATTTATGAATACTGCATGTTCAGACTCACTAATTACACATGACAGTGCAGATAATTAGGGATTCGTGTAGGCACGCACTTGGTAAAATAGTACAGACAGTTGTGAGTTTAAGCTGTGTGAATATTGTGTCTCTACTCTTCAAATTACAGCTTTTGAGGGCTAAAGCAATTTTATACACAGAGCAGGTAGGGCAGACCCAGCAGTTCACTTGTTGCCTTGCAGACACTCAGCAGACAGGCAGCACTCTGCTTCCTGCTGACTCGGCGTTTCTCAGGGGTGACCTACAGGCCTGCGTGCTGGTGAGATGCTCTCTCAAAGCCCTGTCCCCCTTTCCAAGATGCAGACAAATCCCTCATTGTTCATCTCAGGCTTCCTCTCTTATATTTTCCCTTCCTTCTATACACTGTTATTTCTTCCTTGTGCTACTGCTGCAGCAGCCAGCGGTTTCAGCCGGGTGTTTCTGTCAACTCTTCTGGCCAAAGTGATCAAAAGTTACTTCCTCTGCTACCTTCAGGTACCTGTATTTGGATACATACACGTACCTAACATGATGATTTATTTTTTTTCCTCTTTAGAAAGAGTTGTGTGCCTGCAGCTTCCCTTTGTTTCTTGAGAATTTCTGTGCAATATCTGATTAAGAGAGAGCCCCTTTTTTTGGGTAGCTGAGTGTTTGTCTTTTGGCACCCAAGTTTTTAAAATGTGGCTGCAGGCAGTGATGCAAACTGTATAATCTTTCTCCTTTATAATGAGAGAAACACTGAAATACGTCTCTAATAAGTGGGGATAATGTGATGTGGAATATGCAGCCTCTGGGTTATTTCTCATTGTTTTTTAATTAAATCCAGGAAAGTTTGTTTTGCTTAAGATCTTTGTAAGCCGAGAGTTGTGGCATACCATTTGTGTGCAGAACTGCTGTTTTGCTGCCTGAACAGAAACAACACCACATCCAATTCACTGGCAAGGTGGATAGGCAGGGGCAGCTAATATGGATGCTGTAATTACTGCATACCCGGGGTTCCTTGGCTTCCTGAGCTGCCATACCATCTTCCATAAGCACTAAATTATCTTTAAAAACAAAGAAAAGCTGCCACATGCTTGCAGCATTTGAGAGACACAACCTATTTGATCACCAGCCACAACTTGCTAATGGAACAATAGGAACCACAGTAGCCTGGTATGACTGGTCTGAGGATGTTTCATAAGGGGCTCTGAGTCATCTCCCATCCATTTGTAGTAATGTTTCACCAACCAGGTGCAGGCAAGTCCCAGACGCCCTTTGACCAACATGCCAACAGCTATAACTGTAAAAACCTCTTTTTTGTAAGCTCAGCCACAAGCAGTTCAGATAAGGCAGTTCCCAAATTTTGTCCCATTGCCATGCACTGCAATCAAATTCTTCCTTTTCACCTGCTCAGATGCTGGTTTCTAACATCACAGCTCAGTCTTTTACTGCTTTGCTCCACAACAAGTAAAGCTGGGATAGGGTGGGTGCATTTGAAAGCCTGTGCCAGTGGTCAAGCAAAGAGGCACACCTGCAAAAAAAGGGCTGTGCTGTGCCATAAAATACAACTCTGTTAAACCAGACTTGCTTCAGAATCAAAAAGCAACTCTTCTTCTGTCTTTGACCTGTCAGGAGAGAAGAGTAGTAACTCAGCTTTAATTTTCAGGAGGTTTAAGCCCACAGGTGGCCTGGCCATAGTAACAAGACTCAGGTGCAATATATGCTGCCAATGGAATAATTAGTCCTGCTTGCCTGTGTCTCCTGGAGTGGTAAACCAGTGCAGGCATGGCTGCTGAAGGATGCTTGTGTTTTGAAGGTGAGACTAAGCCTTCTAAATTCTAGTATTATGAGCAGGTTAGGCCAGTGAGCTGTTTCTCAGTTTATAGTGAAGAGGAAACTTTGTTTGAGATTCACTATGTCAATATGCCTTTTAGAAAGTGCTGTATGTACTGGAGAATGTGTTTGTATGTGCTGACTTTGAAATGGTAGGTTTTTGCTACTTTTTTCCTCCTTCCTTAAAAGGTGCTTTAGGTTCCTGGCAGTTCCTGTAAGTTGGAAATTATTCTTTACAGCTGTTCATATATCCAGACATGCTCATTTCCCTGTATACTAGAGGGTTGTACAGTATCCTCTAATGATGATGTGCTGGAGTTGTAAACATCAAAAAGGTGACTACATTGTGGTCTGGCATCTCTGTGACTGTACCCTTTAGTAATAAATATTTCCCTGTGAGCATGAAGAAGTTTCTTTTGTTTTTTCCCCTTCGAAGAATTACTGTTTTGAGTAGTTAACTGTTTGGTTTTTTTTTTAATTTGATACTTTTTATTTATTTATTTATTAAAAGAGCGAAAGGTTTTGTTTGTATTTGTTTCTCAAATACACTGTATTTGGTAAAAGGAAGAGAGACTTGTCTTTCCTCCTAGAGGTTTTTGTGTTGTTTTTAGATAGAAGGCTAGCTGTCCTAAAATATATCTAATGAAACTGTGTGTTAGGATAAGGCAACAAATGCTAGATTCTAATAAATGTTTCAATACAGAAAAGCCTAAACGTGGGACTGCTTGGCTCATGGTTAGATAGCTTGGTGTCTTTGCTTAGGCTTCCATTCAAAGAGGCAAAGTATTAATCTTTGCAGATAAGCCACGGGCAATTTCTAGCCAAAGTCTTTGTTGCTGCCTTTAGCTGTGTGACAATTTTCCACTGCTGCGGAAGGGGCCAGTGCCATGACTTTGTCACTGATTTGTATTGGTAGCACAAATCCCTCCCTGATGGGAGAGGAGGAAAATAGTCCCTCTTCCATCGACAGCAAACAACAATTAGAGCAATAGTTAATCACTTGTTTATTTATAGACCAGAATGAGCTATGCTTCCATCTAGTTTGACTTCCTGTTTTTTAAGGCTCTGTATTTTCCTTTAGACTTTGTAGGGGGAAGTGCTGTGTGGTGCAGGGTTTTGTTTGGTTGTACTTTCTCTTTTTAGTCAAAGAAAGGGGATTCTTCTAAAAGCTGAAAGCTGCAGTGAATCCATTAGATTCCCTGGTAAACTGTTTTAATCTTTACATGCCCTCAACCCCAAGAAATGGCGTCTGAATTCAGAATTTCATTTCTGTAATATATATACCAAACTCTGAATATTTTGGCTTTGTCCTGGAAGATGGGGAGCTGCTTGATGATAGAGCTTGTTCCAGTGTATTTGCAGTCAGCAGTCAAGGCACTTCCCAACTTTCTGTTCAATATACTGCACTGACATTTAAAAACTTGTTTTATTTTTTCTTCCCCATCCTTAGATCTCTTTAAAAATGCCCTTTGAACTCCACCCTCTACTCCCATGTGCTTCCTGAACAGTACTTTGTGCAGCAGTAGAGTGGTTGTATCACCAATGCTCTATGTGTTGTTTCCTCACTTGCATCTGGTGGCCCCTTTTTGAAAGGAGGTTGTAGTGGGGTCGGGGTCAGTCTGTTCTCTTGAGGAACACGAGATAAGACAAGAGAAAATGGCCTCAGGTTGTGCCAGAGGTTTAGGTTGGGTATTAGGAACAATTTCTTCACCAAAAGGATTTTCAAACACTAGAATTGGCTGCCCAGGGAAGAGAAAGAGTCACCATCCCTGGAGGCATTTAAAAGACATAAACATGGTGCTTAAGGACATGGTTGGGGGTGGAATTGGTGGTGATGGGTTGATGGATGGACTTGATGATCTTGGAGGTCTTTTCCAACAAAAATATTTTGTGGTTCCATGTCCGTGACCTTTCCAAGCAGAGCCTTCCATCCTGAACATAGGAAATGTGTTTCTGCTTCCGAGATGTATCAACAAGCTGCCAGGTGACTTCAGTTCCCTGTTCTGGTGCTGAGGCTTGTCCTTTTTTGTTTTGTGCTGTCCTACCCCTCTTCATGTCAGTGATTGACTTTATCAGGAAAGAGCTGTAGAGCCACTGAGTGTAAGGGTAACATTTCACACAGTGGCTGAGCTGGCCCTCATCACTTGCAGCTATCAAAAGGGGAATTCACCTTCCCACCACCCGTTTCCTGGGGCTAACTCAGACACTCTTTTGTGCCCTTGGCGGACCTATCCAGGTAACTATGTGAGTACTCTGCTCTCTCCTTCTAGATACAAAACCACCAGTAAAATATTTTCATTTCTGCTGGGCTAGCTTGCTGGTTTAGTGGCTGTATTAGCTTGGGATCAGATGAACATAGAGAAAGCAGAAAGAAGGAATATGTGGAGATTGATGATATGGGGAAAGGTGCAACTTTTTTCACAGCAGTCATCTCTCAGATTGTCTCAGCTGCCTCCTGCAGTCCTACTGTAATAGATGACTTGCTTCCTGAGTTATACCCTTAGAAATGCCATGGCCAGGGTGGATTGGTCACCATTGGCTCACTAGAGGTGAGTGGGACCATTGCTGGTGGTGTTTAATGCCCAATAGTTATCAAAGAGCTGCTGGAAGAGATTTCCAGCAATCAAGTCCCATGGCCATACCTATGGCCATGGCTCTGTGGCAGCAGGATGCTGCAGACAGGCTGTGGGCATATTCCTTAGCACAGAAAATTTGGGGGCAGATTTAAGTGGGTGTAACTCATGATTCCTTTTACTAGTGTGCAAGAAACTATGTCTGTAAATCCTCCTAGTAGGAGTCCTGTGGATCAATACCTCATGATTATGGGTCACATTTTGTGGTTAAGCATTGAGCCAACTTTTAGCTTGTCTAGGTTGGTGTCGTGTTAGCTCTCTGAGTAATGTGTAAAATGTCTTTTAGGCAAAATGTTATGCGGTCTAGTGTTTCTAGCACATTGGACTAGCCCAGGCAGATGCTCTTGGGGGAGTTGTATTTATCAACCATACCCATACACCTGTCAAGAAAATTAACCCTAAATTCACCCCAACCCAAAATGAAAGGCTCGTTTGACGATATTGAAAGGCATTAATTACATTCTCCTCAATTAATTCTTCTCAAAATTCTTGTTAATGGAATTCTAAAATGATAGTTCCATTACTCTATGCAAGGATGATGTCAGGCTTATTGTTACGTCTGTTTTCTTCTGACCCCTTTAGATTTTGGCATTATGCTGGTAGTCTTTCAAATGCTCTGAGTTGTGCTAAAGATCAGTATTGTTGGTGCAGAGCACCTTAGCCATTTTGCTAGGCTGATGTTATGTGATGCTACTTAATTTTGAAAATGTTCAACTTCAGCAGGTGCTGCCATATTTTTTCTTCAGTTATAAGTTGTACCTTTTCTATTGTGTAAGTGCAATAAATGATTTTTGGAAGTATTGTCTAAATACCGATGCTTGTAGAGGCAAAAGAGAAATCAATCAGTCTTCTAAACCAATTCATGTAGGCATCCACCCAAATCCTTCCTCACATAACTTCCATTTTCCTCTTTTCACTTCTGATACTTTTCAAGGTTTGTTATCTTTTTTTTTTCTGTTTTATCTTGAGGATGG
The DNA here is from genome assembly GCA_013397915.1 of Daphoenositta chrysoptera. NCBI lineage: Eukaryota > Metazoa > Chordata > Aves > Passeriformes > Daphoenositta > Daphoenositta chrysoptera. The sequence continues at coordinate 280,000 of VZRO01003281.1, read as the reverse complement.
GGAAATTGCCATTGTAGGGAGCCTTTACTCCAACTTGCAGGTCCCTAGGCTAATGTGTAATTGTGGATGGGTTCTGGTCCTTTACATGGATTGAAAATATAAGGTACTGAGAAGGATTAGCTTCTCCAGTGGGCAGGCCAAATAACAGAATAGAACAAAACTAACTGTAACTGGTGGGACCATGGCATAAAGATCTTCACCCTTGTGTATTAGGCTTTCCTTGAGCATTGTTCAGTAGGGGAGCTTCCCAAGGGGAAGGAAAACAGTCTATTCTGGAGGGGGATGGTGGGAATTATGTATAGCAGAGTATCATCCTCACTTCTGCTGCAGACGTGTCTTCCAGGGATAGACTAATGTTAAAGATGGATGTTTAGTGTGAAAAACCCATCAGTGGTGTAAAATAACTCTTGTGGAAAATGACCAGTGTCCAAAACATAAAGAATGTTTAAGTGTTCATTTTGCTCTGTGGGAAAATGAACAGATTTAGAGTGTGTGTATGTATGCACATGAATGTAAATATATGGATATATAAATAAATATAGAAGTATGGTTTCCTAAGGGATTAGAAAGTATCTCAGCTTGAGTTAGCTATTCCTAGTGTAGCTTCAAAATAAATAAGGCAGCCACTGTGCTGTGTGGTGTGCCAGTATGGGACTGTACCACCTTATGTGGGTATTGCAACCACAGTTTTCACTCTTCACTTGGGGAAGACATTAAAAGTAAAGATTATCTTCACAGCTCTGGTAGTGGCCAGGGAGGGTCACCTTTTTCCAGGCCACACATGGTATATTAGATCTGTGTACCACTGTGCTTTACATGGTTTGAGCAGATTGTGCTAATGCTTTCCTGAATGTCTTTTTTCATATTCCTCCAATTCAAAGTTATCTATCCATTGCTTTTTTTTTTGGCCATCATTGGATCTTCCTATCTAGCCTCTCTTACAGCAGGCACTAAACTTCAACTCCCCAGAGACAAGTAAAAGTATTTTTCTTCAAGCATCCAACTTCATGTCTTACGGTTAGCTCCTTGGAGACAAAGTAAAGCTGGAAATAATGATGTAGATCTGTAATGAGCCTTAAAAAAAAAAAAAAAATCATTGTTTTAGTCAGGACAAGAAATACTCAAATGCAACTGCAATAATTAATGTATTTCATAATATCAGAGTTTCTTCTTCGTCTCTTGCTCAAGGTGGTGTTGAGATCTTGTATCCCCTTTCCAGTAAGTGACTTCTCTGAGACTTCGTCTGCCTGAGAGGCCCTTTCCCTCAACGAGCTTCTTTCTTCCTGCCAGGATTTCTGTCATTTGTATCACATCTTGCTCTCATTCTCTTCTGCTCTCAGTCCCAGTTCTGTTGTCAGCCCTTTTATTTTTATAAACTTTCTAATCTCTTTTAAAACCCCTGTGCATCGTCATCTAGTGTCTTTGTTCTGCCTTGGAAAAGATCACTGATCTGCACCCAGGTGCTTGCAGAGAGAGTGAAGAAAACTGGCTTCTCTGGGCTTCAGCTCTCCTCTTGCCTCTCTTTGAAGGTGAATTGCTCATGCTAATGACTCGCTATCTTTACTTCCCTGTGGAATTTTAGTTCATTGTGGTAGTTAAAAACTAATCGAATGACAGTGCACAGACTTCCCTCCACTTTAGGGGACCTGGTGCTGCTGATTTATTTATCACTTTTGTTTCAGCGGGAGCTGCGAGCCCCTGTCAGAGATCAGGGCTCTGCTGTGCACATGAAGGGTGTGCGATGTAATGGAAAGATGGTCTCTGTCTCGGTGAATTTGCAGTGGAGGCGTTGAAGCGTTTTGCTTTCATGTGCCAGGAGCGTTTGAGGCTGTTTAACTGGAGGGGAGAGGAGAGCTGGGACGGGGTGCAATAGCAGGTCCTTTGAGAGATGCCGGGAAGGGGGTCTTTAATGGATTCGTACGGTACATTACTCCTGCAGCGGTGTGTCACATGTTAAAAACCCCGGAGTCAAAGGGACAGGCGACAGTAATAGACTTTTCCATTGTTAGCGGGGAGCAATGGTTACAAATTGCATCCAGGAGCCTGCCAGATAAACAGGTTGAGGGAGAACATGACCAAAACAAGAGCAAAGACTCTTCATTAAAATTAGTTCTTGTCATGTGCACAACTGCTTCGTGGAGAGGGGGACTGCGGCTGTCTGGATTATGGAAGATCCAGACAAGTGGGCTGCAGAGTAAGCTGTCATGTGCTATGACACCGAGTAATGCAAATCAACTCTGTTCCAGGAAAGCCATTTCCATGTCAGCCTCTACATGAAAATTATCTGACTTGAACAAGGGTTTCTTTATGAAGTTAAGAGAATTATTCCTAAGGATTGGAATTTGTCTCTGTCATGAAGGAATGGCCAGAATGGACTTCAAAGTGCTGTCAAAAGATGAGATAATGTGAAACAAGCACTTTTTTTGAAATAGCCAACAGCCCAGAGAGAGAAGCATGTCAGCTTAAAAATACATATTTCTGTCTGAACCATCCAACCTGCTGTTTTACAAGTAATGCACAGCATTACTGCATTTTTCAGTGATTAAAGTAGGAAAATACCTCTCAGTCCATTCTGCTCTGGGTTTGACTCTTCATGCATACCCAGTGTTGCTATTCCTGTGTGTAGTGGGTTGCTCAGTCTCCTTAGGCTTGAATGGGTGATTCAGAGCTCCAGGAAACCCCAATTGCCTTTGTTTTGCTTTTAATCTGGATGGCACTTGGGAGCAACACTTGAGCCTGCTTTTTTTTAGGCAGTTTTTCAAGTTCAGAGGATCTCCTTGAAGTTTGCTTCCTGCAATCCTTTCATCCAGTCTGTTTGAAATTCTGCTTTTCCTTTGGCTTTGTTTGGCATCTATTCAACTATCTTCTGTTTTGTAGGAACGATTTTCTGCCTTTGTTAGTGGCCCACGATAGCTTACTTGGGCTGGTGATGGTGGTTGACTGCTCAAGCACACTGAAAGGTGATTGAAATAATTTCACTGCTCCTCCTGTCTCATGCCTGTGGTTGCTAAAGGCTATTCTGCCAGTCCTGGGGTAGGGAATATGCTATGCATATTCCTTTCTCTATCTACTGTGTCTCTTTATAAGATGAACTCACATTATGAAAAGGACTGAATTACTTGTCTTTTCTGGGAGCTCAACTCATGTCAGTCCACAGGTACTCAAGAAGTCATGAATAAGATGCAAAGGAAAAAAGGAGGCTGAGTTTATTTTCTGTATTGCCACATTGCTTTGAACCCCACTTCTGTACTTCCCCTCACTGTTCATGTGTGCATGAGCCCTGAGGTTGGAAGGATTTTCTTTTCTTCCCTTCAGAAATTAATGATGTTTCTCCCTGGTGACTCCAGTTCTGTGCTTTGCTTTTCATGAAAGGAGCTCCAGACACCCTTTACTTAATTCTAGTGGTGTTAAATCATGCAGCAAAGCAGAGCTCTGGACTTGCACTATTTAGATGCATGCATGGTAGCTCCTCTTGTTCAATTCTGAGGCTTTGCAGCCAGCATCAGTGCTATTTTGTGATGTAGCACGTTGTCGTTTGTTCCCTGAAGCAGTCTCACTTCCAGTGAGTCTTTCTAAGCTGCTTCAGGTGCGTGGGTCAGCCACCTGCCAGGACATGGGATCACTCCTCCAGAGGTGTTTGTGCTTCCTCTGTACCCTAAAGATGTGAAAATGAAACGTGTGTGCGCAAAGTATAATGTAATAGTTTGTGGTAGTTTGGGGTTGTTGTTACAAGGAAAGATGAGAGAAATGAGGGAATGAAAAGCTGAGCAAGAAAAGAAAGATAAAGAGGCATCTTATCTCCTCATGGCATCAGAGTACTCCTGGCTTCTAAGTCATGGGGAGCGGGCAGTGTCTCCAGTATGAATTTCAACTTTATCATACGCTGTCTGGTATGTACAGACGTTATAGCATCTTTCCTGTAATTAAGGGTCAGACAACTTTGTCATTGTCACCCCTGTACTATAATGGATTAGACCCTGCATAACATAACTAGCCATGAGCTGAGATTTTATGTGTGCTCTCAGACTGAGCGCCAGCACTTCCTTTATTTTCAGGCTGGCTTACTTAATTATAGGTGGGTCTGAGAGCACCAGAAATTAAGGCTGTGTGATGCTCCTATTATACAACTCTATTTTAAATTGCTTATTGCTTTATCAAACTCCAAGCAGCTAGGATTGAAGTTTTCTGGGGCTGCTGTCTGTCTTAGATGGAATTATTGAAAAATTCCAGTTAAAATGAGCTCTGTAATTACTGAGACAAATGCTAAGGAAAAATGTTTGGTTTTATTTTGGGAATCTCTAGGGGTTTGGGGTTTTTTCTTTATTTTATTATTCTTCAGAAGTGATATTCTGATTTTTATATTAGCTTTAAAGCAGGGTTTCAATATTTGGTGAGAGGAGGTGGGCTTTTGTCAGTGGATGTACTTTTTGCCTTTCTCATGCAAATTTGGGCAAATTGTACGTCTTTGAAAAATTACAGTTAGCACACGTTCACTGCAGTCTCTTCTGTTTATATATAATTTTAAGCTAATGTTTCTGATTCTGTCTTTGCTAAGCCTGTTCCCACCCTGTGTGTGTGGAGGGTTGAGCAGGTCTGTTGCTCGGAGTGCAAGGACTGAGAGAAGCCTTTCTCTCATGGGATCGTGTGATGGCATCAATGAGGTTTGGGCACAAGAACTGCAGGCAGGGAGCCTGTGCAAACAGTCTGGTAGGAACGGGGTTAGGCAAGGATAAAACTGGGGTAAATTGCTGCGTGGAGGAGGGCAAATGGCTGATACAAACCAGTGTGGGACAGTGCTGGGAAGGGATCATTTGGGGAGCTCATGGTGGGAGGGTCTGGGTGAGGGTGGCAGTGCAGTGAGCTCCAGTCACAAGCTGGTGGCAGGTCCACCGATGAGGAAGAACAGGAATGTGGCAATGCTGCCAGAGGAGCAGATGAGGGCTCACAGGTAAGATGTCAGCACCCAGAAAGAAGCCTAGCATTTTGGTTTAGGAACTCTTCAATTCTGCTGTTTTTCTCTCTCTGAGGAAGTACTGAGAGACTCTCTGGCAGGCTGTGCCTCACAGCTCCCTTGTGTGAAAGACAACCTGCTTCTTCCGTCAGCTCTTCCATTAGCTCACTTGGCAAAGGTCTCTGCCATAGTCTAGGGTCTTCTGATGACCCCTGTGGATGCAAAATGATGCAATGTGATGTATTTTTAATGAGTTTTTTTTCTTTAAATGAGAACTTGCAAAGAAAATTGCTTAAAGACACATTATTGAGGTTGTGAAGTCAAGCCCACACAAGTTAGGAAATGCCAGAAGAAAGTTGGGCTGTGGACCATTAATTCAGGCTCTCTGAACACCATGAAATGATCTATGGTGCTCTGATCATGTATGTCTCTGGTCGATAGGACCTCTGCCACATCGAGTGCACTAGATGGATGGTGGCTCCTTGGTGTTAACTTCAAAATAAATAAATAGAGTTAGTTCATGTGCTGTGTAATCATGAGGTCTGAGCATTTATCCAGAACTGTCTGTGGGGAGGTGAGTTGTCCCTGCAGTCTGTCACTGCTGCTCATGTGAGATTACAAGTGGGGAAGATACCTGGAATTTGCTCCAGTTGCTTTGTCCCTGCTTTGGTACCTGCCATATGTGTGCTGACAGGCTGGTCTCAGAAAAGGGGACAGGACTGTGTTCCCCACCTCACCCTCAGTTAAGGGACATGTCTCTGGCCCTAAAGCACTGGGAGATATTGAGCCTCTTGAAGCAATTTTTTTTTTTTCCAGAGCTTTCCTGGCAGGGTGTGACTTCATGCAAACCTTGTGCCAGCTGGTTCCTAGTGGCACTGGGTGGCTCTGCACGTGCTGTTGCTGTCGAGGAATGTGGTACAAGACCTGAACTCTAAAACCAGTTCCTGACAGCAACAGACACCAGGCAAGTCCTGTGACAGACCACGAATGTGTGGAATAGAACAGGAAAGGCAGCTGAGGCAGGTCCAGAAGGAATGCAATGAACCCTTGCCTGCACAGCACATCATATCACTAGATGTGTTGTTAAGCAACATTTTGGGAGTTCAGCCTCCATAGCACTGCAACCCCTTTTTGGCCCTATGAAATAATGGACCAGTGGCCTAGTGAGTACCTTCTTTATGCCAATGAGAAGCCAGAATGATCAGGCTCTCAAGCAGACTTTCCTTCCTCAATTTAAATATGAAACTGCATCCTGCATCCCTACAATTCTTCCCGGCATGAAGGAAAGGCTGAAGTGCATACAGAAACTGATGCTGTATTTTCTGCAAAGGGAGTTTCATCACTAGGATATGAACTTGCATTACAATTAGGAAGGCTGATAAGGTTGAAACTCCATGTCCTTTTAATTAAGATGTCCATTTGCAAAATTAAGATATGTAATTAGTTGAGGAGAGAGGAAAAAAAAAGTAATGAAATTTTACTATTGTTTCCGAACACTAGTAAATGCACCAGTTTTTGCCAACTTCAGTCTTCCTGGCTGAAGCAAGAACATTTATGGCCCTGAGGTGGTACCATTTTCTTCTGTATGCTCCACAATATCTGCCTGAATAAACAGGCACTTGAAGAAATGACTCCTTAATAAAGGTATGGTGCCAGTGGTCCTAGGGAGTGAGAGGAAGGCTTGGGCTGTGGTTCAGGCAGCGGGGCTGGGACAGGAGCTGAGTTTAGCTATCAGCTCTGACCCAGGCTCCCTGCAGACACCCTGTATGGCCTCATGGATGCACCAGACCTCAGATCTGCTGTGGACAGTGCTCCTGGTGAGGAGCCTCCTCTTTGTGGTCACGGGGATGGAGCTCCCACCTCCTTTCCCAAGGTTATGTATTGCTATAAGGAGCCAACAGCCTCTGCTGCTGTTGACCTCCATCGTTTTGTTTAAAGGTGTTGAGCCAACAAAGAAGGGCTGAAGCTATGGATTTATGACTCTCGTTCATTTGCTCTTTATTTGGAAAAGTCACTGCCCAGTGTGAAGAGGTTGCACTCTGAGAGAGGTGATTAAATATTGTCATTGACCTGCTGTACAGACCATCTGTCTCTCCCAGGGCTACTCTGGAATATGGTGAAGTGTGTTGCTTTTTCTGTGTGGGCTTTTTCATTTAATTGGCCTTGATTCACTGCTAATTTTTTAGAACTTAAAGCAACCCCCAAAACTTTAAATACACTGTGACAACCTGAAGCCTTTTTACAACCAGTCTCTTGAGACTTGGTTCTCTTAAGAGACACTAAGGGAATTGTTTGACAGACCAGAACAGTATGGATTAAAAGATGATTGTTAGCAGATAGATGAGGTATAAATTTAATATTGGGCATATAATTTTGCCTTTTCTGCACACTGTTCCTGATGTTTCAGCAAATATTTCAATGAAATAATATCCCATGATAATTTAGGTTTTGCAGCTGGGAAACATCTGCCCCTGTGGAGGCAGATGGTGCAAGTGTGTGCAATGTCTTTCTTTTTCTTGTGCAATTATGTCAAAATTAAGGCACTGTGACTGCATGCGAGTGATTAAGGAGAGCAAGTGTTACATGGAAGTTCTCATTATCCCTGAAACTGTTATTACAGCCCTACAAATTTCTGGTTAAAAAGTATAGATTTGTTGAGCTTGAAAATTAAATTGCTGTACTCAAATATCCTTATCCCTCAAACTGACTAAAGTGTCTCTTGAAGATTAATTTGAGTTCGTTCTTAGATGTATACTTGTGGATATTCAGTATCTTTTTTGGAGTTATAGTAATAATTCCATACTCTGAGCTTGATATTCTACACATCCAAGTGTATCTTTGTTCAGCAAATCCCTCCTTTTCCACCACAGGTACTGCTGGGTAACAGTAAAGGGCAATTTGGTAAGCTGTATTGACCAAGGAAGAGGGATTTACTTTCCCTATTTTTCTCTCTTCTGCTTTCTGAAAGAGCCCTTCAGGGCCTACCTGTCTCTTGGGGATGGACAGCTGATTTAATTTCGTGGTTTTGTTTTGTTTTTCTTTCAGTGAGTACACTTTCTGGAGGTAATAACCAGCACAGGCTGTATCCTTCTGGGATGGTATCCACTTTGGCTGCAATACTCACCCACTTGCAGACCTGATTTCTGTGCGTTCCTTTGTCAGAATGGGACCTGATAATGATTTTCTACCTTAAATATCCTGAGCAGCAGACAAGAGGAAAGGCTTAAGTGATGGCAGCTCTCCAGTGACCCTGCTGCAGTATTCATAATGCAAAATTTCCCAGAGAGGGCTGAGAGCAGAAAGTCTGTAGGGAGCTTTGGGATGATATCAGTGTTTTGCTGAGACTGGGCTCCCAGGGATGCTTGTGTATTTTTTCATGAGCCTGTAATGTTGGGGAGGCTACCTTTATTTTGTGCATTATCACTACTTTGTGAGCAAACTACATCCCAGTGTTAACTGGAATCTGGTATGGGTATATGTAAATAGAGGCAAATAGGTAAAAATGCATGGTGATTGTCTCGTTTGGCAGGAGTGATTTCCATTATCTCAGCAAAATACTTTGTTTTCCCAGTCAGTACTGCAAAATAATGCACCTCCCAACAATGAGATTAAATAACATCACTTTTTTTAAATCTCTGTGTCCCAGTTTATAGCTTTTCAGATATTATTAGGTTGTGTATTATTTAGATGCAGAAGGAATGACGCACTTTCTCTATTGGGAGAAATTTGGGTAATTTCAACAGTATGTTGAACTCCATGATGCAGAATTGGAAACTCTGTAATCTTGTCTGCTACACAAATTGAGGACCCTTAATGGTAGAATATGTGATACTTTTTCTCTCAGTACTGATCAGTACTAACCTGGCTGGGCAGATGGCTAGTTCCGTTGATTATATATCCTTCGTAACTTCTATTAATTATCTCTTTCTCCTTTTTTTTTTTTTTTTTTTTCATGGTGTTTTGTGGAGAGAAGTTAGTATTTCAGAGAGTTTATATCTGCCATCCTGGCTTACAGGAATGTATTTGGCATTAACTTTCTTTTAACACTTGTGTTTAATATATACAGAGAGCATTTAGCTCTCAGAGGCCATCTGAACATCTTCAAAGGGTTATTGAATTGTTTATCGATCTACTTCATTACTGCTGTTCCTCTGGTTCCTTTTGATGTCTTGTCACTTCATTCAAAATATAATGCCAAGCTTTTAAATTAATAGTTGTGCAGGAAGCTGCACTTGTGTAAATATTAGGATATGTTTCTCTTTTGAGTGAGAATGTGCTAGATTGTGCAGTAAATATTGCTGCCATCAGAGTTTTATCCTTTTCATGCCCCTTGCTTTGCATAGACTCATTCCTCTCTTCCTTTTAAGAAAGCTGAAGTGTCTGGGGTTTTATCTTTTAGGTTTTATAAGTCTAATCTCTTATTCTGCCATTAGAAGCTTACAGGCTAGTTCTCTGATTAATAAAATAAATTTGTTTAATTTTCTTTCCTTTCCTTTAATGTTTTCCATGTATTTCTCTTACATTTGTTAAATTTACTAGCTAAAAGTGTCTGTTGATTCCTTCTCCCCACACCCCATTAATTTATTCTATCACCTTTTGAAGCTTTTTAAACTTCTGGAGTAGACAATTGTCTGTGGCAAGGAGTTCCATAGTTAGTATATTTATTTCTTGGAAAAGTGTTTCATTTTTAATCCTGCCACCTGAATATTCATTTGTGGATTTTATTACTCTATTTTTAATTTGTGGGTAATAACAATTTATTTTTTAAGCCTTGCAGGATAATAAATATATTTGTCATAACCTGCATTAGTTGCTTCTTCTTTCCATGATTAAGATTATAGCCTGTCAGCTTATTTCTTGCACAGAAGTGGTTCCATATCTTTGGTTATCTTGGTCACCTATTAGTACCTCATCTATTTCTAGGTTTTTGCATTTGATTTAGCTTTTCTAGTCCGTTGGCCGATCTTCTACTGCCACTGCGTACCCACAGCAACAGCAGGAGGTTTCCTGATACCAGATTAATTTTTGTGATAAAGTAATGTAGAAGTGTGTTAAGTGGCAGAGTGAGAAATCAGACTTCCCACTGGTGATAAGGCAGGCTTGGAGCTGTTTCATTTAGGTGTACAGCTTCTCCAGACAAATGGCTTTGCCTGCGAGGCCACCCTGCCTGTTTGATCTTACCCAGACTCTAGCCCACCTTCCCTTCCCAGCAACAAAACCCAGACACTGCTTTCCCAGTGGGTGCAGCTCTGAGTTCCTGGCCAAGTGTGTGTCATGGGGGTGCTGAGTGACCAAATCACAGAAATTGGCCTGTTTGGGTTATCAGCCTCTTCTGGCTCAAAAGGCAGAGGTTTGTGCCACAGAGCTGTCAGGTTCATGTATTGCTGCTGCTCCCTGTGTGTTATACAGGACAATTTTTCTTTTCCTTTTTTTTAAAGAATTCCATAAGCTACTCTTTCCTCTCTCTCTCCCCCACCCAAAATAATGAGAATGAGCTGAAATACTGCAGAGATGGGGGGAAGCTTCTAATATTTAAGGTTGCAGAAGGTAAGCTGTTCCATTAGAAATGGTCAAACTTAAGGCTGTGTGTGCAGTGTTAGATCCTTCTGTGCGTGCAGCCCCATCAGTCTTTGGTCACTTGCATACTGTTTTCTTTTCTGTAAAACATCAGGTATTTCAACAACACCAGAAATGTTGCAAAATCATAGAGTAGAGCTAGATATGTTTATTGATGGGATTTTTTTTTCCTCCTGCTGGCTTCACCCTTTTGTTGTTATATTTCAGTCTGTGGCTTGACTACACTGCTTCTCTCTCCCATCTCATTGTAAACTGTCGTTCCCTACCTTTCAAAAACCTACTTCAAATGTAACTATGTAAAAAGCAGTGGAAAAAACCACATTAGGAGGGGAAAAAGGAAAGAAAATCCTTAGCTGTATGAAGCTGCCAGTAATGTTCAGAAGCTGACAATGATGAACTGTTCATCTAAGCATAAATAGTCTTCACAGTCTCTGTGTTTCTTGCCTTGTGAAACGGTACTCATTATTTTTTTTCCTTTTTAAATATTTGGTGATCGCATCATTTACTTTGTCTAGTGTAAGCCTCTGTTGCAGTCACTCTTCACTTTGCTGTACATGAAAACCAGGAGTCTACAGACGGTCTGTTGTGCAGTGAAATGAGCAGTTAACTGTAGCCCAGCCTGGTGTTTTGTGATCTGCCATGTATTTTACAGTGAAAACATCAGGATAGAATGCTGCAAAATTGACAGGTTTCCATTGACAGGGATTTTAATCTTTTTCACTGTTTACATACTGAAGATGAAGACTTTGCTATGACACAAAGACACTTCAGGAAGATTTCAAACAGCAGCAGCAAAAAATCCTCTCTTTGGGGAAGAAAATGTATCATGTAGGCTGTTTTGTCATTTTAAAGTTAAAACATTTCTTTTCCCAAGAGTATTAGCTGAGGAAAACCTCATTTTTTTTAAAGTGGTTAAGTAGCCAAGAAGTCAATAATATGTATAAAATGTGTAATAAATGTTGACTTCTGTGCCTTTACTCCCCAATACCTTGTCACACTTGACATAGTGTCCATGCATAGACTGAACACACATCATGTCTGTTGAGAGGGTTTGTGTTTGTGAAGGTCTGTAACTGCCCCATTAGAAAAAGAAAATGATTGCCATTCAAAAATGATTAAAGCTCTATCTCCTGATTATGATTTTTGTAAAATATCTTCACAGAAGAAAATGCATTAAGAAAATAGGTACTCTGCTGTAGGAAATCTCAGCAAATGGAAGTGCACAGCAAAAGTTGTGTCTTTGGGTAATCAAAGCTGCTGCTGTTAGCTTCTGCTCTTTCAGGTTTCACTAATTGAAGTCCATTGACTTAAATCCATTGTTTGTATTAAGAAAGGGGGAGGGGAAGAGAAAGAAAGAAAAACTCAACCCCAGAGCCTTTCTTTTTTTTTTTTTCCCCAGTATTGTCCCTGTCAACATGCCACAGTTTCATCTGAAACAAGGGATGCATGAAGCTTTTCAGTCCGGGTTTTGTTTCCCTGTATTTTTTATATTTGTTTAATTTGCTGACTGGCAGCTCTAAAAAATCACTTAATCAGCATATCTGGCCCAAATACTAGGCTTGACTTGAACATACTGACAGTGTCTTGGCTCATGGACAACTGAGACTAGTTTGAATTTTTGTTCTGTGATCTGTATAGGTAGAGGTAATGGAAGAAGAAAATAATAGTCTGAAAATCCTTCTTGTTCCTTTCCCAGCAGTGCCACAGAAGTCAAGCCCCAAATGCTTCTTTTGATCTCATTTGTAACCTCATGTAGCTTTGGAGAGTCACTTCTGACTTACAAGACCCTCTGTGGGAAGAGGAGCCGCTCTCTAATTCCGCTGCTCAATTTTGCAGGCTTGTGTTTGAGTCCCTTGTCCTTTTGCCCTCTCTGAAGCACCAGTGAATTGCATTTACTTTTGTGACCCGAGGAGCTGCCAAGCAATGTAATCTCATTGGCAGTTCTGTCTGCCCAACACAGAAAGCATCTTCTCCTTCTCTGAATCCAGGGAAGTCATCTGAACTAGTTACTGTGGCAAGTCCTGTCATGACAAGATCCAAAATTAACTTGCTACCTTATTTTTTTCCAGGTACTCCACATCTGCATTCTCCAAACTAAGCAGAGTAGGGATCCGACATCCTCCACCTCTTCCTTTCATTGGAAACCTGCTCTTTTTCCGTGAGGTAGGATATGTTTTTCTTTGTATCAATCAAAGTGATGGGAAGAGTGGTTAGGAGGTAGGAGGAATTGAAGGGAATCCTACAGTTCACTGGTACCACCTCTTCCAGTGTGTCCCTCTGGATAGGACAGGCAAAACTCAGCTTTGTGAATGAATTGGTAGAAGCAGTCGTGTGTAAGCAGCTCTAATTCCAGGGCAAAGTAAACTTGAGGGAAAGAAAATGTGTAAACTCCTGCAGTTAATTATTTGAGCTTTTCCAAGGAAGTTCATGCCCTCACTGAAACAAACTTAGTTATGTGAATAGAGCAGATTATGTTAACTAGCCCCAACTGGTTTGTTCTGAGTGGTTTTGGCTCCTACAACCTTTCTGTTTGTTTGCACTTTTGCTGATTGTACACATTTATTTTAAAGCCTTTAATGTTGCTTGTTCCTAAGCAGTAACTGGAATTAGGTACTGCTGACTCTTGTTGCTCTGTGCCGCAAATATTAGGGCTGTGAGGAAGAGGAAGTGGCGGGATTTTTGCCTCCAGATTTTATTCCCTTATTTTTCTCACCCATCCTCTTTCAATAGACTGCTAATGCTGTGTTTTGTTCCTCATTCAGTTTCAGTAATATTGCTGAGAGTCCAAGATATCTGAATACTGAGGACCTGCCATTTCTCTGGTTGGATCTTACAGTAAAATCTCTCCAGTGTGTCTCTGTTGCAGCACAGCAACTTTTCAGGAAATCTGGGCCAACTCCAGCTGCTGCCGAGTTTTCCCTGTTAAGTGCATGGTCATCAATATCCATGCTGAGATTTGAATTATTAATGAGAATATATTGCCTCTTACCTTGGTCTTCATGGTGATTGTTCTGTCAATATCTGACTCATTATTTGATAAAACCCTTTTAAATACCAGTTTTACATGTACATCTGATTTCATTTAGAAAATAGCATAAAAGGTAGACTTAATCCACTCTAGATTAATTTGAACTGGAGTTGGCAGGGTAACTTTAACTTACAAGGGATTCTGGTGGTGTGAAATGCAGACCAGTTCACCTTCACTCTTCTGGTTTCAATTCAGCTGGATGGCAGAAAGCCACTCATTCTCTAGCTCCTTGGTGGTGAAATCCAGTTATCAATAGTCACCTGCTAACACTTGCTGTTAGGTAAAGGTGCCTAGAGACTAAGTTATTTTAGTATGTTCTATACAGGCTTGCCCTGTACCAGCATACAAGTGTAAAGGTTTTGGGAAATGACCCAAAATGATCATATGATCTGTTAGGCAAATTTCATTACTAGAATAGCATTCATTAAATTAACTTAAAGCAGACTAATGCAAAAAAGTTAACCTTGATTTTACTACCTTTTAGGAAGAAAAATAAATTAAAGGTAGCTGAGAAATTGTATCTTGAGATACCAAGAAATAACAATTTCAGGCGGAGTTTTGAAATAGAGTGGAGTGGTGCAAAGGCCCAAGCACCACCAGGCTGGATGTCCAGCACTATGGCATTTCACCATCCCTCTTCTCCACCACGCTGTTGCTGCCAGTAGGGATGGGCAGGGAGGAGTCCAGGCTCTTGGTTATTTTTCTTCCTTCCCTCATATATTTTGCCATTTTTTCTGGATCTGCTCCTGGGGCTGCTTTCTTGCAATAGTGCCCATAGCAACATGCCAGTAATGGGAGCCCTGCTTTTACACTGCAGGCTCTTGTCTAGGAGAGCATTTGCAGGGACACACGTGCTCTCACTGCAGTCAGTAGAGGACATCATCCACTTTCCCTTTCCCAGCAGGGGAGAACCAGGACTTGCCCATCACCTCAGTGGAAACGGGGATGATTTTAGGGGCTTAACTGTGAGAGACACAGCTGTGCATGAGTAGTGGCTGGTTGGGGTTGGGTTTACTTTATATATATATTTCTTTTTTATAGGATGTAGAAAAAGGTTGATTAGTTCTGTTGCTACATCTATAATATTAGGAAGTTCTTGCCCTTCCATGTTTATGCAACCATTCTCTTTCCACTGAAATAGCTGTTTAGAGAGTCTCTCTTTTAAACAGGCCAGCTCTTTCTTAGTGTTGCTAATCTTGTGCAGGGAAAACACAAGAGCCACACTCCCATTAAATCATCAGACTAGTGCTTTTCAACCATGAACATTTATTTCAAAGGAATTAATGAATGGTGACTAAGAGGAATGAATTGATATGTGCCGTATGGGAATCTGCATATGTGTAATTCATAGATTTCCAGTGCCGAATTTGGTCTGCAAATTAACACAGGTTGAAAAGCCCTGAACACAAGTGAGATCTGGAAGATAAAAGGAAATCAAGAGGCTTCAACATACACAGCCTTGCAGCCCAAAAAGTGTCCTCATCTCATGGCTTCAGGCTTTTCTCCTCGAATATGATTGCTAGATTTTTAAGGAAAAGAAATAAAGCAGGAGAGGAAATCCCTTTGACATAATAGAGTAAATCTAGGACCTGGGAATTTAAGAGAAAACATTAAATATTGAAAAAACTCAACAAAATGGTGTAAGCAGTATTTTACAGTTTGTAATGGCATAAATTCAAGGATTTGCTTGTCTTCTCCCTTACTTAGGTGTAAATCACTTCTACTGAAATAAACGGAGTTTCCTGTTTGGCTGCACTGTACATGTGAAGAGAGCTTCAAGCCTTATCCTTTTTTGCAATTCTTCAAATGTGCCTGAAAACAAAGGAACAGTGCAAGCAGGATTTGACCAAAAAGGCTGGGTTGTGGGGTCCTTAATAAACTCTCAAAGGTATTTTAAACAAGAAAACATTTTGTTAATGAGGGTTTTTTTTTTTTTTATAATTATTTCAGGGATTTCTTGAACAGTATGTTTTCTTTGAGTAAGATAATAGCAGTTGTTAATACAGTGTCTCTGAGAGAGGAAGTGTGGAAAGTAAAGGGGCTAAGGAAAATGCAACAGGAAAGACCTATCTCCATAATAGAGAAGCAGAGTTTAAAAGCTGGCTTGGGGAAAACAAAGTTATTTTACTGTAAGTCACCCCTTCTCTCTCAAGTACAATAAAGGGAGATAATCACACTCTGAAACTAAAACACATCCAAGTTAATCGGCTTATCTCAACAATGAGAAGATAGGAAATTATTGCAGTTCTGCAGCTGGGAAATTATCTGAGTCCAAGATATTAGATTAAAAATTCTTCCATTGCATGAGAACAATTTCTGGTGGGTATGTCTGATGTAATAGCAAATATGATTAGGCTGCTTAAAAAAGGCAGCATGTTCAATTTTTTCCAATAACTGAGCAGACTTGCAGCCAACAGGCTGCTGTTTTGCTACAAATTCCTGACTGTTCGCTCACCTCTCCATGTGCTGCATTTTTCCTGTGAGTCTGGAAAAATGTGAGGGTTGTTTGTGATAGCTGTGTAATGGTTATGCAGGGGTACACACAGCATGCATTTTCACACATGGATCTGTATGGGCTTTATAGCAGCAGGTTGCAGAAAAACGAAACCAAACTCTTTTATCAATTCCCAGGCTAATGATTTTATGACGTGACAAATGCTCTGAAAACCGAGAAGCCACATACCCGCATCACCCTTTCTCTCTGGCAAGCACTTGACCTGTTGCTATGGCTGTGCTGTGCTTTTCTCCCCCTTTCCCAAAATGACAGCTTTGCTGTTTTTAAATGTCATTGGCTCTGACATTTGCAGGGCCCTGGTCGCCTGGTGCTGTACCTGTGGTGCCCCGCTCCCTGCCCAGCCTCCCCGAGAGCCAGGCTGTGCTGCAGCAGCCTCGGGGCTGGCCCCTGATGTTTTGGGGTGGCGGTAGGTGTGTGGGTTGCTGCCTTGTTGTGGTCCTGGGTAGGTGGGATGTGCAGTTTCGTGCAGCTGATTGATGTGCTTTGGGTCCTCACAATGGTGCGATCATGTGTCGCTCTCCTCCTATTACTCCCAGCAAGCTCCAGTGATGCTTTTGACTGTCTGTGTGCTTGCATCCCTGCCTTGCATGTTAATGAAAGACATCACTCTCTTTAGCCCCTCTCAGCTTGGACAGGATACTCTTTGTTTACTCTGTTTATTTCAGTCTGGCCTACTTGTAGATCCTGGGCTACCCCGGAGCGGCCCATTTCTGCTGAATGGAAGTGGGGGCTGTGTGGGTGCTTTGTCTTGCTTTCAGTTTGGGATCTGGCTGGGCTGTGTTGTTTTATGGCTGATGGGTGGGAGTGGAGAAGGGGGGAGTGCAGGGAGGAAGCAGAGAGCAAACATTTTTTTTCTTCACTACACATCTGCCAAAAGCATCCTTCGAGTTGGACGTAAAGAAAAATAAAAGGCAGAGTCCTTGCAGGAATGAAATTAACCCCAAGTCTAATTTTTAGCCTAGAAAGCAGTGTGTGGGTGCTTAGAGAGAGAGGCTGCAGTGTTTACTGCTCTGGAATTTAATGACACAGCATTCAAACCTAAACAAGGTTGGAGAGAGGCAAATGGGCAGTGGAGCAAAGAGGGGGAAAATGGAAAGGGAGGAAAAGGAGCTCTCAGTCTCTGGACCTGGATTGAATTACAAGAATAATATGGCTTATATTGACAGTGAAAGCCTGCATATGGTTTTGTGTTTCTTTGTGCAGATAAACAAGAGAAGAATGGGATAGGGAGTGTGTGTTTTGCAACTTGATAACTATTTGTGTGGAACCAGAAAGGCTGGCTGTGGCATCACCATCCAACCTGTCTTTATCTCCCCCAGACATCTGTGTGCATCTGCTGTGGACTGCTGGCTGTCAGAACAGACCTCTTGGGGTGATCCAGGTCTTCTCTTACATCCTGGGAATGCCACCACACTAGACTGGGAGGCATGAACATACATGTGGTGCAGATCTAAACCTAGCCGTGTCACTGTCTGCAACATGACAGGAAACCTGGGGTTAGATGTGGGTTTGTGTGTCTATTTCTACATCTATAAAGCCAGTCTTTCTCCCCTTTAAGGATGTGTATTTTCCTAGTTTCATGTGATACTCTGTGCTACCTCCTTTGATCAGATGTTAGCATTGTCAGATAACCTGACAAAGTTGGTGCAGTGTCTGTTTGTGGGAACCTAAAGCAGGAAATCAAGACAATTGGCTGTTTTCCACTTGACTAAATGCTATTGCAGCCTTCAGCAAGAGCTGGACCACAGTTTCTGAGACGAGCATCAGGTAGAGCAGTGCTGTAGCTCACCCCAGCTTCTCCCTGCACTGGTGGGGTCTCAGCAGGGTGACCCTATTTCTGGGGGAGCAGTGTGTGCACCTTGGAGACCCTTCTTTAGAGACATGACGTCCTCGGCTTCTTTGCACTTGCAGTATTTCTAATAACTGCGTTTGCAAGATACCCCTGAATGTGATGCCAACCTTAAATAACATTTATGGAAGCTGAGACAGTATTAGGGTGCACAAAGCAACTGGTAGGTTTTATGTGACAGAAAAAGGGGATGAATCATCTCTGCCTTGATGGTGAATAAGGGTGACCCATGCAACGAAGGTGGTAGTGGCCATGGCAGGTGCCTTTGTTCTTCTGGATTACACCATTTTTCCTTTGAGGGAAGAAACAATTCCTTTTCTATATTACAAGGAGTGGTGTGTTGACTGTGTGGTTTTTGCCTAGAGCAGCTCTCTAACATCTACTTTTGTGCAGGGCTGTGTGAATGCTTCCCATAGACCTCAGAAGTTGACCCTAGCAGGAAATATAGTCTTCATTGATGAGCATCATCATGGTTTTGGTATCCCTTAGCCCATGCTCTGGTTGTTCCTTTGGACATACTTCCTGCTTGCTTTATTAAATGCTGCATGAGGGGAAGAGGCAACTGGTAGCTCTTAAGTGGAAAGGGGATGATGTTGTCTGTGGCAGCACAGTGAGAAGAGACTCCCTAATTATGCTCGTGGCTTTCCTCAGACTCTCAGTGTGATTTTGGGCAAGTCTGACTAGGGTAGAGCTTTCTTCTTTTCCGGGTAAGCAAATCTCTTACTTCACCTCAGGTCTCTTTTATCCACCTGCAAAACAGTAAAGATGGTGTTCTGGAATAGATAGGTCTGCTTTTTCATCAGGTTATGGTGAAACATTTTGAACAACTTCTCTGGGGCCTGTTAGATTTGGGGAGGCTAATATCACTGCTGTCTTAAATGGACTGGAACGCTCAAAGGCCAGAGGGAGTTTAAATCTTTTCACAATATTCACAGAGTGGGACTGTGAGTTAATACCAGGCCTGAGTTCTGGCCTAGGAATGAAGGTATCTAAGTGAGGTGGTCCCCAGGATAACAGGACTGAAGGATACTTCTCTGCTCTTCTATGCCATCCTTGACCACTGTCCTTTGATGGGTTTTTGGTGGCAGCTGCCAAATGACTACCCGAGATCTGTCAAAGCAGAGGTCTGCATCATTAAAATAACACTTGGCTCGTGAGAATGGTTTACGGGAATTTTGCCACGTGTTACGTCTTTTGGAGAGTATATTTGCACGTTCATCACATAACCCTCTGGAATTTGCTATGTAGCCTGCTCTTCAAGCAGCGTGTACTCCTAAATTAAAGCCAGCTCTGGCCTGGCATGCAGCAGCAGTGAATCCAGACAGCTGAGCTACAGAGTGTTTGGGCTGAGAGAATGGGATAACATGTAGTTGCAAAGGTAGTAGCATGCAGGTAGAGCCAGTGTAGTCACAAACTGGACTTTACCTTGGACTCCAGCAGAAGTAGGGACCTTCACCTTGAAGAGCAGACAGCAGTGGTATGTTTGAACAGGACGATTCCAATGGCTGTTCTAGTAAACTCAATGGGCTTTTACACATGAACTTAAAAAAACAGGATTACTTCTTGGGTGTGACTGTTTTCTCTTCAATTTTGTCTGTAGTTGCACCAGCCTGGAAAGAATGAGGTTGGAATAGATAAAATCTTTTAGTCCTTGAAATTAGGAAAGAAAGCAACAGAGTCAGGCTGTGATGAATAAGAGCAACTCTGTTATTTTACATGAAATTGTAACTTGCTCACATTACCTGTCAATTTGGAGTTTAGAAGCATCTTATCTTCTCATTGCATGTGGAGAACCCCACATTCAGAAAGCCAGTTATTCTATGTCAGCAAGACCACTATGTATAATAATGGCCAGGTATCAGTTGTAATACTAAAATTATAGCAGGCTCAGATTGGTTATTGTGAACAGTTGTTATCCATGAGCCAACAAATTTAGCAGAGTCTTAACTTCATTAGCAGTGTCTAAATGCATTAGCCATATGCTCCTCAGCATATGGGTAAATACATAACAATTTATTTTCATTAGGGTTTTCCTACAAGTGCTGCTAACCCAAGCTCCACTAGAAATGTTTACAGCATGACATGTCTTTTCAGATAAGAAGCTGGCTTTCTGTACAGCAAGTCATCCTGAAAGGGTGATAAGCAAGGTACTTCCCTGTCCTTTCCGGGAACAGGCAGGTACAGCTGCTGTGGGTCTGATCCAGTGCATCTAGCTAGGCTTGGTTTCTGCAAGGCTTTATATTAAAATGGATAATAGAAGGCTTTGGAGAATTGCCTGTTCAAACATGTGGTGTTAAATCTCTGGTATTCCTTGTGTGCTGCCTTCTGGTTGCCTGTGATGCACCTCAGATGGCATCACCACCTGGTAACTTCATAAGACTCATGACCTTCTGGGTTCTTCCCACTCCCCCCCTCCCCAGGCGGGATGTAAAGTTGAAATATAACTTCACCTAAGAGGGACCAAGCGTGAAATTAGATGGTACTCACGGCCTGTAGTCAAATGGATGCAGTGCTGGAAAGGCAGGTGGGTTTGTAGGGTGGGCACTGGGCAGGGCTGTGAGGGCTTCAGTAGCTGCAAAGTGGCAGGGATGTAACCTGGCCTTTGTGTGCTCAGGGTTCTCCTCGCTTCTCAGAAATAAATGAAAAGCTATTTTCTTGAGAGCTTTCTTAAAATTTTTTTTGATTGATGCAGCTCGATCCAGAAAGATGAGTTGCCTAGAAAGACATTGAAGTGTAAGAAAGGACCAATATTATCAGAGAGGTAAAAGTTCAAAAGTTAATCTATTTCTCCACAGCCTCAGAGGCCTCGGCGCATGTCTGAATTTAGATGGTAATATGAAACAAGAATCCACCAAAGTTAGATTCTAATCAGGTTTTGTTGAGACCTGACTGGGTTTTTTTATTGTGGTTGGGTGGTTTTTTGGTTGGTTGGTTTTTAGGAAACAAAAATCAACAGACAGACTAAACAAACCTGTGTGCTTTAAAAATAAATGTATTTCAAATTGATATATTTTCTTTTTATCTTTGTCATCATTCAATGCTGATGAACGGATGAGTGAATTGAATGGGAAGTCTTGGGTTGTCCTTGGACTTTCTAACTTTTCGTTTTGTTTATTAACTATAAGGCTTTTTTCGTGCTTAGATTTTGTAATTTTGGAATATTCTATTAATTTTACAAGATTTATAATAAGGCAGAGAGAAAAGTGAAGTGTTCTTTGGACAGTTGCATTGGGACAGTTTTAAATGTTCAGATAGAACAAACAACTCACTGAACATTGGTAACTTATTTTACCTTACTACAAGAAAATTGAAAATTATAAACAAGAGAAAAAGAAATTGAAACTGAAATTCAAAAGAATTGAAACAATAAATTGAAAATGTTTCAAAATATTCTCAAATATGTGTTTTCATAATAAAGTAGGCAAGAAATAAACATTAAAATAATTGCAAATTAGTCCTTGCTATTTGCTGAATATCCATAGTTTTTGTGTATTATATCTGATGGCTTTTTTTGTTTCTGTGAGCACAGAAAACTGTTGACTTTCATAGGCAGGATGACGCCCTGGGTGATTTAGGCAGGATTGGTGAAGGTTGGGCTAAAGGAGCTGTAAGAAGTCACATACATTGATGAGCTGAAATATTCTCTGTGAAGTTGAGTGGGTTTAAACATGGTTGTTATTTTTCTGCTGAACGGTGCTTTTCCTGTTCCACTCAAAATGGGAAAGGGGGAAAAAATACATGGAAAGGGCAGGTGTTGGAAAGAAGTTTCTCTTTGGACACACAGAGAAAGGGGATGGTCAGCCCCACAGTCTTCACTGATTTTTTTCCATTTGCTTTTATTTCTGTCTATTGAAAGAAAACAGTGGCTGATGAGCCCTAGATAGGATAAGGGATGTTGTGTCTCTAGAGAGGAGTCTGGGAAAGAAGCACAAAGAGTTATGAATAAGAAATTGGTGATTGGTACATGAATTTTGCGAAGGCATGAACACATCTGCCTTGATCTGTCAATACACTGCAACACGTGGTCTGCTGTGAAAAGTGTGTGACGAGGCAGAAGGAGCAAGGGTTTATCCTTATTTTTGTTCCACTTCTGAAGGCAGTCTGGGACAGGAGCACCTTGCAGCCAAAGTGGAGTGGAAAAAGCACTTGATCACAGAAAAGGGGGAATTGGGAGAGCTTTGGGGAAAAAAAAAGCTGTTGGTGACCTTATACCAGAGGTCTCTATTTTAATAAACAGACTCATAAAGTTCATCACAGATAGAATTAGGGACCTTGCAAGTATCTTATAGTTATATTTGTGTTTATATTTTTCCCCACCTGTTTTTTTTTTTCCTCCCCAATGCCCCAGGGAGCCATCTCTAAGACCTCATAAACGCGAGATTTCATTTTCTAATGCTATTTCATTTCCTGGATGGAGGACCTGCCACGAGAAGACCAGACCTCAAATTATAATAGCCCTATAAATAACTCCCTAAGGCAAAGGGAAAAAAGAAAGCCTTTGAAAGACAACCACAAATGCAAAAATGGAGCTTTTGGGTTCTTGTAGAACCAGACTAAGCAGTTCTAGTTAGGACATGGTTAATTTTTGGGTTTCCCCATTTATCTCTTTGCATTGTTTCCTTACAAAATTATATCTCAAAAGTCCTCAGAGGTCTTTTGCTTGAGCTTAATTTTCGACAGTGTTTTGGTGCCTTTTGGCCTGTCTTTAGATCCTGCAAGAAAATTGAGTTTCCAGGTAAAATTGAAAACAATCCAACAAACTGACTGAAACAAATACAGTGATGGATTGAGAAAAAACAGTCTGAAAATGCAACTTTTTCTTCTTTCTGGGTGAAGTCGTTTTAATTCAGCAGACCCAGACAGTCTGCCTGCTTTCTACTGGAAATCTGTGCAGAATTGGCACATCGACTAGAATAAAAACATTCCCGAGGAATCGGCGTGTTCTGTCAAAACATTTGAACAGCTCCTGTCTCCCAGAGCACAGCACTGCTCCGGAGCCTGTGAGGGAGCTCTGCAGTGCGTGGTGCAGGCTTCCCCTCCAGCCTCCCATCTCAAATCCACCTTTCTGCGTAAGCACGGGCCAAGTGTTTCAGGCTCAATTATATTTAGCTGTGGAGGTAGTAGACAAGGCAGTTTACAAGAGCCCCTTGCACCATGGTGTGACCTGTGTGAGGCTGTCCTTCCTCTGTTCCCACTAAGGCTGTGTTGTACCTGGAATCTTTTAGGTTCCAAAAGACTCTGGAGTCACACCATTTACCCAGCAGTGCCAAATCCACCACCAAACCGTGTCTCTGAGTGTCACATCTACATGTCTTTTAAATACCTCCAGGGATGGTGACTCAACCACTTCCCCAGGAAGCCTGTTCAGTGCTTGACAGCCCTTTTGGTGCAGAAATTTTTCCTACGGTGTGAGGGAAAACTCACGAAGTTAAGGTTGGAGGATCCCAGTATCTTCCTGGAGCAGACTGGGTCAATATAGTGTCTGGGGACAGGTAGGCTGGCAAATCTGAGCTCCAGGAGAAGTCCTGCTGAGCAGGGATGGGACTCCCCCCCTACAGATGTCTCAGTGCCATGTCTCTTGCTGCTGCATGACTCTGCTACATGTGAGGTTACCCTCCAGCAGCAAAGTTCAATCTCTGTGTTGTGGAGTAATAATAATAATAATAATAATTTTTATGATTTGATAAATTAAAAAAATAGATATAATCTTTGGCTAGAAAGTGGTACACAGCAATTACAGTGTTTAACAGAGCAAAGTGTGATGAAACTCAGCCTTTTCAGCTTGACACCGATTGCTTTACTTTTGCTAAGTAGTAGTAGTGGGGGACTAGTATCTTAGTCCCCCAGCACTGAGAGGAATGGGGTCTTGCTGGTAGGCTCTGCTCGGTATGAATGAGACTGGTAAAATCAGGCCTGAAGACAATTTGCTAGAGATACTGTCTGTCTGCTGTTGAGACTAATTGCTTTGGAATGTAACTGTATCATTCTTGTTACCAAAATTGATATTCCCTGCCTGACTCCAGCTAAATGATATTTTTATTTTTGCAGAATTTTTGGGCTGTTGCGTGATAAGGCGTTGTGGTGGACAGCAGGCAGTCAGTGTTTGAAACGAATGAGGTTTTTCTTCATACTTGACACAGAGGTGTGTTTTAAGCAGCGCTTCACTGTGCGGATGCACAAGCAGATGGTGTCCTTTAGGGCTGTACATGTGACAGCAGCCTGTTTGAATGAGTATCCATGCTGGTTTTAACACCGGCAGGAAACTGAAGTTCAAATAAGCCACTTCCCTTCCCCTGCTCTTTCCGGTAAGCAAGGGACCAAAAAAGTGCCTGGCTTTTCCTGCTGAAAGCACTCCTTACAGCGGTGATGTGGCTGGTGTGGAATAACACCATGGGCACACCCACACGCTGCTGAAACTCTACACCCTTTCTGTAACCAGGGCAGTCTCCTACCTGCTTGTCTAAGCCCCGTCCAGCAGAAAAACCATTTATAAATTAGCATAAAAGTAAACAAGGTGGGAAGGCAAGCAGCCCGATGTATGTGCTTATCTTGTACTCCGTGGCACAAGCCCAGAGAGCAATTCAGTATCGGTTAGGTGCAAGTGGCATCACTGAGAAATGTGATGGAAGACAATGACCTGTGCCAGCCGGAGCAGGGAGGGCAGAGGGGGCTCCCAAACCAGCCCTAGGTCTGCATGGATTAGTGTCAGCACAGCAGACTTGCAGGGGATGGGCTGTGAGTGTGCATTCCTAACTCTATTACTTATCCCCTGGGCCAGAGGGGCCAGATGTGTTGCATTGCATAGGCAACATATTTAATCTGTGAATGATCATTCCTGATGGATCCTCTCCAGACAGTCCAAAAGTTACATTACTGAGCCCAGACTACTTCACGTAGAAAGACAAGACCACCCAATCCAGTGCCTTTAGGGAAGGGAGAAGGTGGAATTGCTGTGATTTCACATTTTGTCAGGCAGCTGTACATTTCACAGACAAAATGCTTATATACTGGTGTCTAACCCATGGCAGCTAAAGCCATGCTTTGGTACCCAAAAGAGTAACCATATGATTTGTCACAGGAGTTAACAGGTGTTGGTTCTTTTAAATGTTGCTATAACTCCTTTTATTTAGTTATGCAAAGTCTAACCTGCTGCACTGAATTTTGTCTTAAGCATACACTATGCTGACAAAATATGGTCACCTTTGGGAGTCAGGTTTCTGGAAACTGAGGTTTCCCATCCCTGAAAACCTGGGACAGGGCTCTGAGCAACCTGATCTAGTTGAAGATGTCCCTGCTGATTCCAGAGGGGTTGGACTAGAAGGTCTTTAAAGGTCCCTTCCAACCCAAGCTATTCTATGATTCTATGACCAAATAGATGAAAAGGTAATTCATCACAGTGTGGCCATATGGGAGGGGAAAACATGTTAAAATCCTTCTCTGAACAATTATGGCAAATAGATGTTAAAAGGCTTTAAGACCTTGCACAGTGACGAGCCCATCTTTTGATGGGAGAAGTAACAGATTGCAACAACAGTGCCAGAATTGAAGCCTCTTAATATATTATATTACTGTCTTGCAAAGATCTGAGACTCGGGTTTGTGTGGAGTTATGGCTGTCAGAACACAGGGGTGTTCCCTTGATATGCTGAAATCTTATCTGGAGAGGCAGACTTGGGAGAACAGAAGTGTGCTTGCAGTTTTATGGACAAGGAAAGGAAACTGATGGCTGTGGCTATAACAATTTTGCTTCACCATCCCCTGAGACCAAGAGCCAAGTGCCCTCTGTCCTCACTGGGCGTGGGAGCAGGTAGCCAGTGGTTCCTCTGAGCTTGTGCAGGAAGAGGTTGTGGCACAGGCCGTGGGCTGCATCTGCACCCAGTGGGCTTTGGCACAGTGCCACAATTGATGCCACCTTCCCAGAGTCGCCTGTTGCTGCAGGAAAAGCTTATATTACATGGAGGAGGATAATGCCTCAAAACATCCCCACTGGAATAAATAAGTACCTTAAGCGGAGAGTTCAAACCCATCTTGCTTTTCTATTACTTTTGTAGTCAGTCTGAAATTTTCATTTGGCTTAGGAAAAATAGAAATAAGTGTTAAATTCATGCTTAAAAGATTGCCTCTGTTCAGAGAGATTTGTTATCCTTTTCTCATTTTGAACAAGTAAGCTTGCTTTTGCAGCAGAGATTTTGACATTAAGTGTCTTGATAGAATAATAGGCATGAGATGGATTGCAATCTATTGCCTCAAGACTTTGCCAATCATAAACTAAAATCAGTTAATGCATTGAGTTAAATCTTGCTATATTGGGCAATGTGCTAGTAGTATTAAAAAAATCAATCCAGAAAATATATTGATTATATTATCTCCATAGCAACAAACAATAATAGGATAATGTTAGCTTAATAATTGTGCTTTGTGAAAACCTTTCAGAATAATTACTGCATTGTGGTCTTTTCACAATGTGGAATGCAATAACGCTTCTTCCTTGACTGCAGTCACCATCAGCACTGCGTCAAGAGATGTTGTTTTTGTGTGCATGCATATGTATTCATGGGTAATTTTGCTCCGGGTGAAACAATTCAGCAGACTATTTTGGGATCCATTTTTAAATGGTCAAGACCACAAATTGGCAATTGTTTTCCGTGTGGCTTGTTTTCTCCCACCCCCTCTGACAACTGGCTACTGTAAAAAGAGGTCGTTAACATTCCTTTTCCTGCCTCTTTCTTTACAAGGCACAAAGATTTTGGCATGTAACAAAACCAAATGTCCAGCTACTCTGTTAGAATTTGTGGGAGAGAGGAACTCTGCTCTAAAGACAGTGCTTCATATCTTTTCCTTTAATTGAATTTAATCTATCATCCTCTAGGAATGACTTGTTCTGCAGGAGCTGAGATATTTGCCTGTATTTTAGGGGACCTGGTTCTCTTGTGCATCCTACATTGTCATATAAATAATAACCTGAGGTTGTTATGAATATATAGAGATACTTTCCTACATATAAGCAGGGAGGTGTATGTATAACATTTTTAGCCTGAAATTTTGGCAGAAGAGTCAGAGGACTGATATATACACTCTTCATCTGGGTCTTACTCTTTACTTCCACATCAACCCTGTAATTTATATCTTGAGTTAAAAAGAGGCATTAACACAAATCCATGATGAAGAAGCCAAGTTTTTAGATTAGCTCTGTGTAAGCTCTGCTCAGCAATAACAAAAACATCTCTATATTATCAACCCTGTGTTCAGCACAAACCCAAAATACAGCCCTGCACTAGCCACTGTGAAGAAAAATAACTCTACTCTAGCCAAAACCATCACAAGTGGTAAAAACTGCCCAGTTTAATCCATGAAGTTCAAGTAGGGCTTAGGCCATCCTGTGTCTGTGAAAGGTCTTGGGGTCCTGGCAGTGGACCTGGAGTTCGTTCTCCTTCTGGTCATGCCAGTACCTCCTGTTGATCAAGGGCTTAGAGTTGATCAAGGGTTTAGAGATCAGCCAGCATTGCTGCTAAATCTTGCACTGGCAGGAGCTTCCCCGTGGCTTTTGCAGGGTGCCCTATGCTGTTCCCAGTGGTATGGTGGGATTGCTGCTTCACCTCCAAGGACTTGAATGGATGTCACATTCTCTAGTGGTCACTCCTCCATCCCTTTTTCTGTGGGACAAACACTGATGTCAGGTTAAACTTTTAGCACCTCTTCTAACTGCCCAGCGTTTTATTGATTTTTATTTCTGGAGAGATTTTATAATTCAAATGTCCCATAATTTCTCTTCTTGCTGTTTAGCAAACAGGGATCCTCTTTTCTTTGAGGACCTTCAGGAGAAAGCCCCTGTTTTGAAAGCACTGCCTACAATAAATGACCCTCTTGGACCTGGGAATGTGCAAACCCTCTGCTCTGTACAGGTGTACAGTGTACATAAGAAAAGCAGGAGAGTGCAAGAGTGCTGACAGTTTTCCACCTGAGATGGTGTCTTCCTCAGGAGCTTGGTTGTGCCATTTTCCTCTCCGGTCTCTCCAGGTGGTTGCTTTAGGGGGAGGATGTGATGGAAAGGTTGTTTTATATCCCTAGCAGTGGTTACTTTCTGCCAGTGGCCCAGTCTCTGAGGGATGTGGTTAATTCATAAGGAGAGGGAGGAGCAGTGGTTGCTCTCGACTTTGTGCCTTATGCCAAAGCATCTAGTCCTGCATAAGTGTTGTACTGAATGAGGGTGCCAATTGCCTCTCTCCTTTCCTGTGTGCAGATGAATTCAGTTATGAAAGGACAGCTAAATGCATCAGTTCCTCTGGAAAATATCTGGTATTTGCAGGTGTGTAGCATCATTCAATAAAAAAAAAAAAAGCAAGCCCAGATGGCTTGACAAGGGGGGTTTTTTTTTTTCTTTTTTTTTTTTTTTTTTTTTCCTGGTGCTGCTGCAGAATCCAGCCCTGAGTGATGATCTAGAAAGAGAAATGAATGGTAGACAGGAGCCAATTCAATCACCCACCTCCAAACCTGAGTTCTTCCATCTATGAAATTGTCACAGTTGAAACTCTGACTGTGCTTGACATGTCCTGTGCTTGCCCTAGGTGCTGGCCAGTTACTGATTACTAGAGCTCCCAAATTCTCATTCCACTGCAGTCTCCTGTTTAGTTTCCTTGTGCTATCTCAGCTCCTGATGCTCTCTGCAATCCTCTCTCCAGCCCACACAGGGATTGGCACTGTGTGTTTCTGTCTGCCTCTTCCTAATCCCTTTCCAGGGAGGCCTGATATGGCTTTCTAGTGTTTCTGTTTTTTGTGCTCAGATCCTACCAGCTACCACATGGGTGGTTTGGGTCTTAAACAGTTTTTGGCTTCAAGACAGAACACGAAGAGTAACTTACCTTATGAAAACAAGGAGATTTTGCTAGAACAGTTACTTAAAAATAGGTGAAGAGTCAGCTGCCTGCTGTAATGTGGCTGTTGGGGCTACAGCTTATTGTATTCCCAAAGGGATAAAACTCTTCTATTGTCCATGGGATCTTACAGCACACCTCTTTCCATAGTGCTTTGGCGTAGGTCTGTCCTACCTGGTGGCGTGTCACTCTGGGAGCAGGATGGAGCACAAGGAGTGTTTGTTCCCATGGCCAGGCTGAAGATGTTGCTCTGCAGACACATTCCTCCTCCTGCCCTGCTGAGTGTATGGGCTCACCTCAAGCCTTATGCGTGTCAGGCTGACGTGTCTGCCCTTAACCTTGTGGCTTTTCCAGAGGTGCCATGTGATGGATGGGAGTAAAAAGGGACCTGTCATGCCTATGCCTGGCCTGTCCATGCTGCAGATAGCAGCATGCTCTGCTCTCTGTCAGAGGCCAGTGCAATCTATGGGGACGTTTTTTCTTTTTTCATGCTTGAGAGCTGCATCCATACAAGGTGGGAATTAGACAAGAGGAAGCTGAGCTTGTCTGGCCGTGTTAAAATACAGAAATAGTCCTAGTATCTTTCAGTAATGCATTAAGTGGCATGATTAATGTCTGTCACATGGAATGATCTTTCCAGGTCTCTTCCCTTGATGCAGTACTCTGTATGCTATCTAGTGCTTTCGTTTGGATACTCTTTTGTGTGTCAGCATCATCACAATAAAAGATCAAAATTTGAGAGCTGAATTTGTGACCATCTTTAGTTCTTTCAGGTGTATATTTCATAATTTCAAACGTGGTGGTCACAGCTAATTAAGTGGCATTGATTTTGTAACCAGGTCATAAACAATGGCAGAGACCCCTACCAGTATACAAGGGGAATGTCTCTGAGGAGGCCAAGATATCGCCCACTGAGTGAATAATCTTGTGTCCTACAGATGAGGTTTTCTTGAAACCCACCTGTCTAAACAGTACCCACTTAGGCTCTAGTGAGCAGTATGAGATGGCCCAGAGCTTGCCTCAGAAGAGAAAGCTTAATCACTGTCATCCTATTTCTGTGAAGATGCAAGACTTGCACGTGGATGCGTAATTTTTCCAATGCTTTTTTCAAAGTCTGTTTGCACTCTGTGGCATCCAAGACAGACTATTTCACAATGGGTTTAGTTAATATATTTTATCCTTTAAAATGACATTTTCATGGTCTGAAGGAATCTGCTGCTGATAGGATTGAGAAGGAAGGGAACACTCTTCTGAAGTGGAAAAACTCCTTGGAGGAAAGAGTCCCTGCCTCCCTTTCTTGGGAAAGAAGTCAACTTTCATTTCTTCGAATGCCACTTTGTTGCCTCCTGAAACAGTGCTGTGTTGTCAGAGTGCTCTCAAATCTTTGTTTTCCTTAGATTTAGCTGCTGTGTTTGTCTGTCCTACAAGAAGTTGTTTCCATTTCTTCAAATTATGCAATGACTGTTCTTCTTCTCTTTAAGAAGGCCAGCAAAGAAAACTAATAAAGTACATTCACCTTTAGTGAGATGTGCTGAATGCTTATGCTAATCCATCTGAGACATTGAGCTCACAGTGAAAATCCACATTGCAGTGGTCCTCTATTGTACAGTGAATTCCCTCCTACAGAGAGCACTGTAATTCTCTGTTTTCCTGTTGCAATTTGAGGATGTAGTAATATTAAGGCAGCAAAGGTGGTTAGCGATCCAGTGGAATTACATGTAAGTAGAGATTGTGTAGGAGAGAATTACACTTAGTTTGGAAGGAAGACAACTTAGAAGACGTTTAGTGGAAATTACACACTTTAGTAAAAAAAAAAAATCCCTCGTTCCTTTCAATTTTTTTCTAGTTTCTTGACTTATTATAAATATATGTTTATCAAAGGATCAGAAACTGCAGTGAGTCTGTAAGACCTCATATGGAGCCTTTCATGAACACACATTGAACAAATTGTAATTTTCTTTGTACGTGTCTTCATAATGACATGTTTTCTGGTTTTGATAAAGGTTCCTAGAAGCCTGAATAGGTGTCATCTGTGACATTTACTATGAAGTAAAATAAGGGCCTAGCAGGAGTAAGAGTTATCTAGACAATAGTCCTAGTAAAAATAGTAAGTTTGCAATTATATCTCTATAGCGGATATAAACAAGGTCTAAGCTAACAGCAGGTAACTTTCAAATAGATAAAAAGAAATATTATTCAAGCCAGTGTAATCAGACTGCAGAATTCATCATTGCAATAATCAGGGAGTCGAATACAGCAGCTGGAATAATTTGAGGGTCTGGATAATTTTATGTCTAATTACATTAATAGCTATGCATACTATAAGAGTAATTCAATCTTAAGCTAATAGTTGGGTGAGGAGGAAACCTACCTCTACTTAAAGCATTTTAGAGTTAGCTGTGCGTATAGGGTTCTTTTCCTCATGCCTTTCTTCAAAGCCTCAGCCATGTGATATGTCTGAAAGCTCAGAAACAGATCAAATTTGTTGATATTCCTTTCCTTTCTTATATACTGTCTGTGTTTCTGTGGCAGAGAAGGAATGTTTTTGTAAGCTACCAAGGAGGAGGATTGAGAAACCTTCAGCTTGTCTCTGGCTCTACCATTGACTTCTTGTGTGGTATTTGGCAAATTACTTAATCTTGTGTAGTTCCAATTCCCCACCTGTGACAGATGGGCATTTTAACATCCCAGAGATGTTGTGGAAATGAAGTTTGTATAGTGAAATGAGATTGGAAAAAGAGAAAGACAAAAAGAAAGCAAGAATCTCATTGCAGTATGCTAAATTAATGTATGAGACTATATCTATATGAGAATGAGTTGGAAATTTTAGGTGAGTCAGCTAGAAGTGTGAATGCAGTGTGCACATCTGAAAGTGCAGTAACTCTCTTCCATGAGAAGAGTCCCTCTTATTCGAGAAGTGTAGGTTTCCTTGAGGGGCTGGTGTGGAGGAGCTCTGATACTCATCCTACACTTCATTTTTCCAAAGTATCCATGTCTTGCCTCCTGTGCCTCAAAACCCTTCTTGAGGTCCTTGATCCCACTGTTCTGACTAGAAGGCTGCTCTAAAATCTTGCTACTTTGATAGTCAGTAATTTTTATCTAATTTCAAGCAACATTTATCCACAGCCAGTTTATACTACTTTGATCTTTTAGCAATGTAGGCCTTTATATTAAATAGATATTTTTCTCTCCCTGGCGATTCCTCCCAGTACAGTTCTAGACAGCAAGCATGTCTCCTCCCTTTGGTCTGCTAAAACGAACCTTTGGTTAGCTAAAATGGACTCTCCTAATTATGACTTGTAAGACAGGCCTTCTGTTCCCTGAAGATCCTTGTAACCCTTTTCTCCCCTTGTTCCATTTTTAATTCATTCCTTTTGAACGTGGCAGCTCATCAGATTTACATGCAGTGTTCCAGAAAAAGCCTATCCCAAATACTCTACATCTGCATTTCCCATCATACTTTCTTCCATCATACATTTTCCATCATGTTTATCTTATGGGTAATGTGTCCATCCAAGTTTTTCAGTTCTGTCTTATTTTCCAGCAATCACCTACTACTGCAGAAATTCTTGGAACTAACATAGTCTCTCTCTAAGGGCATGAAACTTTACTTTCAACTAAAGACTCTCCTATGTTGCAGTTGTTCAGGTTCTTCAGGTCATCCAATTCTTCTGGTGTGACAATCTCAGTTTCTCTGCTTGCTGAGGAAAGGATCTGTCTTTTCAGAACCATATGCAAGACTTGCACGTGACTACTTCACTGAAGCCTGACTACCTTTTGTGCTAAACTCAGTCTTCCAAACATTGAACAAGGTTTGTCCCAGGATTGATGCTTGAGAAAACTGTGGATATCCTCCTTTCCTGGCTGTACTTTTTCTTTCTACTCAGTCCATACTCACTTCCCTACACTTCGATGTTTACCATCTTTTGTTTTTTATCCTGATTTTCATTCTTTTGGGTGTGACAATGGTTCACCAGCCACCAGACCAAATGCATTACTGAAATCTGTGTGCATCTTTCATTGCTCCCTCACCAAGAAAATGTTATCTTCCCAAAGGAAGATAGCAAGCAGTGTATCCCATTTCCCATTCCCGTGACCCTGTTTCCATTAAGTATTTGCTGTGAAGTGGGGAAGCAGGGGCTGTTAACTGGCTGGAGCTGCTCCATCCAGCTGTGCCACTTGGGCAGTGCAGGTGCTTTTAGCTCTGATGTTAAAAACGTATGGTGGGGTTTGTGAGGAAAATCTGAGGACTCAGGGTCCCACACACTGAGAAATCTTGCATGCTGTTGAGGTCAGGCTTGCAACTATGTTTGCTTGCTTGGCTTCCCCTCCCTCCAACTCTTCAGTTACCAGCCCCTTGGAATCAGCCATTAACCTGGTCAATGGGGAGAAACAGCAAATACCAGAAAGGATAATGTGCATTTCTTAATTCCCGTTTGGAAACCTGACTGGTTGAAATGGTAAATGTCTCAAGAAAAGGCTGAAAAGGGTCCAAAATATGTCTTGCTTTTGTGATGCCAGCACACCCAGGGGCAGAAGGATGAGATGAATACTTCACTGAAGAGTGGTCTTTGGGGCCAAGATGGTAGTACCCTGCCAAAGCTGCCAAGGTGGGTTTGAACTGGGGTGCTGAATGGGCACGACTGAACTGTATTGTGCCATCTGATCCTTTTGTGTGATAGGACTGGTTATGGTGATATCTGGATGCCTTCTTATCCTTTTTGTGATATGACTTGAACCCAAAAACCTTGGTCCTCTCTGAGTGGGAGAGGTAACAGGTGCCAGAAGAAGAAGAGGGTGATGAAAGACATGGGGTAAGGGCAGAGAGAAAGGAAGAGATCACGCCAGAGGGGAAATAACCGTGTTTCAGGGAGGGACTAAAGCTGTTTCTCTGAAGTGAGACAGCAGCTCTTTGTTAAGGATATCAAGGACTGATACAGCACACAGAAATAAACCTGCCCACTTAGTTTTTATTAAAGATCTGAAAGGGTAGAAGGAAAGAAATTTACAATTTGTTTGGTATTTAGTTCAGGTAATTTTTTTTAAATTGTGTAATGAGAACACATTGTCCAAATTTTCATATGCAGATTCAATTAGTGTTCAGTTAATTAGCCTTTACAGATGAGATTAACTTAATTACATAACACTAACCTCTCTTAATAACTATTAAGGGTACGAAGGCTGCCTTTAATAAATTTAGAAGGGCTATATGTGTTTTTTAAAATCTGAAATGACACACACATAAATTAAACCAAATTACACACAGAGGACAACCATTAATGGTAATGATCAAAGGAAACAAACTATGCACATAGCTCAGAATCAGGCTGCTTAGAAGTTCATGCTGTTTTCCTCCTCTTGTCTGCTGGCATCCTAGTGATTTCACTAGGATTATTACTGGAGATGATGTACAGTCTGGGGTCATTCCTTCAAAGAGGGTTGCAGACTGATACAAGGTTGCTCTAATTAAATGTTAGCATGTGTTAAAAAAAAATTATTTTGGGTATTAGAATATTAGCAATTTTCTTTTTCAGGTGGTCTGAGGATAAAAGACATGTGAAAGCCCGTTGAAGGCTAAAAATCTGATCCATAAATGTCATTCATTGTCATAATGTGCCATAAATAACTGTATAGATTTTTTATCTCTTGATATGAGGTGTGCACTCAAACAATGATGCTGTGGCTATTAATATCACAGTGAAACAGAGCATCACATCTGATACAGGGTGATAAGGGTCGAGCATGTATGGGACTAGTTATGGGATATGGCATCTTTGGCTTCTGACTCACAAGTTTGCATATCCAGGGTGTCTTGGTAAAGTGACTGACATCAGATAATATCTGATACTTTTCAGAAGGCAGCAACAAAAGAAGTCTTTTTCCCTTGGCTGTTCTTGCACGGGTTATGTTTCCCACTTGCAGTGAATTTAGATGGGCTCATCACATCCATCTCCACAGAGCTCAGTAGCTTTTGTGACATTCAGTACACTACAAAATTCCAGGGCTACCCTCATTGCATTCTCTAGGACCCATTTAGGAGTCCAAATTTTGAGTTACTGTCAGGGGCATGCATCTGCTGGATCCCAGCTTTGTGGCCCTCTACAAACCATTTTATCTCATGACCCTGAAGGACTATAGTGAAGTTCATAAACCACATCATTTGTTTTCACCTGCAGGAAGCTGAAAGGTTCAAAGCATCCTCCATACAATCTAAGTCATATCCCATTTGCAGCCATGAGATCTGCAGGTATTGAGCAACCAAAAGGAATAATTTGGATATGCCTCCTGTTAAACACCCCAAAAATCAAAATGCATTGCTTCTGTCTGAAATACTGCCTCTTTCTGAAGACTTTGGCTTAGTGCCTACAACCATTTTCAGCAAGGAGGGGAGATGACATTGCTGCAGATTTTTTCCTTGCTGTGAGGAACTAGCAAGGTGAATATGCAATGAGGAGGAAATCGCTGAAGTGTCTGTCTTGGAGTGGCAGAGTCTATTGAAAAAAGGAGAGGGGATCCTTGAGCAATTGCAGCCCTTTCATGTATGCGACTCAGGCTGAAGCTTCAGCATTCGGTATCTGAAGAAAAGTGGTTGGCAATGACCAGACTCTGCTCTGTCTGATGCAAAACCCAAATCTTGTTCTCTCTCCTGGGGTTTGTTCCTGAATCCCTGAGAGCAGGATCTGGCCTTGCGAGTGGTTCTATCCTCAGATGCAGCTGATGATACGGGCTCAGAGGAAGGGGAGAATGCAAATTTCCTGCAGGGAGGCAACCGCCAGCCATGTAAACAAAGAACCTTCTGGGTGTGCAGCAGCCAGCCCACTTGAGCTGCTGTTTCCATGGTATACCAGATGCTGTAAAATATGCTTTCTTCAGGGGAAGAAGCTTTTCCTACTCCTGCATTATCTGTTTTTGATGATGGGCTGTCCCCAGGCTGGTACCTCACTGTATGGGCCACATACGACAAGTCTCCTCCAGCCCAACTGTTTTCTGAGTGATGATGATAATTCACATTCTGCAGCTTCCAAACAAAGAAAAACCTAAATGATTTTTTTTTAAACTTGGAACATCATTGCTATCTATGCTTTTAATTGTTACTAGTGAGTGTTTAATGTGCTACAGTTCTTCCTGATGCCCATGGTGTCATACCATAATACTGGGTATTGTTTTGCTTTTCTATTTCCTTCTGTTTTCCTAAAAAATCAGAATACATATTTTTCCCTGATTATTCTCTTCCTAATACCCATGTTGCTTTGTTATAATTCCTGGTTTAGGGACGTTAAAGCCACTGGGTACAAGCCAGCAGTTACCATTTCTGAGTTTGACTGAAGATCACCCAGTGGATAAATATGAGGAAAGGAAGCAAAGAGAGGTGGTCTCTACCTCCATTTTCTTTAAAACAGCAGCTGGGGGCAAGCAGGCGCTTGTTTATATCATAGATGCTAAGTACAAGTGCAATTATAAACATGGACAAGTCTGCAATAATTGCTTGAAGAAAACCAGCCTCAGCCAGTGAAAATAAGTTACCAAAAGCACTCATGAGGCTTGCTGTGCTTCAAACATGACTCACGGGAGGAGGAGGAGGATGTTTTTAGGGTACCTGTCTACTGGAAGCCGTGTTTGGGGATGCTGCTGCTGCAAAACTGGCAGGGCTATGTGTGTGTGGCATATCCCCTCACTCTGAGTCCACGCAGGTTCATTGGCTTTCCCCGTGGCTATCAAGAGCAAACACAGGTGCCTTTTTATGACTCCAGCTGTGCCTTGGTGTGTAAGGGACACAGGCACGTGCTCTCTGCCTTGCCTACACTTGGCCACCACAGCTCCACAGGGTTCTGTGTGTGCTGTTGGCTTCTCTTCCCCAGGCCTGCTGCCTTGAGAGCTGCTACCAGGTGCTCACCAGGCCCTTGAAGGAGGCCAGGACAGCAGTGGTGAACAGTGCAGGCAGGTAGTGGTGAGTTTGTGAGTGCAGTGGTGCAGAGCATGAGAAAGCGTCCTCGAGTGTAGAGGATGAAGGCTTCTTTTACTCCTGAGGATGCTTTCTTGCAGTCTTTCCCAGGTGCTTTTCAACTCCTTCTCTTCCCCCATCCTGCAGGCTTGTAGTTCTCACTTTAGGGGGAAAAAAAAAATTAAGTGTGGTTAATTTTAAGCCAGTGCAATTATTTAGGAGTCCTGGAGGTGGAAAACCAGTTACTGGTTAACAGACCTGATTTGTAATATGTTCTGCCTGACCCCCCTATTGTTGTGAGCCAGAAGCAGTTCTTCCAAGAAGCTGGCTCTCTGGAAGGCTTTTTCACTGAATCATTTAAAGCCTAGGCTTCTTGAAAATGTTAATATCCTGCTGGCTCACTGGAATGCAGCTGGTGGGTACAGCAAGTGCAATACCTACGTGCGTGCTTGCAATCCAAAGCACAAGCGAGCAGGCAGGGTTCAGGCTGAGGTGTGGGTGTCCTTGCTGAGGGCTCAGGCTGGGAGGGAGGTGGGCTGGAGAGCAGAGCTGATTTGGCATCGTCCCCCAGGACTGGAAGCTCCTCTGCCCTGCCCAAGCCGTGGTACAGCAGGGCTTGGCACCCCTGGTGTGGCTGTGCCCGGTGACCTCGAGCCGTGCCCATTTCTGGGCAGAAATGTCAGCTTGCATCAGTAGGCAACCTTCATGATGCTGAAATCACAGCAACTGCAGGCTGAAATCCTGCAACAGCTGGAGTATCTCTGTAGCAAAAATGCAGGTCGGTGTGAATGCATATGTGCCTTTTCCCCTCCCTCGGTGACTGCAGATAAAAGCCTTTTTGAGTTAGCTCTGTGTATTTGGGTATTACAAAGGCTTTCTCCACCTTTGTTTGCTAATGGATGAGGCTTTTCTGCTTACCTCAGTAGTAAAGAATTTTTCAGAGAAGAATATATATTCTTTTCAGGCAATATACATTCCCCTCAGGCCGTCATCTGATCCACCTCTTCCATTATTTTATCCTTAGTGTGTCTTCTTACATGTCATCCCATGTTTTTCGTAGCTAAAGGAAAATCTAGAGTTCTTGCCTTAAACTGGAGATGTATTGTCCTGCAGAATAAAAGTATTATGAGTCCAGGATTTAAAAAAAAAAAAGCAGCACAACTGTACTGTAAGAATAAAAAAAAATAATTGAGGGGCTCTATAAGAGGAGGACTGTATGTGGTGGCAAGTGCTTTGCTAATTTGGACAATAAGTTAGCACCCAAGGGTGCTAAGTCAGATCATTACTTTGGTTACCAGATTTGCTTAGAATGGTAAAATGCTCTCAAAGCATACACACATTACACGGGCTTGTTTATTTATGTCAGCAGTAGAGGTATTTACAGTCGTTTGTATTGTTTTAGCTAATAATCTGTGGTATGTCATAAAAACCAAGTAAGACTCAATATGAGACATAAGTATTCTACACTGTTGGTGAATTTTCTCTTAAGAATGAAGATGGATCGTGATAGTCTTTCTTCCATTAATATAAATGCAGATTAATGCAATCAAATGTGTTACTTTTTCCATAGACAAGTTGCAAACATAATGGAGTACGGTTCTCAAATATTGCAGTTTCATTAAAACAGATTTTTTTAATGTTCACTTTCAGGGATATATTTTGCACACCTTCTTAAGATTGATCAATTTGAATTCATTTAAGACACTAACAATTTAGTATAGTGGCAGGTTTATTTAGATAAATGGATACAAATTTTCATCAATTATGAAAATGAAACACAGTAAAAATACTAAAAATTTGTAAAAATAAATCTGTTTACTGTTCTGCAGAGTGTACCAGCTGACTGCCTTGTGCTAAACTCTGACTTGGCAGGTTTGGGGTTTTTTTAAATAATGTGACTAAAACCAAAACAAGATGACCTTGCCATATTCCCTGTGCTTCCCTTTTGTGTAGTAAGTCATATACTTATCCTCTTACTAATTTCTCTGTCAGTTTTCCACCCATTTGCATATCTGAAAAAAATTGATTCAGGACCAAAATGATGAAATTAGTTAAGAAAGAATAAATAATGAAATGGTAACAGATTTTGGAGTGTAAAACCTTGATGAAAACATGCTTCATGGCTGTCCTTGTCTTTTTTTGTGGTTGGGATTTGTTTCTCCAGCCACCATTTCTAGACTCCGTGTATGTCACATATGGACAATGATAGAAAGGTGAAGTTATGAGTTAATACCATGGCTCTCCTGGCTGAGGTTCAAAGCTTTGTGTGGGTTAGAAACAGTGTGTAATAGAGCTTCTGCTGTGCACTTCTCTAAAATACTGTGTTATTTTTCTTTCTTCCAGGGTTTTTGGGAAAACCACAAAAAACTCATAACGGAGTATGGACCTATTTGTGGGTAAGCTTAGCAGTTATATCAGCTTTCTTCTTTCTGGCTCTTGCTCTTTGAGTTTGTGGGGTGGGAAGGGAGAAAATACCAAGATGTTCATCAAAATGCAGAGTGCAGTGTTTCAGTCTGGGGGACAGAGGTGGAGGTGGTTTGATTACATGCAGCAAGTACTCTTGGCTTATTTTAGTTCAGCATTTGGCATTGGACTTCATTTTTATCTCTCTTATTTTAATTATGCACATAAAGTTTAGTCCTTTTCAGAACTGTACAAAGCTACCAGCCTTCAATATTCTCTTTTCATCTGCATATTCTTTATACTTGCAGCGAACAGTGGAAATAATAATTTGTCATCTTAAAAACCCCTCAGTTTATGAAATAGTATGAATTTGATTCAGCTGTTGCTATCTATATTTATGCAAAATTTCTAAACTTAAAATACAATGAAATACAGATTAGAAATGAGGCGTTCCTCTCTCTATAGCTCAGCTGTGCTATCTTAGCAGTTTATTAGAAGTAAAGAGGGTTTAAGCAGTACATCCCTTCGTGGAAGCCCTTCCACATTTCTCTGAATGTCATTTCTGTTCCAAGAACTACTTACTTTCCAGTTGTCATCATTTTAAGTGGGAAGGTAGTTGTTTGATGGTATCTCCTATTGTTGTGGACAGTTGGTGTTTGTAGCATAACTATTATTTCAATATATAATTATCAAGCAATATCCACAAAGTACAGAAAATGTCAATTTTTTTTTTTCCCCTGTGGTCTGCAAGGAGTTTAGGACACTTGTAAGAGAGCATATATGAATGTCTGGGTGTGTACATATTTGATTACAAAAGATACCAATATGTTCTTTATGCTTTTCCAGCAAAAAAGCTGTAGCAGAAAGAAGTCAGGCTCAGGCATTTGATGCTCCAGTCACAGCCGCCTTGTGGCATTTATGCTCAGCCCTAAGGACAAAGTGCTGCAAGAAGTGATGGAAATAATGAATTCCAGGGGTTAGGTACTTGTCTAGGAGGAAATAACACAGTGTCTTGGCTGGCCAGGAATGGGAAAAGATATTCATTAATGCTGTGGCAATTTGTATGTTGTGTAACAAATGGAAAGTGACTGAGGCTTATTATCTCTGTGACCTTTGGTGTGATGCCCTTAAATGACAATAATGTAAGAACACTGGCATTCATTCCTCAGTATACTCCCCTCCTTATTAATATCATGCCAATTTCTTTTTCTAAGCTGAATTTGAGACAAGTTGCTATTTAGTCATCTGTCTGCTAACTCAGCCAGGCAAGGCTATGTCATTGGAGAAAGAGATGTATAATTACAGTGTGTGAGCAGATAGAAAGTTTCATTTCTCCAGTCTACTTACAGACTGTTAGGGAATGAAACCTCTGTGAGACTTGCATGGACTGCAAAGCTGGATGTTGGTGGTCGTGGTCAGCCAGGATGGTTCTGCCTCTTTGGGCTTCTCTAGGTAGGAAGAGAGAGCAGATTGAACATAAGTATGCTTCATTTATTGCATGCATGGAAAACTCAATTTGTGAGGCATCTAGGAAGCTGGCAGAGAAAAAAAACGCTGCTTTTTTATATCTCCCAGGAAAACAAAGCTGGATGCAAACAATGCTGTGTTCGAGGTAAGGTCTATTTGCAGTTGAAGGAGGATGTTTTAAAACCTGGCTTGCGAGCTGCTGTTCAATAGGTGGGGTATGTGTCAGGGGGTATTTATCACAGTCCTGTCAATTAAAGAAATTCCTTCTCCGTCCTTGTAAGTCTTCAGCGTGATTCTTTCTGTGGTTCTTTGAAATAGGCAAATAAATGGTAGGTGTGTTTATGTGTATACTCCCAGCAAAGTATTGGATCTGGCAGATGGACTAAGATGTGGCATTTTTCTTTTCCCAGATTGAAAACTGCTTTCCAATAAGCATAAAGAGCAATGATCTTTATTTCTACAGTGGTGAAGTGAGTTGAATACAAATCTTTGGAACTGAAGCCTTTTTTTCTTCCTAAGGTCACTTGAATAGTCTGAATGATACCATCACAACTGTTTTCTTTTGTGTGTGAATTGGTTTCCTTGACAACAGGATGTCAAATCAACTTTTCAGCTTTAATCAAGTCAAAACAATATATCCCTTCCATTCCAAAAGGCCTCAAGTCGGAGAGAATTATTTCAAGTAAGGCTTTTGTAGGTCACAAAAGCTTTTTTCCCCCCTCGCTCCCGTGTGCAAATATAAAGGAGAGGTGATGGTGTTGATATTTTATAAAGGGAGACAATGCAAATAGTCATCAGTTGTGAGTTTGTGCTGTGAAAACTTTGTTTTCATACAGAGGTGGCCCAAGATGGAGGCCAAGGCAGAAACAAACAGCTCTGGTTTGGTGCAAAAGCAGAGATGGAGCATTTCTATTCAACAAGGGAATCCAAGCCAGTGATGTGACTTGTGAAGAGGTCCTGCAACAGAGTGGTAGTCTTTGATTTAGCTATAATTTGGAGTACCTTCTATAAAAATGCTTCCTCTACAATATGTGTACTATTTCTCCATAACAAAGTTAAAGAAATCCTACTTGGAAAACAATGTACTAATACATATTAAGATTTGCCTTGAATATTCTTCTATTAACATAGGAGCTCTGCAGAACAGTAGCCCTGCTTGCTGTGGAAATTTGTGATTTACACAACTCATTTTTTTGATGAATATTGATGCTTTGATGCTTTATTTTCACCTCCACCATGCCCAATTGTTCCATTTCAATTGCAGGTTAATGGCTACTGGAAATAGGTGATAAAAGCAGACAGAGAAATCAAGAGGGATAATATATTTTATGGATTCAGAAAAGCAACTACTACAACGTAAGGAGAGGGAGGGATAGAGAGAGCGACTTAGTTTTACTTTCCATGTACACTTCATATGCATTTGACCACTCCACTGCAATTGCATCATTATGACTTTACAGAACTATAAGCATGTATGGCTGATTTGGAGTTAAAGAAATCTGCCAAAATAAGTAATATATGGCCCAGCAACATGCTACCAGTGATAGTAGAAAATATGACACTGCCCCAAGCGGGCAACTGATTGCTCTGGGATGAAGAAACTTATTCTGCCTTTGACTGTAGCAATGCATTTGGACGTGGGGAAGAATGTAAGAGATCCTAACATAGACCTCACTGTGTATAATCAAAGAATGAGAGCAGATTAAAATTCAGTGCCATTTGTGGGGTGACACTCTTTCTTCATGTTGTTTTGCATCTGAAATAGGTCAAACCCTATTCTTACTCTGCCTTGACTTGAAGACTCAAATTCAACCTGCTGTGAGAAGACTGAAGATGTCTGTAGTAGAAGCTCTGTTTTGTCACTGTGGGGGCTTGGGGCTTTCCCCTTTAGTGCATGGAAGAGGGACATGTGTTTCTGGGATTTGGGCATCTGGAACTTTACTCAAAGCCTTTTCCTTCCTTCTGCCCTCATCAAATACCTTGGGACAAACCTAAGGTGGATAGGGCAGGGTCTCCTCCTGCAGGAAGCAGCTGATGTCTTCAGCATGGGCCAAATTTAACTGAAGAAACAATGTCTTTATTGCTATTTTAATTTCCCAAAGTTTTTTAACCCTTCTATTTCTAGCCTTATTCTGCTTTCTGTAGAAAAAGTATTCTAGGACAAGTATTCTCATCTTTGTTTCTGATGGCTTATGTAAAGAAATAACTTAGTTTTATGAAAAAATATTATCCTGTTTAATATCCTCTTTTGCACTGGGGTGGTCTAATGGCCTCACTACCTCTCTTGAGATACTTCCTTTAGTTTGATATTTTAAAGAATTTACTTTTCATATTTCAGCTAGAGAAAATCACACCTGGACACTTATAGGGGGAAACAAGCTTCCTGTTGCTGTTTTAGAGCTCTTCATAATCTCTGTTTCACACATAACCTCACTGGGTATTCTGGTAGCCTCACTTGCCTGGATTTTTGTTTTCTTAAGGAGCAGTATATTTTTTGGCCAGTGTCAGGTCTTTCATATTGCATCAAGATTTATTTTCTTCTCACTGTTTTCTCCTTTATGTGTTGTGATAAAGTTCTTTGACTCTATAAGATTGTTGATCAGCCCCAGAATTGCTGTTGTGGGTTAGAGTTATCTCTTTCTTCCATTAACTACCTGCAAATTGTGCAGTACAGCAGAACCCCTACCTTTGAGCACAATGAGTAATCACATTAAAGTCAATAGTATTACTCAACATGCTTCAAGTTAACCAGAAGTCTGTCTACCTTGCTGAATCAGGCCCATAAAAAACCAATTGCTTCTGTGCCTTAAAAATATTTTTAGTGCTGTTGGTACACATAAACACCTAGTTCTATTGTACCTGGAAGAAGTTAATGGGGAGAAAAATATTTCTTCTCCCTCCCTACCCTCTCTTTTGATAGCACTTTGCATGTAGACAATTTAGTTGCTCTTCTGTGAAATGTGTTAGCTATTCCCTCTGAAATAGAAAATACTATTGCATAAATGGACAGAACAATAGGACAATCTTAATGTTTTAAAGTTAAACTTTCAGGCACCTTTTTTTTATTATTATTGTTATTATCACTATGAGGATTTGCCAATAGTCACCTATTTTTTTAAAAGTTGTCTTTTAAAAAAGAACTGAAACCCAACAACACTCCTGGCAGAAACTCCAGGGCAGAATTCATGGTACAATGCTACATCTCCATTTGAATCCGCACACTTAACCGTAATTAGGTATTGTTTATAGTTGGCTCCAGTGGTTAAATCAAGCTGCTGGAACAAGTCCTGTGAGTTACTTTTGGGTATATCATTATCAGCTTCTCCTCTTGTCTCTAGAGCTAATTGGTCTTAAAAACATACATAGCCTTCTGTGGGACTGATGCCTAAAGGTTTACCCAAAAGGTGGCATGCCCCACTGTTCTGAGAGCTGGACTCTGTGTCACTGTTACAGGTAGAATCAGAATTGTTTTTGTGGCTGGCTGATCATTATTGGAGCATTTTACGTTCTGCATAAGCTGATCTGTGGGCTGCAGTTTATTGGCCAAATT
The DNA here is from genome assembly GCA_013397915.1 of Daphoenositta chrysoptera. Taxonomy (NCBI): domain Eukaryota; kingdom Metazoa; phylum Chordata; class Aves; order Passeriformes; genus Daphoenositta; species Daphoenositta chrysoptera. Next base: position 235,848 of record VZRO01003281.1, on the reverse strand, counting down.
TATGGTAAATTAGTTGACTAGTTTAATTCTGGCATGTTTCAAATGTACTTAGGTCTCTGGAACATTGCAAATTGATACCTGGTGTACTAGTAATGTCAAAGGTATTTATTAATGAGCGGCTCATAGCCACAGACAAATCTGCTGTGTAGACTGTGACCTCCCATGAGAGCTGTGCAACTTGAACTTGTGTATTCTGTGATGGTTCTTGATTTGTTACCATAGTCTCTGGCTGTCCCAGTAAGGTCCAGGGACATTTGTGTTCTGTTTATTCACAGAACTCCAAAGCCCACCAAAATGTCACAGTTCCAGCCCTCAGCACAGGCAAAGCCATTTGGATGGAAACCTTTGGTGCAAGTGCTGATCTCTTCTGTGTGCAAAGCTCTCCCACTCCTCTCTGAGCCTCCAGATGTGGCCCTGGGGTGTCCGAGCTGCAGGCATGTGCTCACTGTTGCACTTTTACCAAGTTTGTTTCCTCCATCCAATCCCTCCATGTCTCTACTGCAGCTGTTTAAGCCCGTGTAAGTCAAAGACCTGATGTAATCTTTTACACCCCTGGAAAGAGAGTGTGAAATCCAACCGTATGAGACAGGCATTTTATGTGCTCTTGGCAAGGCAACAAAGGACACTGCCTGTCACCTGCACCGGGTTCCTGATGCTTGTTTCTGAACTCATGGCATGTGCAAATTGCTGTGATCGTAGCTCCAGCAAATTACTGTTTGTGTAGGGGAAATCTCCTGGCTGGTATGGCTCCGCTGATGGATTTGGGCAGACACAGGATGGCTCTGTGAGGCTGGCCAGGACTGTGTCAGCTCCTGAGACTGACAATGGAAGCAGGAGCAGGCCCTTGTACCACATCTTAGCATCTGAGGAATCTAATTATATCTTGGCCTGCCTCTGTGTGTTCATATAGCAGCCTTGGCCAGGAGAAGGTTTCACCTCCATTTCCTCCTGCAGAAGTGTTTCTTCTTGGTTCCTTGCAGGCTGGTACTGTGCAGCATTCAGCTGTTGAAGCACAGTCCTTGTGAGCTCTGTTTTAGGATTATTTGAAAAGTGAAGTTTCTTTTGAAAACGTGCTGAGGAGTGTTTTACAGCTAATATACAGCACAGGTGATCTTTGATCTCTGCTGCCTGCTTCTTAGCTAATTAATGGTTAAAATTTTAATTTGAAAGGGAATGAGACTGCTTAACAGATTGCTTCTTCTTATCATATTACACCTGCATACCACAACGTGTCATCCTCATTCAGGGAAGGGGGAGGAAATATTCTGAGTTACAAAAACTAGTTTCTTAGACTCAATTTCATGTTGCTCTACCGTCTTCATTGTCTACTGGAGCCTGTATTTGTTAAACTTTTTAACAAGCTGTAAAGTCCACCTTGTCATTTCCCCCCCACCCCTTCCCACCATTTGGAAAGAAACAGGTGGAGAGCTTCTTAAAGACTGAAAAATCTGAGGCATTATTTCAGTACACCAATCCTCCTAGAAAGTATGGCAAAACAGCAGCATTGTAGATTTAGCTGTGCATATTAAATGCTTTCATTAGAATTTCCCACAGCACTCAGAAGTATTGATGCAAACCTAAAGCAGATACATGCAATATGCAATGTTCAGTAGCTATTAATGGTCTCTGACTTCACTTGCTATGTATCTGATTATGAACTGGTGCTCCCAGTGTCGAGCATGGTAATTTTTTAATGCATTTCCTGAATAATTCCCCCTCACTCTGCATAGAGGGAGGAAAATGCATCATGCCTCCCAATGTGTGTGTGTGCGCGTGTGCCCTTCTTGGCAGCCTTTGAAGCAGACCAACTTTAACACTCAATTCAGGAACTTCTCCATGCCTTGGTCACTTCTCACTCACAGGAGAGTCAAATTCCTGCACCTCCAGGTGACTCCCTAATGCCAGTTCGCCCTTCTTTCTGGCAGCCCAAAGAAATCTAAAAAGCAGCTTGTGACTGTTTTGTGACTGTGCTATGAGGAGCGTTGAGCAGAAGGCATTTCCCTTTTCCACAGATGCCCCCCGGGGGTCTGGGGAAGGATGCAGAGAAGACACTGCAGACCAGCAGCCTGTTGTGTGTGCCTGCTGCCTGCAAGCCTGGCACAGGCTGGAGCACCCGTGGCTCTGTCCCCGTGTCCTGCCACCTGCTAGGAGCCCCAGGATGCAGGTGCTGGTTAGACCTTCTCTGCCCGTGCTGGGGAGCCCTCAGACAAGACCTCGTGGGGCTTCTGCCCCTTAGGACAGCAAGGCATTGCACAGGAATGGATTTGGGATTGTCTATTAATTAGTTTCTTAAAAATAGTCGTATTTTCCTTTGTGAGGATGGCTACACTTTGCCAGCTGTCTACAGAGGCATTTCCTATCAAGTGCTGCCTTCAATGCTGTTGTTCAATGGTGCCACCACTTCGTTGGGGTTTGTTCTGGTTTTGGCTTTTTCCATTCACGACTTTGACTTGTAGGATCTGTATTTATGCTTTTTCATACTTCCTTCCCTCCCCCCTTAAATATTTGCTCTGGGGTTTTTTTTCTCTTACTTCTCCCCATCCTCTTTAGCTCTATGCTATCTTTCCTCCATGCTCTAATTTTTATTCCTCCCTGTTTTTCTTAATCTGTGTTGAGTTGAAAACAGTAACGTGACCTGACAATTTTAACGTTATTCCAGGGTTTTTATGTAATTCCATAAATCTCTTCATTACTTTTTTATTGTTTTCTCATATACAGGTTTTAGTTTTTCCTCTACCTTATTAGTCTGGGGATCAATTTTAGTCTACTATATTTTATTAGCAGAAAGGGGAACAAAATATCTCCTTTTTCTTTGTTGGTTTGGCACCATCTTAAAATTACCCTTTTTCTCTGTTTGACTACCTCTCTTCTTTCCCTGGAGAGTCTGCTTTATGTCAGACCTTCTGCTGGTAGTGAACTGGGTATGATTTCATCAGGCAATAGGCAAAAGTATACCCCACTGCAGAGGAAGAAGTTGTTTTCAGCTGTTACTTCGTTCATTTGTTTTTTCCTGTCTTGGGGAGCATGGAATGAGCTGAGCCACCATTACCCTGGGGATTGTGAATCTTTCTTTCCCTCCAGTAAATGTAGTGGCTAAACCTGAAGGCTTGTCTTGAAGGAGGATTTATTTTAGTCATACTGATAAAATTCTACAAGTATAATTAAAAAGCTATAGCAATGTCAAAAACCCTCCCATGCAGAGAAACAGCAGTTCTGCAATGACAGACACTGCGTCAGGGAAAAGACTGACCATGTCCCCCAGCAATTATAGGGGTATGCTCCCACAGGAGTTTTCTCTAGTCTAACTTTATTAAGATCCAAATCATGTCTTGTCCCAGAATCTCCTCTCTGCCCCATGCAAACAAGCCTGAAAACAGTGGTCTGGACCTTCAGGCTGTTGTTTACTTCAGTGTAGCTCCATTACAGGCATAGAGTCATGACTATTGGAGGATCTTGACCCAATGTTTTTAGGTCTCTCATGTTATATAACTTCAATTTTTCACTGATGGTGCCTACTGAATAAAATTAGGTTTTGTACAGCGAATTTTAAGACATACCCAGAAGTCTTAAAGTAGTTTACAGAAAAAGGAGTGAGTTGGGAGCAATGTTCTGACTGTGTAAGGTCTAGCAGCAGACATTTTATCACTCAGCAATAATCCAAGCTTTTCTGTCAATGTTGGAATCTATTTTATTGAAAAAGGATCTTGGCAAGGACACTGGGAATTGCTGCAGAGTCTTTCAAAGTGACATTATGAGAGAATCTTGGTTCTTCGGGACCTTTTATTGTATGGAACATCTTATGAAATACTCTGTGTGAAGGGCCAAAGTAAAATGTTACCAAAGCAGCCTAACAATTTTATATGTTCTCTGGCTGTCCATTTAGGCCAGTAGGAAATAAGCTGTGTTTGGGGCAGGAGAAGGAGAAAGTAGGTCTCCAAGTGCAGTACAGAGACAAATGTTAAACTAGGTCAGATGGTAATGTAACATCACATGGAAAGGCATTAGTTTTTAAATATTAAATTCTATTACAATAATTTAAATTTTTATTTTTGAAATAGAGAAGTATATTACAAAATGGGAAGATTAATATTTAAATTACCTAACTTATTTTTACTACAGACCCATATTTTCTCCTGTCTCAGTGGCATTTTATTTGCTTTTGTCCTGTAACTAATACAATTGGATTTTCATCAGTAGTGAAGAACAGAAGCTTGTGAAACTACAATAATTTTCATCCTGTTCATTTCCTAAGCAAAATATTTAAACAAATACACAATTTGTAGGTCTTGGAGCAGACCCTGACACCCCTTTGATATGCCACTGTGTTTATACCTACTCACAGGACTGCTCTGGGCGTTGCATTCAGTGCATTTCCCACTCTCTTGCCTCTTCTAGGCTCACCATTTTGGATATTGGGTTTCTGCAGGCACACGTGCATTCCCTGCACTGGCTGGCACATGCACATGGCTTCCCTGCACTCTGAAATCCACAGGCTGTCCCTGCTGCCAGAGGAGTGGCAGCAGAGGATTACACAGAGTTTGGAGGACAAGGGGCATTGCTGGCAGTGCTAACCCTGCCAGGCAGGCAGCATTGCCTGTCTACTGGAAGGTCTCTGCTGGATTAAAAGGCTCCAGGTGAGAAGAGCGTAATCAATAATTGCAGATATTAAAAGTGGTGCCTTCTCACGCTTTCCTACCTTTTTTCCCCTTCCTTCTTTGCCTACAGGGCACGAAGCATCTGAATCCCCCAGACGATTGCTCATGCATTTACATTTTCATTTGCTTGGTTTATAGCAGGATTGTTCCAGCTTTTGGGAGGGGCAGCTATCAAAGATGTACAGGCACTGCCATTGTGTTTTATTGTTCCAGTCTATTTTTCCCTGTGAATGTAGGTGGGAGTTTTTCAGTGGGTTGGTTTTGTGTTTTTTTTACTTTCTCTTTCTTCTAAGAATTTATAACCCTTTTATTGTCAGACTTCAATCATTTTTGATAGATCAATATATTTACTTCAATGATGGTTCATCCTACAGTTGTGCTTGTATTTTTTTTTTCTTTGTTTATAGGGGTTATGAATAGATTCAGGGGGTTGTATCTCTGCTATACCTCTGTCATTGCATGAAGATCAAGTTGCTCGAACTTGGCCCAATATCTTTATATTTAGAAGGAATATTAGGTGTCTGCATTGGGCTGTGTTCAAATCTACTGCTTTTCCCCTCTTTTCTAAGTAGACTTTGAGCAATTAGAAAATCAGTTTTTTTCAGAAGTGTTCTCAGTAACCTCAAGTATGACTGCAGGTGTTTCATGTACATTGAACTGTTCGGAGGCAAAGGCTCGAGGAAACTGCTCCAGCAGACTGCGGAGATCCAGAGGGTTTGGGGAGTAACACAGCAAGGCAATGTTGAATGACAACACGGACTCAAAAATGAGGCAGGTCCATGGGAATCCTGTGGTCTCCAGCCAAGCAGCTATGACTGAGGCAGAGAGGAGAAATTCTTGAGTCTACATCTCACTCATGTCCCCAGGCAGCCAGATGTGGGCCTGGGACAGCTGTTCAATGCAGCTGTGAAGAGAGCTGACACGTGTGCAGTGTCAGTGTGATTGGCTGGGATCTGTCTGGGGGTCAGTAGAAGGAGTGGGTGAGCAGGACCTGCTGGTGAAGGTGAAAGAGCCTGTGGAAGAGAGGGCTCCATGTACTATTCCATCCCCAGGGATCTGGGTTGTTTCATGATGCAGTGATGTACATGCCGTTTGTTATGCAATTGCCCCCTTCTCCCACCACAAAGAAGGGAGCAGCAAAGGAAGTGTGTTTGTTACAGCTGATAATAGGTACAACATGGTAAATGGAAAATAGGTCAGCTAGGCAGTGCTCTCACTAATATTACTGTGTGAAACATGATCCATATCTTATGACTACACATTAAACATGGGAAAAATCCCTGAACATGCATGGATTTCAGCAAGGTTTAATAATTTAAACCAGGTGAGCATATTAGCTGTTTGTAGGATGTAATCCCCATAGTTGCTTTACCAGAGCCATATACACTCTGGCGTTTGGTACATTCATTTTTAGGCTGAAATAATTTTCCATGTTGTGAAAGCCGTGACTCAACTACCTCTCAGCAGTGCATTGTCCATTTGTAGCAGCAGATTTTCCTGGAAGTCATTACTTTGGAGTGCCATTGTCAGCTGTACACATCACTCCTGCTCTTCTTGTCCTTTGTGGTGCAGATTTGCTCGTTGTTGTTAGTGAGGATGTTACTGCTGATACACAAGCTATCAGGTTTTTCTGTTCTTTTCTTTCTTTTCTATCTCTGTTGAATTGCAGTTTCTTTTGTCTTCTGCGTGGTGCACTGAGAGAGGTTAGGAAATTTATCATGGTTATTTTTAATGGGTTTTTAAAGTCCCGCACGACACAGATTGAATTGATTCAGGAGAATTTCCTGGAGCTGTAGCATTGTACTATTAAAAATAATTTTATCATTGCAATTTTTCTGTAAGAAAATACATCTATTTTTTTCCTTCTTTCCTATAATAAAGCCCTGCTTTCTAATGTTTCTACATGGTCAGCTATTAGCCATTTCCCTAGATAATTTAGGTTGGTCATGTGCATTTTTATTGTAAAGAATTCTGCTAGTGGTTTAATGACAAATGCATCAAGAATTGGGAAATTACTTTTATTAGTGTACATTTAATAATGCATTAAAAAAAAAATGGGTTTGTGTGTGTGTTCATCTTAAGAATGTATAGAAAAAGTACATGCTGCTATAGCTAAAAAATTAATCTTTCCTGTATGCATTTTGTATGCTGGAGTACAAAAAAGTACATTCCCAAGAGCTCAGTAGGTGGTTACTATCTTTTATTTCTTTGTTTAGACGTATTTTTTTAGGCAGACTGTACAAGAAAAGCGAGTCCCAGTGACTGTCCCCCTCGTGGCCAGTCTGACAAGGCTTTCCTTCCCTGAGTAAGGCTGTCCATTGTTGGCTGGGATCTGTGTCTTTATTGCACACAAACCAAATGAATGAGTTGCTCATGGCTTCCCACTTATGAAATCCTGCTTTCACTTGCTTAAACTTCAGATATTTTCAGGCTAGTAAGCATGACCAAGTCAAATGTCACTTCTTATTCTGCAAAACGGTCTATTACATGTGTAGTTACTTGAAATTCAATTTCTCTTACTCATTCCATCCTGCTATGTTTATGATGCAAAAAACCTCCCCAGTCTATTTAGTCCTATCTATTATTGAAGAATTAAAATATTCTAATATTAAGACAGTATTATTTCAGAAATGGATGCATCTGCATTAACATGATCAGAGCAAAGGTATTAAGAGGGATGGCGTACAATATAATGTAACTCTCTCATTGATTTAAGATCAAAATCCCAGTAAGAAGGAATAAACTGAAAGAAAATTATGTACATGTTTATTTCAGATACATTCAAAAATAAAATATTGTTTCATCCACCACTGCTGATCTTATTTACAGGAGGCAGATGAGCTGTCCTGCCTATAAAGAAATGAAAGATAAAGTGCAGAATTAAAACAAACAGAAGCAGCCTTCTGATTTTGAATGTCTCTGTTCTGAATGCTGCTTTTGAAGAAATGTATGAGGACATGACTTTTCAGCAGATAGGGGTACTTGGTGTGTTCTGAAAGCCTTTTCTTTCCTTCAGGGCTAAAATGGCTAAGCAAAACCGGAGAAATGAAGAACTCCAGTCACACTTGAGTTCTGGCCATGATAAGTAAAGCATACATGAGATGAAGGTCACAGAAAGGCAGAGTTATGGATGGCTTTTCTATGTACCCTGATGTCAGGTCTCAGGGAGGAATAATAACACAAACCTCAATTTTATCATGGACAGAAATGCTTTATGAGAGGCAGAAGTCAGATCACATGGGTTTTGTTTTAGTTGCCCTGAAATGTTTGCTCATATGAAGTTTAATGATGGGTGTGTAACTATAAATTTTATTACACTTGTGCTTTTATTATAGCCAACCTGCTTTATCGCCTGCTGTATCTTGTGATGTCGTAGTATCACAAATTATATTTAAATCCTTTGACCGCCCTCCCGTTTCATTTTCTCCGTATGGTCGCACATATGCTCTCCTTCTTTTGTCTCCTGGCCCCAAATTTTCCTTGGGTCCTGCACAGTGACACACACATGCTCCCCTGCTTTCTGGGACACTGAGGACCCTCCTTGGCTCCATGGGCACGTGTTCAGATAGGTCCCCCACACTTTGCTAGAAAGCATGCCTGCACTGCATTGCCCTCCTCTCCATGTCCTCTCAGCCATATTATTCGATGTAGCAGCAGAGTCACTTCCCTCCTCTTCTGCAAGTGCGCTGCTCTGTCTCCATTTATCTCGTACGAAATGGCTTTAGCCCTGCCAGGGTAATGCTGCCTGTTGTTTCCCAGAAATTGCTTACCTGTCTGTCAAAAGAAGCTGCTTAGAGCTCCGAACTAGAAATCTAGATAAGCATTCAGCAGATTCCTATCCCTTCCTTACACGAGTTAAAAAAAAAAAAAGATTGAGGAAAGGTTACTGTTGTTTAGACCAAGTAACATTGTCTGCTTATCCTCCTCAGCCATCTTGTAAGTTTTTTCTCTTCACTCCACTGTAAAAATAGGTAGCACTGTTGAATATAAATAATAGACTTATACAAATCCATACAAATGAACACTCTGTTCGTAGTAGCGAGTAAAGTTTGGAGATACAGAAAGTTTGCTATCTTACAGAGGTAACCTTCCCTAGAAATAATAATCCAGTGTTCTGGAAATAGTAACCCGATGGTTTTTCCCTCAGGGTATGGCAAAGGAGTACTTTAGTAGTGAATTAAGTGCAAAGAGCAAGAGATGAGACTGTTCTCACGCTGGATCTCGAAAGCCCGCAGGAAGGCCGGGCACAGAAATGTGCTGGAACCCACAGGAAACGCCGCTGCACCATCCCATGAGGTCAGTCAGGCACAGCGCGCTTTAGCGAGCGCAGACAAAACAAGCTCTGGTGAAAATGCCACAGTCTAAACACGAGTAACAAAACACAGACTAATACAGCCCAAGCTTGGTGGGAAGCACCATGGGAAAAGATTTAGAAACATCCTTCCGGCACTCTTGCCGAGGTGAAGAGCTATGAGGACTTTGAGCGTCACCCCGTCACAATAGTGCACGCACCCACGCAGGACTGGCTGGTTTCTCAGTAATATCACCGTACTTCTCATTTCCAGTAGCATCCTGTAAACGCAGTAGCCTATTTACAGCTTTCATTTGGCATTAATGAAGTGGAATACTGATGTAGCTAATCAGTGCTAGCGGTGTGATGCAAGCACGCGGAGCGGCAGTGGCGGTGGCAATCATCTTAGCCCAGTTGGCAGGATAAAAATAACCCCTGCCAGCCCTGGGGAGCGGAGCTCCCCGGCTGTGGAGGAGCACAGCCCACGACCCCGTGGCTCTGCGCTGCCCTGGAGCCCAGCTTCTGCTGCAGCCCACCTGAACAGAGAAAAGAAACAATCGTTATCCCTGTCCATCCCTTTTGCTGCTTCTCTCCTCAACCCCTGAACGTGGGCATGAGTTTTTGTACTTGCGCTCAGGTCTGGACTCAGATTGCCTCGAAAAACCGAATATGTTTGTATAATTCAGGGGTGGCTTTTTTTTTTTCTCTTCGTGACACTTTGTGAGCTTAATTTAATCTCTGTCATTTCTTGTATGTGGGTAAATGTCATCTACTTCATTTCATGAATGAATTAACACAGCCATGCAGAGGCTGTGTCTCCTGCACTGCTCACTTGGAAGGGGGAAGGGATTAGTAAATGTGTGTGACACCCTCAAGCTGCTAAACCCCAGGGTTAGAGATGCTCAGAAACAGATTTCGTTTGCACTCTGGTGTAAGTTGCTTGAAAGACTGTACCAGCTCTGTACCTTGTAATGGCCCCAATCAGCCCTCCTTCTCCTTATTGTCAACCCTAAATATATTACTTTCATACCACAAGTCTCCTACTGCACCTGACGAGGGAGGAGCTCCTTTAAAAATAACTGTGCTTTTAGTGGTGGGGAGAAGATAAATAATCCCAGAATTTTCTTCCTTTTTTTGATACTTCCTTAAGCATGTCAGAAAGCAGAGGCCTTTTGGCAAGGTGCGAGTTTGAGATAGCGCAGAGGTTCTTGGTATGTGGAAGATAGCATTTTTAATCCCGGGTGTGTGGACAAAGAGTTGGGTGCATAACCAAACAGAGCAGCTCGGGAAGTGTGCACGAGCAAGCATTTTATGTTACGTGATATTTTTAATGCATCCAGGAATTAAATTAATAGTCCTATGTGCTTATTTTAAAGCTTTCACAACATGAAAAGAAATGTAGCTCATTGAAAAAGGAAGTGAGGAACAATTTATTCTTAAATAGAAATCACTGTGGCCATGCCTGTTGTATTTATGAATTTACACAATGGTTTGGATTAGTCTCTGGATGAGGTGTGTGAGTGTGTTGGCAGAGCTGAGCTTTGAAACTTTTCTCTGTGCCTGAGACTTCTCAGTGCTACTGGGGCTTCATTCTCATGTGCAGTAATTTCACCTGTTTCTAAGGTGTTGTGTTTTTGGGGTGGTTTTTTTGGCTTTTCTTCTCTTAAGTGTTAATGGGTGTTCCATGGTTCTCTAATCTGGAGATACTCAACTTGTGAGTGCTTTATAAAAATAGTCCAGGGAAGCACCTTGCCAACTAGAGTCACAGCCTAGGATGCAGAACAAGTGGCACAAGAGTTACTTTCCAAACTTCCCAAAGAAAGCTGGCATGGGATTCCCAGGTGTACATAGCAGCTGAGAAGCCCTGTTCTCACAGGGTGTCAACAGAAAAGAAAAAAAAGGTGACTGCTGGCAATTCCCATCTCCTCCATACCTGCCTGCCCCCCAATTCCTCAGATGGAAAATGGAAGATGTAATTTGTTTTCCCCACTGTCACTCCAGATTATTTAAGTTGTAGGCTCCACAGGCCTAGAATAAGATTTCTACTTATGAGTATCTCCTGTCAAATTAGGGCATGGGGATCTTGGAGGCCTTTAGCTGCTAATATAACACAAATATAATGGGGCTTGTGGTACTTGACAAATTTGTCCCACTCCTTTCCTTTCCTCTCAGCCCAAAATAAACCTTTCTGTGCAGACTGTGTTTGGGTTTTGCAGCTGTTCATTATGTATTGCTTAGTCCTACCCCATCTGAATTGCCTGCGAGCACTGAAAGGGGACAGTGCTATGACAAATCAATTTGCTGACCTCTGAAATAATTAAGTGAGTAACGCTGGGCTTCAGGCCTATTTTAAACAAGCATTGTGCTATTCGTTTTTACGTTTTTCTGCCTGCACTGAAAGGGTGTCTCTAAACAAAAGAGGCAAAGTGATTGAGGAACTTCTTTTAAGGAAAAATCTCCTAAGAAAATCAGCCTTTTCCCACCGTATCTCTGTGTCTTTATACACCTCTCCTTCTCCCCCTGCTGCTTTTTTCTTTCTTTGTTCTTTGCTCTTCCCTGAAGAAAATAGTGATAATAAAATTTTCTATTTTCGTATGGCTCTACAGATGATCTTTGTGTACTTAACCAGACCACAGCACAGAAAACAAAGCCTTGGTTATTGCCTAACAGCATATATATGTTTTATGATTAATGTGTTTGTAATTCATAGGACTGAGATAGGAAGATCAAAGTCCTCTGTGAATTGACAGCAGCACTGTAAACAAGGTGAAAGGGTCGCAGGTGTTTCCCACATGGATGTTATACAAAAACATATGGCCCTTTGCCATAAGGTACTGTATGTGCTCTCCACCTTTTCCTGTGCAACGAGGCAGCATTGCTGTCAGCTTTGCTCAGAGAGCATGTCCATGGCTCAGGACCTGGGAGATGCTGTCAGCAGCAGAGGACCATGCAGTGTGGCCAGGATGATCTTGGGAGCATGGAAAGGCTAATGCTAAATTGGTCTTTTCAATTAAAAGTAGCCAATTGATCCTTTGTGTCATCTGAGAACAGAAATCTGCATTCTGGGGGGATTCCTGGCAAGCACTGGGAAGGAAGATGATGGTCCTAAGTGTTTCAGCAGGGACTGGGCAGCCCAATGTGCCCCTTGTCTCATTGCTGCTGCTTCAGCTCAGAGTTGGACTTGGCAGGCATCTCTTACCTCCATGGGTTATCTTTTGTGGCCGTGGCAGGCACGAGGTGTGGGGTTGAGACACCTGGGCCACACCTCTGCAGAAAGCAACGGTGGTGCACAAGCAAAACTGCAGATATCATTGCTGGATTGCTGTTTTTTCCTGGGGATAAAAGAAAAGATGCGTTCAGTAAATGACTAAATCGTTGTAAAGAGGACTGCAACATCCTGGGTTGACCCTGAACACAAGGCAGTCGTCTCTGTCCTTCTCATTAGTTGCCTTGAGAGTGGTGCTTGTCTGCTCTTAGGAATGAAACTGCTGCAGCTGGGTGTGGTGGGTGTTTGTAGCCTCTTCAGCTATTATAATACTTCTGATGAAGTTTAGCTTATTTTGTTCAATACCCTGTAACATAACCACCTCCTTCACCTGTGAGCCCTTTGGCAATCTTTGCTTTTTTCACAGCTTCTGGGAAACGACCCATGCCCTCTGCTGAACACTTTTGAAAAGCTTTTTGCCTGGCCATCCTGGGGATGATGCAGCCCAGGGCTGCTGCCTTCTGCACTGGCAGCCTGCTGGGTGTGGCTCCTCATCCACTCTTTCATCTGCAGGAGGAAGCTCACGCTGTCCTTGTGCTGTTGATGTACTGGTACCAGGTCTTTCCTGCCTCACATTGCAATGGAGCTAAAGCTACTGGTCTAAAATATGAACTTCTTTCTGTGTTTTGGAGGGCTGCAGTTTAAACTTAAATATAAAAGAAATTGCCCAAACAGCATAACTTAATTAACCAATGCCTCATCTACACAGGAAAATTTGCCTCCACATGAGGGTCATGAAATTTAGTTTTGCTGGTGTGGCAGTGTTACAGCTGATTTCCATGTGGACAGAGGTGCATCGCCCCGAGGGTGCAATGCTACATGCATGAATTCTTGCTTCTCTGCAGGACCAGGCTAGGTATTCCCAAGTATTTGCTTTACACCCTGAAAATCCTACATGAAGATATTATAAAATGTTGGGTCAAGCAGTGTAATGGTACTGTAGCCAAAGGTAGGACTTCTGTGTGCGAATGAGCCTTGTGAAAAGATTAACCTAGGAAAAGTTAATAAAAAGTGCTGTCCTAAATTATTCATGAATCCATTTGCGATGTACTTGCCCAGAGGCTTTTGTTTTTCTCAAACTCTTGTTTATTAAAATCTGACAAGAATATCAGGTTTTGTTCAATAATAAATCTAAGTCTATGTGAGACTAGTGATATCCTCATCCAGTAATACAGCACCAAAATGAAGTTACATAGCAGGGGTGAATATGTTATTTACTTGGGAAGAATAGATTATTGTTCAGGAGGATTTTATCTTTTACTTGCTATTTTGAAACAAGTGAAAAAAACCCAAAACACCTAGTTGGGAGATAGCCTCTTGTTTTGTGTCTGAGGCCTTGATCCTGCAAAGGATTTAAAAGATATTAAAACTCAGTTAAGCATCTTTCTGGTGGCTTTTCAGGTTCCAAATCTGTGTTTGCTAAATGAAATAGCTCAGGTGATCTTGTTTCGTGCTTAGTTCTACTTGGCCTTTTTCCGTAACTTCAGGAAAAGACCATGAAAGTCATGCCTCAAGCCTATGGATTTTGACTTCCAAAGTGTGTCCATACACAACCTCAATTTTTTTGTGTCCTAAAAAAGGTTAGAAAGGTTATATACAGAAAGCAGGAGAATGGAAAAAAGGTGGGAAGAGAGCTTTTGCTCTTTGGGATCCAATAATGTGTGTGCTTTATAGCAGTCATTCCTTAAAAAAGGCAGAACTTTTCTTAAAAAGCAATTTAAGTTTGTTTTTTTTTCCCCCAGCATTTTCAATTTAGTAGTTGTAGGGGATTTTTTTCCCCTTCTTCTCCTTCTCTGCCCTAATTTATAACTGGATAAAGAAAGGAAAAGCAGGTGCCTATAGCTAGAAAGTTAGAGAAGAGTAAATAAAAAAGAAAGAGCTTAGCTGTGGAAACAGAACTGGGAGTTCGGGTGACTGGTCTGAGTTGGAGGATGATGAATAGGTTTGTTTGCATAAGCTTGGCTTGTGAGTCACTTTCTCATAAAAGCAGCTTGAGTAGGAGATGCTCCTGTCCCAAATTTTTAGTCCTGAATGCTTTCAAGCACGAAGTGCACTGTGACATAAAGAGTCCTGCTGTGAGTATCATCCTGTTATCCCAGTGGACAGGAGCTGGAGCTTTGCAATTTCCCAGGTTTGAAATAAACTAGAAGTGTGTCTCTCTTACATACATATGCTTTGCATGATGTATCATGGGGTGCCCCTTGCTGGTCAGAGTTAAGTTATCTGGGTAGACACTATCAGCTTCTGATTCAGATTTGGAATCTGGTGTCAGGAAATTGGTCCCCGTGAAAAGCTGATTGTTGCAGGACCAACAGTCACTAACTGTTAAATGTGACAAGTAACTTGCTAAACTTGGAGGGAGGAAGAGGAGAGCAAGGTGTGAGCATGAGAGGTCAGTATTTGTGGCTGCTCATTCTGGGTACTTTCAGAGCAGCACACATCTTTTTGCCTTGAGAGTTGTGTTGCCTCTCTGATGCCAGAAAAACTGTACGAAGTACATGCAAAAGGTGCATGTAGGGAATTATCCTCTTTTGCTAAAGTCTGTGATCAAAACCCTCTTTAAACTGAGGCCTCAGCTCTTTTGTATGCACCTGTGAGGATTCTGAATAAACATTTGGCCATTTACAGACAGCTGCTTTTGCTGTGGTTGAGCAAACTGGGAGGGGTGAAAAAAGTTTACCTCCACAGACCACATCACCCATATCTAAGGTTCCAGTAGAGCCTGTGAGTTGCATTTAGGAAATAAAAGTTCCCTCTAGAAACCCACCAGAGAAAAAAAGATGATGTCTTCCTTCCTGAAGAACACTGTGTTCTTGTTCTTCTCTGCCATTTGTTTGTCACGAGTTTTGGTGGTAGGGAGGTCAAGTTGGACTGCGAAACCTGGCTTTGGAATCAAGATATTTGTCTGATTGTTTTGCCCTTGAAGAAATCAGGCTGCTGCAGCTTCATTGCCATGGGAACCTCTAGTTACTATATTTAATTCAGCCCAGAGTTTGCTTGTCTATTCAGTTGCTGCAGTGTAGACAGGTGATAAGCAATATATCGATACTGAGCTATATCATACCAAAACGATTAGGCACAGATATTACCACGGTATTGCAGCATCCGTGGTACTGCTCTTGTGTTCTGCTATGAGCTGCCTGATCCTCCTGTGCCTGCCTCCAACCTCTTTTTCCCCTGTCCTGTTGGAGAAAAGACAGTACTGCCTGAATAGTCTTTCTGGTCCAGCGATCAACAAAGGTAGGGACTGCAAGCAACCTCTGCTTGCTGGTGGTGCTTCTTCCTCCCCCAGCAGAGCAGCCAAGCACCGAGTGCCTGTGGGCCTGGGAAGGAATGGTGCTGGAGAAGGGAGCTCTGCACCCCTGCAAGTTGTAGGGTTGGGATGGGTCCCAGTACCTCTGCAGCATCCGCAACGGTGTGAAGACCCCGGAGGGCAGGCCCTGGCTCCACAAAGCCATATTAAAATGGGAGCAGGGAGATAGAGGGTGTACAGGCAGAGACACCCCTATCACCCGTTCTTCTTCTGAAGTTTTACTAATTGCCTTAGACTTGGTAAAACTTTTTTCCCACCTTTTTTTTCTTCTCTCCCTATTAGTGTAATGTAAGGTTTGTCCATGGCAAGGCAGAACCTGAGCTGCACTCCATTCAAGTGGTAGCAGAAGTGGTGGAAGTGTGCCTTTATTGCAGTCATGCTGGGGGGACTTCTGCAAAGACTCATTAGAGACAGGGCTTAGCCATGAAAAGACATTTCATGTGGCTGATAGCCGGAAATTCAATTTTGTAGGTCTTTCATGATTATTTGAGTTGGTTTGCAATGTTTTACTCCTCTATAGTTTGGTTTAGTGATACTACATCACTTTGTACAGAATTCAGAGTGAGCACAGAGTGTGTAAACCTTTACGTTAAAATGTTGGCTGAGTATTGATTAATCAGTAAAAGATTTTAAGCTGTTTCCTTTAAATTCCAGGACCGTGCATCTTAATTTAACAGTTGAGAGGGCTGGGGAAAGATACTGCTGTACCCAAGGGAATACATTTTCTGTGGTATTTGTTCACTGCAAGCATATTCAAGCAAAAAGAGATATTTTAGGGAAGGAAATGGTTCTCTGTGGTCACCATCTGCTAAAATGATTCTCTGTTTCTTTCTAGGTATTATATTGGTCGCCAGATGTTTGTGGTGGTCTCCTCACCAGAGATGATCAAGCAAATCTTAGTGACAGATTTCAGTAACTTCACCAATAGAACTGTAAGTACATATAAAAGTTGGCTTTGTGGATGGAGTTGGTAGCACTGCTAATTTGAGCTCAGACCAAAAGGGACTACGAGGAAACCAGAAATAGAGAGAGGCAAAATTACAACATGGTTCAATAAGACTTTAAGTTATATACACTTAATATATACATTCAGTCAATGATCCTTGTTACCAGAGTGCTCTAAGGATGAAAGGGAATGTCCTTAGAAGAGACACATTGTCCTTGTGACTGAAGCACCAGATGGATCTTGGAGAGAGAGGATTTCAATATCCAGTTTTCCACTGACTTCCTGTGAAATCTTGGGAAAATCACTTACTAGCTCTCTTCCTCAGTTCTCAATCTGTAACATGGAGATGGTATTATTTGCTTTCTCCCACACATGGTCTGTTTTGTGCTTTTAGACTTCACAGGGCAGGAGCAGTCTGCTTGGGACAAGGACATGCCTCCTACAGCTATTATATATTTGTCATACCTGAAAATAATAAATAGCAAAGGAGAAAGTTGGAGTTAGCAAGAATTTATACATATGCTTTTGGTTACACTCATATTGGAAAGCTCATTTTCAAGAGCTGCTTAGAACAAATAATGAGACTGAATGGCCAGAGGGATATAGTAAAGAGTTCTAGCAGTTGCTCAGGATTTTACAAGGAAATACTGTCACTGAGTGCTGCCTCAGTCCCATCCATTCCCTGCTTCCCTCTGGGCCCTTTGTATGCTCAAATAAACTCACATGTATTCAGGAGGGTTGTTTGTGCCCTCGGGGAACATTTCTTCTCTGATCAGCTGCCTGTCTTCTCTGTCCCTCTGATCCTCTCCACAACCAGTCAGTCTGTTTGCAGTCAGCTTGTCTCCTTTGCTTGCTTCTTTTGGTACGTGAGTTTCATCTTCTGACTGCCTATATCTCACTTAATAACTACTGGTACCACTTGCCCCCCATTCTGCCCATAACTCACACTTGAAAGGAAGAATCTATTTTTAAATTTCTTAGGCTGAAGTTGTTATATGTGACAAGGGGCTTTTCCCCATTTTCTCTATACTTGGAGAAATGTTCCATCCCTTCACTTCTTCCACCCCAAACAGGACCCTATTTCTTCTTGTCTGAAACTTTCCCATGCTTTTCTTCTTTATGTTTGGAAGAAGTAGGCTGTACCCACTACTCCTAGCAGTAGCTGGTGATCAAGTAACACCTCCATAAAATGAGAGAGCTTTCGTTTGAGGGGACGCTTAGAGATTTGTTCTGCTCTGAGCTTAAGTCAGCCTGGTTGTTTGGATATATCTTTCTCTGTATTGTCACCCTTCTCAGTTGGTGAAATTTTTCTTCCCCTCCAGGCTTTTTGTGTTCAGAGATTTCTCTCTCTTTCTTGTGGTTATATGTCCATCTGTCATGGTCTGAAACATCTGTGTTCCT
Organism: Daphoenositta chrysoptera; assembly: GCA_013397915.1. NCBI lineage: Eukaryota > Metazoa > Chordata > Aves > Passeriformes > Daphoenositta > Daphoenositta chrysoptera. The sequence goes on along the minus strand of VZRO01003281.1, from coordinate 217,977 downwards.
CTCTAAAATTCAGGTAGGTTATGTCACTACAGCCACTCTCTCCCTCTCTCTCATTTGTTTTTTTCTTCATCAGGGATCTGTTAGGTATAGCTGTCTCTGCAGGTTCGTATCTTACCCTTATCATTTGACTGTCCTCTGAATCATTTGTGGCTTTTCTGTACAACATCCTGCTTTATTGATGAGGAATTGAGACATAGACAGAGTGACATCCCTGCCACTAACCAGAAAACCTATAACAGATGAGAAAATTTAACTCCTAGCCTTTCTTTTAGCAAAATTAGCAGTTTCCCTCCTGTGCAGGGTTGCTATTTCTGTCTTGCTTAATGCCCATGAGTCTAAATCAAGTGAACTTCCTTTATCTTACATGCTCTCATCTGCTTGTTCTATGGTCTTCTCACATACCTACAATCTTTGATGATTTCTCACTTTCCACTTTGTTCTCCCCTCTTCCAGCCACTGCTTTTCACTTACTGGAGATAAGCAGCATTCTGTTTCTGGGTCCTTCCACATCTAACCTGGGGATCTTTTCTCCTCTGGAGTTTTTGCACTGGAAGCTGTCTCCTCTTTGATTTGCAGTCAGCTCTCTTGGTGAAGTATTCGGTTATCCTGTACACTAATAATTCTACATGAATATAAATAATGCTGGATGGTACATAAGGAAGGCCAGTGGAATTTATTCAGATGTGATTTGGGTTGTATGCAAATAACTATTGAAAGGTGAGAGTGAGAAAAGCACTTTCCAAGTAATAGAATCCTTTCTTATCACATTGACTGAATAAATGTCATTTTAAGACTTTTAATAGGGTTGCTTCTGTTCGTATATTTTAAAATTAGTCAAAGCAAGCTCCTCTACTTCGATTGAAGGTTTCTATTTGCTATTGGAGAATTCAAAATGCTAAATAGATCCCCCTGCTTTATTTTACCAATTCCCTCCCCAGTGATGACTGGTTATAGACCTGACTTTGGGGTCAGTACTGTTCACAAAGCTAGGCTAATGTATTCCAGTCCAGACATGGCACATGCTTATTATTTCAACCCAAAGCCTTTTTTTCAGCTTAAGAGTGTCAGCCTTTTAGGCTGAGAGGATGGGAAAGCAGGTGAGACCATTGGGTTTGAACAGGTCTTAAGAAAACACACTTGTGCTTTTCTTTCCCCCCCTCCCCACGTGCATTTCCAAAATCCAGATTTGTGCTTCATCCACCAGAGTGAAATGTGAGTTATCTAATCTAGAATGCCTCAAACAGAGATTATTCTCTCTGTAGCAGTTGTGACTACTGTAACCGTCACTGAGTTTCAGGATGTGCAGGACTAATTCTAAAAGCTAAATGTAGAAAAAGTTTATATTCCATGTTTCTTCTGCCGCTTTTTGAATTAATTGTAAAATATATACATATTTGATTAGGAGACAAAGGGAAATTGAACTTGTGAAGGGATGAAAACAGTGGATGCATTGATAGAAGCCAGTGAGATGATGATTCAGTGGTTTCTGACAGCTTTTGTTAAAGCAGTCTGTAATGTGATGTTATGCCTTCGAGTGCTCGTAAGCAGGATGACTTTAACCTGGGGTTGTGCGCTTGTGGACTACCTTCTGGGAAGTCATCAGAAGGCCTTTCTGGAATGAGAGGGGTTTTAATCCACTGAGAGGATTGTTTTGGAAGCATCTTGTGTCCTCTCTCCACATCCTGAAAGACCTAGACCATTTGTGCCCTTGTCACACATTGAACCTGTGTGCTCACTCATTTTATAGACAAAGTAGATCTTGCATGTGAACACAAGCTAAACTACTCTTCATTTTATATTTTCCTTTGATACTATATATTTCACATCTTTACTATGGCGATCTTTTGAAGATTGCTGTAAAAAGTCCTTTATATTCCCCCGCCATCTTCTCCTGTTTCTGAATTACTGGTTAATAATTCTTGCACAAGAAGTGTATGGTGACTGCAGATCAAATCTCCATTAAGGTTCACTTCCTTATAGAACAAGCAACCAAGTCTAGCACACAGGCTGCTATTGCCTTGTAGGCACAGGCTGTATGTGTTGTTAACTGTATAATCACAGCAAGGCAATAATGTCACTCTACTTTCCCATTTAATTTGGTCTCAATTAACGTAAGCATTGTAGCCATTTAAAACCAAAAATGTCTGCTGTAATATACCTTCATACTTGAGGCATATGAAGCCTTTTCCCCATGTTTTTAATTATAGTTGAAGAAGAAAATATGAAAATTAGTTTATAGACCTTCTGCCAAAAAATATGGAATTAATTTTAATTTAGGTTAACCATGGAAACCTCAGCCAGCATTTAGGCAGGGCTGTGCTGGAGTAAATGATACCTTGTTCTCACAACTGTGTTAAGTTGTTTCTTAAATAGACATTTCCTTTTAAGAGCACTAAGACCATTTTTAACTTCATTAACTGTGTTGTGAGTGAGATAGGATTATGATGTTTGTTGCATTCTTCCAGGTGGGATAATGATACATAATCTGTTTTCAGATTGTTTTTAATTTCTGCATTGAAAATTTGTTTTTCAATTAGTACTTGAGAATCATTAAAGTGTACTTTTAAAAATGTAGGAGCAGAATGTTAAGATGGAACAATGTGAAGAGAAACATTACCTGGTACATATTTCAAACAATTCAGAAGTTGTGTGTAAAAATACTTCCTAAAAATGTGGATTCAGTGAGCCCTAAGGCAAAGGTAAGTACTGGTTAGTCAAGGTTTGCCGGGCTGCTCGAGTCAATGCTCTGCCAGGATTCATGTGGCTATCACAAGTGGAAACTAGTGGTTGATTCAGACCAAATCCTTAAATCTACCTGCCAACCAGCTGGAGGAGAGTGACATTTTAAAATTCAAAAATCTGCACCAATTCCAGTCGCTGTAAGAAAACATTGTTGTTTTCTCATCAGAAGCTTTGCTGCTACAGTGGAACAAATAATAATGGATTAACAGCAAACAATAATGAAGTGGTAAAAATAAAAACAAAAAAGTACCAGGAATATAATGTGATAAAAAGTCCTTGTATCCCTTTTGAAGGAAGAGTAAATTGCTTGAGCTTCTTTTCTTTTTGCTTGTCTATTCTTTCTCTTCATCTTCTAGTTCATCCACATAAGATCTGATTATTCTTTTCACATGTAGAATTTGTGTGTTACACTAAGCTGTTTCATCATCATCATCTTTGTTTTGGTAAACCTATAAAGCTTCAGGCTTACCTAGGGCATTAAACAAATAAAATGCAACCACTAAGTAGGAGGGAACCTATTTTCTGCATTTTATTCAGTTGTGGTCCAGGATGCCTGACATATCCCTGAACTGGCTGTTCTTTCTGGTCTCCTGCTAGGGGAAAGAAAATTGTATATTACTGTATCAAAAGATCCATCCAAATCTGATACAAGATGCCCTCCAGAGGTCACTTCTAAACTCAACCATCCTGTAATTCTGTGAATTTTGGGTCAGGCCCTCAGTCAGCAGAAACAAACGTATTAACTTTATATGACTCTGCACTGACTGATAATGTTTACACATCTCCAGAGCAGGACTGGGATGTAACAACTGGCTTCAAACAGCTCAGCTCAGGAACTGGCTTGTGTGCCTGTGTTCTTCACTTTTTGCAAGTGAAGGACCACTTGCATGTCTTGTGCAAGATCTTTCTTGCTGCCTTCCGCCTTGATTTTTAGAGAACAAGCATCAGCCCCACCGATGTGCTGACTTTCAGTAAACAGTGGTAATTCAGTTGTGTATCCAAACCTGGAGTCTGATCCCCCTTATGGGCAGGGCTGTTTCTTCAGTCTCTCTCTCAGTTTTTATTTTGAAAGATGAACCCACCAATGTACTCATTTGAAGTCATGTAATGTAAAAATAGTTAAGGAATGAAAAGTTCTATACTGTTGCCAAAAGACACATATGCATGCTGTCATGACCCTGCACCCTTTGGTTGTTTGGTTTAGAAATGTTTCTTTTCTTCAAGTTAAACTTCCTAGGATTATTTCCGGTTGTGTCAATGCCATCATCGTCAGCCTTTCATGTGAATGTCTTTGTTTACTTAGAAATTGTTGTTGTAAAGTGCAATGAACTCAGTCTGTAAACAGATGATGAATGAACTTTGCTGGAAGCTTACCTTTGCATGGGCACATGGTTTGAAGCACCAGTGACACTGTGACAGCAGGCAAGTCGGTGCTTGGAATCTGATTCAAACAAATGAGAGAGCATGGTAAATATATATATATAACAAGGTCTTCATTTTTCCACCCTTTAAAATGACTATTCAGTGGGATGGCTTAATACACAAGTGATGATCTGGTGTGTGTGAATATTCTGATTGTGATATTTAGTTTTGAATGCATGCTGGGTTTTGTGGCTGCAGAGAGAAGGAATGTGCTTTAAATTTTTTCACTGTTTCATTCTGTTTAGATTTTTTTTTTTTTCCATTTTTCCACTCCATCCTGTTTCATCTTTGTTTGTGTTTGGTTCACACAGGACATGAAAGGTAACTGGCATAACACCTCTGGAGCCAACATTTCCCATGATTAGTTACTATGTCTGCATGTGAGCTTGAATACATGTCTGTATATATTTATGGATGCATATAGATGCACATATATTGATTTGGGGTCTCCTTGTGATTTGAGGAGAGGCTAAATCTCTACTCTAATCTCTAGAGCACTGTAGACATCAATTGTGCCATATCTTATCATGGAAACTTCACAAAATATGCCTCTGTAGATGCCATGGTGGCATTTCAGTTCCTGATGCAGTAAAGCCGTGGTGCCTGACGGCAGGCTGTACCTTCAACACCCAGTGGTTTGTGATACAGAGCTGCCACGTTCTTCCCTCCCTCCCTGGCTTTGTAGGACAAATCCAAGCATCAATCCTGCCACATGTACAGTAAGCCTTGGTCTCACTGAGCTGAGAATATTCGGTGCTTCCAAAATTTGTTCTGTGCCTTATGAGGATAAGTGAAAAGGTGTCCAAGCAGTGAATTTATTAAGATGTAGGTTTTTTTGCCTACCAGTTTCTAGATCATAGTTGGTTTGAAATCTTGTCTGGTACAGCATCATTATAGAAAGGGAATCATGTTAGCAGGGACTGCATTTGGCTGTATGGCACTTATCTGTTTAATATTAATTTGTTTGCATATTTGTGGGTGCTGTTGTACAGCCATGTGAGCCCAGATGCCTGAGTGATTTTCCAGTCCCAGGAAGCTGAGCAAGGGCTCTTTTCCTTGCTTTGACCTGATGGTTCAGGAGCACTGAGGGTAAACAACCCTAACATCTGCTTTCTTTCCCAAGTGTGTCTCCATGGCTGTCTTCTAGACATACTAGAATACCTTTCTAGCTAGGTCAATATATATGTAACTATTTTGCTGCCTTCTATTCCTCATAAAATAGCTTTTAGTTCAGGATTTCTTTTTTCTTTCCCATTTTTGCTTTGAGAGCTTGCAGGTTAATTTTTCTGAGCAATTAAATTCAGTTTAGTTTAAATGTTTTAAAGTAGCAGTGCATATGCTTGCAGTAGACACTTGAAAATTAAAATAATAAATATTGAGAGGGTCATTTCTTTCACACTATGTGTGTCTTTTTATGCACGCACAACAAATTGTCCCTTATTCCCCATATGCTGAAGCTAATAGCACAAAACTAATGTTGTCAAATGATCACTGCTATTGACTGTAAAATTAATCAGACTTTGGCTTCAGTTACCCTTAAAGAAAGAACTGATGTATTAGTAGTCCATGTTCTGTGAGCCACCTGATCCTCTGAATCCCAGTGAGAAGAGGTCTGGTTTTGTGATTAGAGCTCTAGGTCAGGATTTAGGAGCTCTGAGCTCAGTTTTTGGCCTTGCTACAGAATTCCTGTGTTCACAAGGGCAAAGCATTTAGGAAGTGCTTTGTCACCTTAATAAATGTAAAAGAGTATGTTGGGAATTTCCAGCTGAAGAGTATCATTAGTGAATGTGAGTGCTTCAGGACTGATGGCAATGGGTCGGGATTTGATTTATCTCGTAATTCAAATAGTTATGGTGGGAAGGTTTTTTGTTTGTTCTTAAAAGAAGCTTCAGAAATGCAAATTTAAAAGTTTTAATGAAAAGCTCTTTTTTTCTTTTTCCATTTAAGTAAGTTTCTATTTTGAAGTATTAAAAAAAGCTAAAGTAGAAAAGTAATATTATCAGATTCAATTGAGTGTATTTGAGGATCATCATCTCAAGTTTGTAATTTTTATTTGTGATTCCAATTCAGAACAGGAAACCAAGTGAAACCTGTGTCCTGCAAAGTGGAAATTTGCATTTACCTTTGGAACAGCTGGCACTTGCTTCTGCTGACAACTTGTCCTGGTTCTGACCAGGACAGGGTTAAGTTTTTTGAGTAGCCAGGACAGTGCATGGCCGGGACCCTGAGGTTATTCTATACCACACCATTGCCAGGGGTGGGGGAAAGGGACTCTCTTCCTGGGAGAAGGGGCTCCTTCTGGTCAAGTAAATGTGGTGGAAGGAGCTGTCCAGTATTGTTTATTGTCAGGGGGATTTCCATGTGAATCCTTTTCTGGTACCCTCTCACTGGTATTGTTGCTGTTACTGTTCATTTTCTTACCTCTCTGCTGTTTCCAGTAAGTTGCTCTCATCTCAACCCGTGATCTTTACCTTTCCTGCCTCCAGTTCCCCTCTTCATCCCACTGCAGGGGAGGAAGAGGGTGGCAGTGTGGTTTGGGGAGTCTCAGAGCTGGCACCGAATTGGGGAGTACAACTCCTAAACCACGACTCCACTGTTCATAAAAAGATGTCAGCATTTGCTTACTTCTATGGACTTTCTTACTTCTCATTTAATTCAGTGGGCCATGACTGTATTTACGTAAGTATGTTTATTCTGCTCAGAACTGGGATATTCCCTTAAATGGGAGACTTTGTTTTCCCTTTGCCTCTCATGGAAAAGAGGGTGAACACAGTCTCTTCTCAGACATTTGAGTATTCAATAAAGACTTGTGAGAGTTAAGGAAGATATAAATAACAGTAGGCTGAAGTGCCACAGAACAGCTTACAAGCAATCAATCTTTAAACACTGACTGTAGTTAAGTCCAATTAATTTGAGGATGGTCCTGTTGACTGACTTGGAGATACCCTCTAATTGACAATGTATTCCCTCTGAGTGGTGACTTAGGTAGTTTTCTGTTTGAGGAAGGTTTCCTATGTTGTTGTGGCTGGAGGAAGCTCTCAGCATATTCCCCAGCAGTGGTGGCCAGGCTGTAGCTGGGTTTGGAGAAAGCCACACTTCCAGTGAGGCTGCAGTTTTAACTGGCTAACATATTGTTGTCCAGGTAGCTCATATGAATTTGTTTGCTTGAGACTTATGAATCTCTAATTGAGTAAATGAACACTAATATTTGTCACATTTCCAGGTAAGATTGCAAATAAAACTGTCTGTTCCTCCTTTATGAAGGGCTAGCGGTGATGGTGGAAATGGATCAGTTACACACAGATGGAATACAAAATAAAAACTTTCAACTTTTTCTTTTTTCCTCACGTGGGTTGTCTGTTTTCCAATGCTATGGGCCATAAACCTTGGCAGTACAAAGGCAATGCAATGCAATGCAATTGACTGTAAGGAGGCTAGAAGGCTTAAAAACAAGTTTCCTCTTTCCTTGCCCCCCGCCATGAAGAAATGATGAGTCAGCAGGGTGAGACCACAGCTGATGTTGAGAGGCACAGTCCTCTTATTTTTCACAAGAGCTATTATGAAATGAGTTATTTTTCAGCATGGGTCTAAGCATTTGAATCTATCCCTGAGTCTTTCTCTGGTTTATTAATGGGCTGCAGTGCTGCCATCACCATGGTATCCTGCTACCTCTTCCCCTGTGAAGACTGCAAAACCACATGATGAAATTTACATTTTTAATTCTCCGCTCTCCATGCCTGTACATATAAAAATGGTTTGCAAAACCATGGGAGAACACAAATGCAAGGACAACTCAGTATCAAGAAACGACTCAGGTTGCTGCGTTGTTTTGTTAATTTTTAACACTCTCCCTTTATGCTGTTATACTGCAGCCATCCATGGTTCAATACCTGCTCCTAGGTAGACACCACAGCACCAGATGGATTACGTACTTTACAGCACTAATGATAGTGGCTGATAATGTGTGCAAATCTCCCTTTCACTGCTTGTTCAAGGCAGTCAAGAAATACTGAATACAGCTGTACATAATTACGCTTCTTTTGAAGCTAAATCAGCCCGTGAAATTTCTGTTCCTGGAAAATGGTCAAAATTAGTCAATAAAAAACCCAACAAAACAAACAAACAACAAAACCCCAAACCCTTTGCATGTACTTAGTTAATGGTATATTGTGACATTCTGTTTCTTGAATGCAAGGCTTCCCTGCCAAACCATTGAGATTTACAGTGTTGGGGGAATACTGCATAATGAAACTATGAAAAGGTGATTTTGCTGCAGGTGTAGGAAGATGCTGATTTGACAATATGCTGTGCTTGTGCACTTGTTTGTGCCATGAGGAGTTTGTGTATGGGTAAGTATGTGTGTGTGTCTTCGTGTGTTGTAGCTATGTGAAGGGTGCCTCTGTCTTTTTACCCACTCCCTGTTTCTTTCAAATATTTCTTTGAGTTACTGTAAGGTCAACTTTTGAAATTATGTGTTTTGGCTTGTTTATCCTCACCTCTATTTTCTTCTTTATTCTATCATTCTGCAAGATTTCCTTTTCTAAACAAGTGAAGAGAACAATATCAGAGTTTCATTAGGTTTTGCCTTCCCTTCCCCCAGTTTTTTCTCCTGTTGAAACTTGCCAATCACTTTTAAAGCCTACATTGGGCTTTTCTGCAGCACAGGAGATATCATTAAGGCTTTAAACCCACTAATGAGGGAAATGTGCGCTGCTTGAAGGCTCCTGCAATATTAACTACATCCAATTATGTTAGGTAAACGTATGAGTATAGTCAAAACAGGATGAAAGCATATCTTTCTGTTCAGGCCAAAAGCAGTCTTCTGAGCCAATCTTTCATCAAACCTGCACTGGCTATTTATTTACTGGGTTTCCAGCGCCTTTTTGTTAATACTGAATAATAACATGGAAGAGAAACAACACTTACAGGCAGGAAAGGACTATCTATTCCTAGGGCTCTCTTCCTTATTTAAAGAACATGTTTTACTGCTGTTTAAAATATGTGAAATCTTAGGTCTGATGAATATTTTTTCTTGTTTAAATACATTACTGCTTCCTTATCTAATCCTGCCCTTAGCTGACTGTGTTATGAGTGGGTGGAGTGCAAATGCAATTTGTGCTGGTCTTTGCTGGTCCTGACCTTTGATTTCTGTTGATTTGTTGTTTTTTTTTTAAAGGGAAATTAAACTTATCCTACTTCTTTGGACATACGCTGTGAGAATAATTCTTTGGAAACTTATTCAGTCTAATAGCACAGGTTTTTAACAGTCCCTCATTTCTGACTTCTGAAACTCTTACTTGACAGTAGCAGATTGGCTGTTTTGTTTACAGTTTTCTTAATTTTCCCTATTCTTGACATATCGTAGAGTGTCATGTCCTTTGATTCCTGCCTTTCCCAGTCTGCTTTTGTTTAGAAGAGTAATTAGTTTGTCACTTGTTCCAGAATTGACATAGGCTGAGATCACAGCATCAGAGTTGGCCTTTTTACATGCTTGAGCAATCAGAGTTCAGACCCAGTGCTTTGCTTTGTTTTCGTGTCTTTAACCACATTTGGAGGTAACTCAGCTGCTCATGTACAAAAAGTCCTTTTGAAGCATCTGATGATACAAGAACCCTCATAAGTCTATGCAAGTGACATTTCACAGCACAGATGTGTGCTTTACATGTACCTTGGAGTCTGGTAGTTCAGCACTGGAGAGGATGTGACATGGCAATATGTGATATTTGGATGGTTGTCATGTATCATGCCTAAGATCTGTTTAGCCTGGTTGAGTGTGCTCTTTCAAAGGTGGCCAGCAGCAGAATTCAAAGGACTAACATAACAGCAGGACAGACAGTGACAGTGATCTTCCTTCTGGCTGATCTGCCCAGCCTCCAGCACCCAGTGCTGTGGGGACTTCCAGGGCCAGAGATTGCATCTGAGCATCATTTCTCCCATTTGCTCCATTGGCTACAAATCTGTTCCCACCCCATCCCATCCCATTTTGAATCCTTTCTATTAACTCTTATGCCAGCTGGTGGGGGTTTTTGTTTTGGGTTT
>VZRO01003281.1:72019-207728 GCA_013397915.1 Daphoenositta chrysoptera | reverse complement strand
TTTTTCCATGGATAAGCTTTTTGTTTTGAGTGTGATAGTTCTATCTGGGGACTCTTGTGTGTGCACAAGTTCATTCCTCTTCAGTGAGAGTTGATGTGATACATGTGGGCATTATTATACTAATCCTTGCAAGATTTTGCTCTTCATTGAGAGTATTTTAAAGGTAGCATTATATCTTCCAAATAGTGGGAATAATTCTCTCTTTAGATGTTCATTCAGATAGCTTAATCAATTTGAATTTGCCTGTCTTTATGTTTATATTTGGGCTTAAAAGTATGAAAGGTTTTTTTTTGTTTGTTTGGTTTTTTTTTGATATAATGATAATGTTCTTATTTAGCACAATGCTAGCAACCTTTTGTTAAGATGTCTGAACTGGACTCACCATTTCCACAGCAAGGCCTACAAAATGGATCACGTGAGCATTCCTCATCTGGTTCAGCTCAGAAGCTTATCCATCTTAGTTTACATGTCAATGTGGGCTTTTCCAAAACTATGCAGGCTGACTTAGCACTGAAGCAGATGAGTGCTCACAGGAGCTCTCCACCATCTCCATTTCACTGGTGGTTATTTCCAATAGATGGGGAGTGGTGAATAGCTGATGGGGTCGTAGCACCTTGTATGGATGCAGCTGGTTTGCAGTGGTCCTCTGACCAGAGCCTGGAAAGTTCTCTTCTACCTGGTTATCAACTCTGGTAGATCTGTGCCAAGCAAAAATTTTTGCCACCCTGTTATTTTTCTGCTTGTGACCTACACTATGAAACATTCATTCTGCAAGAATGAAACCTCCATGGGAAAGAAGAGAGAGACTGTGCCCTCCTCCCCGCTGACTGCGTGTTGCAGCTGTAAATCTGGGGGATCACAAATGCAGAATGAGTCTGCAGGTATTATTTTACTCTCTAGTGAGAATTCTTCTTTATATAGTAACCACATATCCCTGCACCATTTGTTGTGAATAATTGATAGCAAACAGTTGGCTGATCCGAGCCCTGGAAAGGGAAGGTGCTGCCGTGTGTTATGGGGGTGCTGTGGAAGCACAGCTCCTGGCCAGGACCAAGGAAAGTCACAGGACACCTGCCAGTGCTGCTGGTGTATTGTCAGCATTTAATTCACCACACTTAGAAGGGAAAGGGAAGTGGATGAAGGGTGTAAAATTCAAGTTTTTACACTGCGTGGCTCGCTCACAGCTCTCCAGCATAATGAGTCCTCCTTACTCTGAGCACACCTGGCCACTGCACATTTTCATGTTCATTTCTCTGTTTCTGAAGTGATGGCTCGAGGAAACTCCATTTAGCCTCACACACACATATTCAGCACCACAAATACAGAGATCAGGAAACAGGTGTCCTGCAGCAAAAGTAAGGGATTGTCAATTATTGTTAATTATTTACTCCTGCCAGCCTCCTCTCACTGGTGTTAAGCAACAGAAACAAAAATAATTACATTCTTTGCTGAAATAACATTCCATTCCTCTTTTCCTTTCATGATTGCTCTTGCAGTTAAGGGTTCGGGGAAATAAGTAGTAAAACCAAGAACTATCTTGCACTCTTCTCCTCTGCTAGATTAATTGTAAGTTGAAGGTACGTAAGATTTTTTTTTTCCCTTTTCAGGGCAATTGCAAATGACAGTTTCCCCATTTCCCTTTCCATTCTCAGTCTGTGCATTTAGATGAAGCTAAAACTGCAGTCTTGCGCTTTTTATGCAGCTTTCCTAAAATAATTCTGAATAATTTAACAATGGCTCAGAAACATTCCAGTTTAACCAGTCATTGACCTTCAGTCAAGTTTTAATGTCATCGGGACTATATTGGTATTTCATCAGTTCCAAAGAAGCTGTGCTGTCGCAGAGGCAGTGGTGAGATCTATAATTAAAGTCGCCCAATGTCTCCCATTACAATGTTTTCCTTTCAGTAGATTATCATAGTTTAACTGCTTCAATTAGTATTTTCCATTAGAATTTTTCAGTCAAAATGGTCTTGCTATTTTGGAGATGATGCCTAGGGAAAAGTTAGGGTTATTTATTGATTGTGAGGAAAATAAACCCAGAGTCTATTTCTTTGGCTTTGGCTTTGTTCCCTCTAGTGTTAAGGGCTGGATATAAAAACCACTTAGAAAATCTGACCAAACTGCTTAAGTTTATAAGCCCCTGAAGAATCTCAGTAAACAGAGACTCAACAAAAAATTATTAAAGGAGACTGACTTACTACTATCGCTCTCTGCTGACAGAACTCTAGAGATGACTAAGAATTTCCACAAGTCATCATGTGAGCTTTATGTCTGAAGGAGAAGAATCCTCAGTTTGTGACTGATTCATGAAAGGTTTTTGGGTTTGCAGGAGAAGAATCCTCAGTTTGTGACTGATTCATGAAAGGTTTTTGGGTTTGCAGGAGAAGAATCCTGAGTTTGTGACTTCTACATTAAAGGTTTTTGGGTTTTTTATGTGCAATGGTAAAACCTTTCAGGATATTATTTTCCCTAGAAATCTTAAATTTGAGAAATCAAATGCAGAAAAAAAATGGTATATGATAACATAACTAAAGAATTGGACCCATTTGGACCCATTTCTGCGTATGCTTTAGGATATGAAGACTGTGCTAAGCCTAAGATTTTCAAACTTCTTAATGCTTTATTTTGCTCTCTAGTATCCTCCTAATATAATTGTAATTGACTGCAGCAGGAATTGATGGTATACTATATTGTAAGCAGTAAGAATAAAAAAAAAAGAAAAGAAAGCCTTACCTTAGTGATTTATGAGATTTGATTAGGAAATGTGTGGAAGACAGAATTTTTATGTTGTATCTGATTTTGAAGAGTTGAAAGCCAAAATAAAAATAATTTGTTTCAGTTACATCTTTGAATATAAAAAAAAAGTAGTTTCAATTTACAAGGCAAGGTTATTTTGTTCCAAAAACATCTATATAAAGGTATTTTATTGGAACTTTTCTCCTTCTTTTCTTCCAGAAAGCCTAGAGAAAGAAATTGATTTTGCAGTATTTCTTGCAAACCTCATGGCTTTATTTAAGTTTCTCTAACCAGCTCTGGTTTTATTTTTGTTTAATGTTTGATTTGAATTTTTAAAAGGAATGTACCCTCCCTCGCTGGTGTTTCACCATGTCATATTAGATGTTCTTTAAATGCCCTGCATGCTGGATGGTGCTGCCTTGGTTTACCCTCCTTGTGGTCAAGTGGAGTAGCTCTTGTTTTTTCACTTTTTTCAGCTCTTCTGTTTGCACCTGTGGTAACATTTATATTATATTGGCAGTGATGGTCACTTTTGGTTGTAAGAACTTAGGTTTGCCCTAGGGTTAAGATTTATTCCAAGTAAAAAAATCAGCAGGGTTTTAGACATGTCACAGAGGGTTATTTTTTTCAGTTTCAAGATCCCTTTCATTTTTCAGGCTGCTGGTTGCTGGGGGTGTTCAGCATGAACCTCAGGTGTGAGAGGAGCAGCTGTACAGATGCAAAATGACTTCTGATGTGGGAGTGTGTGCTGTGCTGGCCAGCCCTGATGGTCGGGAACTACAACTCCCACCCACCAATAAAGCTGGGCTTGGAAGTGCTTATACCAATAACTTGCGAGTAAAAATAACATGCTGGATGCAGGCAGTCAAGTGTGCTGTGTGTGCTGAGTGTGGGCACAGCCTGGCAGTTTCACTGGTGTGTGGTCCTTCCAGAGAGTGAAGCCTCTTTTCCTCTTCACGCAGGAAATCCCAGCAGGCAGAACCACGGCAGCCTCCAGCCAGGTTGTCCTTTCCCTTTCCGTGTGCCCCTGGCTGTCAGGGTTAATCCTCGGTGAAAGGCTGCGGGTGTCTCATTCTCACGGCTGGCACACGCTCCTTCCCCAGGCTCTCGATAAGAGAGAATCTAAATCCCAAATCTCGCTCTGTCCTCGTGTGCGTTTGCTCAGCTTCCAGCTGTTCTCTGCCCGAAATGCTGCTGCTGGCTTTTTGGGCACCGTGAGTGGGCAGGATTCGGGCTCTGACCCAACCCTCTGGTTTCATGTCGTGGTGACAGGGCACTGAAACTGAAGCAAGAATAGTAAGACATGTCCCCCCAGTGCTGCATCACCTGAAGGCAGCTTGTTTGGCCAGAAAGGGATCTGTGAGCTCTGTGGTGTGGACTCCAATTTGTGGGGGTTTTGTTGTTTGTAATGTTTTATCTTATCCTTGAACTCTTAAAATAACAAGATATGGTGATTTGTTTTATGTTTCATAATCCACACTATTTCCTATTAAAAGTCTAAATGTTTTAGAATGCAAAAGTAGCTGATACTGTTAATTTATTTGAATGAGGTACTTGCTGAGACTCAGAGGAGTGTTTCAACTTCTCTCCTTGAAGAAATCAAATAAGAGTGATGTGAGCAACAGTCTGCTTACAGGTTGTTTGTGAAATAAGGCTGTTTTACAGAAATTGTGAGCTCCAGGGAACTCATGATAAGTCCTGTAATGTTATCTGTGCGCAATAGGACTTTATTATTGTTGAAATTATGATAAACATTTAATTCTAGGTATGCTCAAATTAATTTGTTAGAGGCAAATGAACAAACATTATTTCACATAAGCATGTCAAAACATGCTTTCACAAATTAGGATTTTTAAAATTTGATTGAAACCAGACAATAACCACAAATATGAAATCTTGGAAGATAAAATGCTGAAAGTGTGCTGTGCAAACTCCTGAGAAAGTTTTATAGCCTAGCTCTTCTTGAGGGACAAATAAATGAGGAATGAAAGCAGCTACTGCTATCAGGAAAATGCATTAATGTTTTGACAGATAGACGTGGAATTCTTAATATATGAAATTTGGATTTTTTTCCCTGATGTGTAAATATCCACTCAATATAATTAGAAAGAATTGTGAAGTAACAGGCAGGGAATTCAAATTCTTCAGCTGAGCAGATACTGCAAATGTGATTTGTTGACAGCTTGTCATTCTGCTATTATAGCTGACCTGGAGTTTTCTTTCTGAATGACTTTTGGAAAAATAATATAAACAGTAAAGTATTTAGCCAGGGAGTGTTCTGATTTGAACTAGCAGGATATGCTTAGAGAAAGAGCAGAAGTGAAGAGCAAGAGCAGAGCAGTATTTCCTATAGAATATCCCCCTAGCATCTGACTGCCCATGGTTGACTTCCTAAGCTGAAAGTTGTATTCGTGTTTTTAATTTTTAATAGCCCTTTTCTTCCAGTACTTTGATTTAAATATCATCTTGAACCCATTTTTTGTTTTTTAAACCATTAGGAGTCTTAACAAGAAAACTTTTATCAGCTTCGTTTGACATTGTTTTGAAATTTTCTTCTTGGCCCTGGGGGGAAAAGGTGAAATACTTTTTCCTTGGGTTGTTTTGCACATATTGAAAATCATCAGTTTGTAGTATAAATCCCAAATATTCTGTTTCAAATAAGATAAATGACAGTTGGAAGTATATTTTGAATATCAGGATGTTGTCACGTGGGAAATGGGGTATTAGGCAACAAGTTTGACATGCTGTGTGGGAACTTAGAAGACTGATAGAAACCCTTTGAAATATCTTTCACTTTTCAGTCATGGTTTGCTACTTAGCCCTTGTTTATTTTCAGTGTTTCTCAGTGCTTTGAGATTTTAAGCCAGACAGGCCTATATAATTATAATTTTAATTATATATATAATTATATATATATATAAGTATATAATATATCTAGAAATTATATATTTTATATATTTTTATATTTTTATATATTTTTTTATATTTATATTTTATAAATTATATATGTATATAATTTTATTTCTGTATTGCAACACCTGAGTGGAAGAGGTCAAACTGAAATTGTCAATAAAATACAAAATGCATGAAGAAGTGACATTTCTTATAGATACTTTTCTCTGAATAAAAATGTTGCATGCAAGTGATATTTTTAAACTAAGCCATTGGTAAGCCTCCCCTTCACCTGGCTAGCTTGCCTCTGCTAGTGAACAGAAGGTCCTAAGCATTTAACCCCTATTTGAGGAGCTTAATTTGACAATACAGATTTAAATCTCTTGCTCAGCCATAGCTAATGTTCTGAAGTGCCTTGAATCCCTTGGAGCTGCTGATTTCAGCAGCTGAAATCACCAAACGGAAGCTTAGCAGCTTTGAATCTTGTCCAAGGTAGGACATCTATGAATATGCTGTTTTGAGAGGAGATAGCCCTCACAGGTACCTTTGAAACCGGCTGGTGGTTCAGGCCCTGCAGGAAATGTAGCAGCAATAATAAACATGGTTCTTTGAAAAACAAGGTGGTGGAGCCAGGCAGCTTCAGTACAGTCCCCCGTGACAAGGGGAGCTGCCCAGAGTGCAAGAGAAAGGCTCTCAGGTATTTACCTGCTGGAAATCATTCCAAGGCACTCATCTCCCTGTGAAGTGCCCTACCTAGAAACTTACAGGTGGTTCTTTGAGAAGATGCACTTGCAACCTTATTTGTTGAATTGGCACCACATTCTATGCAGTCCACGGCGTTCTTGATAGAGAAGTTAATGAATCTCTGCAGCCTAACAGGCCTCAGACTATCCCTCCCTCCCCCTAACCTGTAGTCCTGCTGTTCTTTCTTTCTTTCATTATTCTTATTTTCTTATTTTTCTTCCTATCCTTATCCACAGGAAGGAGTTACAACTTCTTTCCCCCATTGTGAGTTTTGTTCCATCAATGATCGTTTGAAAGCGGGTTAATTCCATGACTTCTGTGAAAAAGGGGGCAATCCCTGATCACAGCTGTAGTGACCTCTCTTCTGGAACACATTTTGTTATTATGTCCATGAGAAGAAAAAAAGGTAGTGAGACCTTAAAGAAGTGTAGGACTCTTCCTACATTTCTGTCATGGCAGCTTGGACAACTCTGTGCTCATTTTGGTGAATTCTTTTTCTGAGGTATCTATCTGCATACCCAAGGCCTTTGGGTCAGCAGCCAAGAGGACAGGCAGTGGGAGGCTGGGTAGTACTTAAAGTCTCTCCTGGTATTCTCCAGAAGCTTCAAGGTTGCTGCAGGTATGTCCCTGGATGAGCAGAGTGTGAAATACAATGGTCCTGTGTAAATAAAAGGTCTAGCCAAAGTTCTTGTGGGCATTGCCTGTCATTCCTACGTATGCCAATGGCTGAAAGCATGGCAATATATGTGTACCAAAAGTTATTGGGGATTGCTTTTTTCCAGATGCTCCTTACAATCTGTAAAAGGAACTTTCTGGTCCTCAACCTTTCCTCAAGGAGAAGTGTGTATAAACAGAAAGGCTTTTAATAGTCTTATAACTTTATCCAATATTAAAAAGCCCAGTTATGTCAGCTGGAAAGTGGATTTAAACGTGTTTAAAAACTGCTTCTCGGCACAGCAGGAACTGTGTATAGAGTATGGCTTCTCTAGTGCAACCTGGATTTGTTTATAATACCAAAATTCCTAATTAAATAAGAGCATGTACTTTTTTCTTTGGTTTGATTGTTTTGACCCCAAATATGCAAACTGACCGCCATATGCAAACTCATGAAGGCATGGACTTAATTTTGGTATTGCTTACACCAACAAATGGAACGTGTGACTTGCATCAGTTTGGGTCAGACTGCAGGAGGCCATGTGTGTTTATTTTAGCATTTATGAATGGTTATATTTACCTCATTGCAATGACTCGCTTTGGTTTCTATTGACAAAACCATGACTTAAGAGAATGTTTGCAGAGACAAGAACAGATGTTTCCAGGCTGCTTGCCACAGAGGGTAAAAAAAGCCAGTATGTGCTTGTAAGCTGGTGTTGGCTGTGCCATTTTTCCAATGAGTAATTAGGAATGGTAGTTATTAGTCGGTTGCTGAAGATCCTGACTTGACAACAAAAGAACCTGCTTGGAGATGCCTTTTTATATAGTCTGATCTATAGAGTAGAATGAAAGACAATTGCTGTAATCACTGAAACCAATTCTACAATGTCACACTCTTTTGAAGTACCTTAATGACCGAGGAGGACCTAAAAGCTTAATGAAATAGATAATCCATGGACATTTTCTCCTCTTCTCAGCAGGCATGTTGGTTTCAAATTAAGCTGAAAACTTTTACTAGATGCTTTTATGAAATTGCAAAGCAACATGAGCTTTTTGGAGTTGGTTTCGTGATTTTTTTTTTCCCCCTCTGGAGCCATAAGATCACCTTCTGAATCATACATACTAAAATCAAACTTGTTTTAAACAAAGAGAAAAGAGGGGATGAAAACGTAATAGACTATTAGCAGGGCTGGTGATCTGGGAGGGTTTTGTGGAAAGTGTTTGTGAAGTAGTGTCTGTGCCCATAAATGAACTCTATTTTGGGTTTTAAGAACACGCAACACAGTGCTTTCCTGGCTCAGTCAAAAGCCACTACACAATATGTCGTTGAATGTCATGAATACAGGGAGAGCTGAGCATGACTTAAAACACCAAGGAAGTTGGAAGGAATATGCTGTATCAGTTTACCAACAGGGAATTTTTAAAACTAATATATGGAGGCATCTCCTGCCTTCCCACTTTCATGATCTACTTACTGCAAGCTTGGTAAGATGTATTCCTGGAGATATCTCAGGGATTTTTTTCTGTTGCTTTTTTTAATAGCAAGTGTTATGTTGCTCTGTTAAGTGTCATGCCACTGCCACTGACTGGATGAAATACCATATGGGCAGTTCATGGGTTTACTGGTTCCACCTGCTGGCTGAACTGGAGGTGATGACCTGTCAGTCGAGGGGAGTTGAGTGAGTAATCGTAAGAGATTTTATTAATAACTCCCATCTGAGGCATGGGGATAGTGTCTTGTCTTCATGCTGCAAACTTTCTGTCTCATTTTTTATTAATTTTCATTTTGCTAAATTCAATTTAAAAATTCAATTTCTTAAACAGGATGGCAATGCCTAATCACAAGTGCATTTTTAGCCAGAGAAGGATAGCAACCCTTTTTGAAAATAAGAAGATGAACAAGTTAACCCAGTGATGTGCAAACACTGCTGCCTGCTCATCACTTCTGGAACTTGCCTTGGGGAGAAAGCCATCCCCCACTAAAGCTAACACAGATAACTGCATACATTCTTGAAGACTGGTAGGATGATGACCCCTCACATTGGGAACATACCCCAAACATTTCCTTAAAGAGGGATAAGGGTGGGTGTGGGAGGAACCCGGAGTTAGACTTAACTCTGGATACTGAAGCCCCCATGGGTAC
Organism: Daphoenositta chrysoptera; assembly: GCA_013397915.1. Lineage (NCBI taxonomy): Eukaryota > Metazoa > Chordata > Aves > Passeriformes > Daphoenositta > Daphoenositta chrysoptera. The sequence continues at coordinate 198,557 of VZRO01003281.1, read as the reverse complement.
AAAGAAAGGCTGAAGGAGAGGGGAGCAAATGGCTCTCATTAGTGTGGGTTGTAGGGTTGAGATTAGGGCGAAAGTTCAGGGGAGCGTGGGCATGGGATTCCAGTTAAAGCTGTATCCCACAACGGGTGTGGGACTACAAGAAAGCTTACATGAAGGCAAATGGTATTTGCTAGGAATGACTAATGCCAGAGTTAGTGTTGGATTTGCTGTTTGGATTTGGGATTTTTGGTGCTCTAGATCTTAGTTCCTTGTTTGAATCTCAGCAGACTGAGTGCTGAGGTTTGACTCCTGTAGAAGTAAATTGGTTTTGATTGGTTTTGTTACGAGTGGGGTATGATTAAGTCTGAGTTTAAAATAACAAAGTGTCTGAGATCCTGTTTTCTGGAGTTTCATTTCTCACCGTGTTGTCAAAGCACGTGGAGAAGATTAGCAGCTGGTTCTGTGGAGGTGAGTGGTTTTAAAAGGTCTTTAAAGGTACCCTTTAGGTTTGTTAAAGATTCGTCTATTCAGGATACTTAAAGAGTGCATGGCTGCATTAATGGCCTTCTGATGGCCACAAACCTTTATCCCTCATTTTTCTACCAAAGAAATAAGAAGAGGTGTCTAAGGGAACATCATGGTGCTGTTACCCTTCTTTCTGTTCTAGGCAGTCATTGCTGGCTGCCAGAGATTGTCTAGCCTGCTAGTGACAAACTTGGGAAAGGAACAAATATTGAAATACATAAATATTGAATCACAGAAGGCTACAGTTTTTCTCCAAGATAAAGCAGGGACAGGATATTAGTGCATGAATAGGTCCTACAGATGTCCATATTGACATGCTTCTTGGCATGGTTTTGTTGTGTATTGATTAGTTGTCCCCCAGGCGTGGTCTGGGCACAGTTCAGGAGAAGAACATGTACCATGACCAGAAGCAGTTTGTATATGTCCATTCTTTTTGGGAAAGGGATTTAACTTTGGGGACAGGAGGCCTCAGAGTTCCACTTGGCCTCAGAGCCAGAGAAGATTCACTTCCCTGAATTATTTAGTAATACTGAGGAAGCCAAACTGACTGAGGGATGAACAAGCCAGCAGCTGGGTCTGAAGGGTCATCCTGAGGAGCACCTTACGGGGGAGGGAATTCTTGCATCAATTGCAGAGATGCTGCTGATCTGCAAATATTGTTTTGTTTTCGCTTTTAAAAGCAGTGATGTTTTAAAGGATTTGTTTGCAAGCAAACCCCTCCAATTTTCCTTGTTGTGGTTGATGGCATGTCTGCGACTGTGGGAACTCAGCAGCACTGCAGCTACACTGCAAGAGATAACCACGCTGCCAGCAGCTTTCATGCAGCATTGCTGTACAAGAAATGGTTGATTACTCAGGAGAAAGAAGTGCAGCGCAGTTGTTCAGTATTTAGATAATGCTAGATGGAACATGATCCTGATTGCTTTTGATTTAAAGGCAACCTCCTTTGCTTCCCAAAAACCAAAATCCCACCCCTGAAAATATTACAGCTGTCTCCTACAGTAATTTTTATAAGCTCAAGATTTTTTAGATGCATCTAGTACTTTGTCCATTTGGAAAGAGGTGACACTTCATCTTTCACTGAGATACTTCAGGCTCATTCTCATACCAAATCCATTTTCATTCCTGCTGTATGAGCCTGTAACACAGGTTATGCAATTAGGAGGAAAGTGTTTGCAGAAATGATAAGGAAAACCTGATAAATGAAATCCGCTATACACTGTCAGTCACGCTGATGGTATTCCAATAAACAAACATATTTTTGCATGCCCAGTTTTAAAGATACAGAGTAAAATAATTTATGGCCAAAGTTGTTTTTCCTTCCTTACAGCATTTTTATGTATATAATACTGTACACACCAAAAATATGTTAAGGGAGCATTACTGACATAAAGTGCTAAAAAGGCAATGCTATAGTTAGTGTCATAGTTATAACATTATAGTTAACAGGCTTTTTGTTCAGTAACTGGGTTCCTCTCTGTGAATGTGCTGTATACAGTCTTTATGCAATTAGGAGCACTTTTTAGGGCAAATGTTTGGTTTTAGGAAGGGAATTTGCTTTCAAGACAAATGCAGTGAGATTTATATCACATCTATTATTATCTAAGTGGAGCTTTGTCTTGCAAAGGAGATTTGTCTTATAGAGTGCGTAGTTTGGGCAGCCTTCAATTTAGGACAGGATGCAAAATACTTTTCCAAGTGTTGCCCTGTAATTTTTTCTGTTTTTCTTTTTTTTTTCTGTATGCTATTTAAACCTTGCTTGGAAAACAAAATTGGTCATTTTCTTGTGGGAATTGTTATTCTGCTCTTTCATTGTAGTTTCTGAGTGCCTCAGAAATGTTAATGTATTGTTAGCATTTCTGAGGAGGTGATGTGATATCTCCACTTTATAAAGCAGAAGTGAAGGCTGGTGGTTGAAACACAGGTCTGAGAGTGTTTGCTAATTTGGGGGCTGCATTCAATGACCTGATTTCTTGGACTAATTTCCCAGGATCAAGGCACATTCCCCGTTGTTGATTTCAGTGAGTGCTCAGGAGCACTGCAATCTGGGTCTCAGGGTTTGAAATGAAGACCGAAGATACAAGGAATACTTGTTTAGTGACCAGCTGAGCCAAGATTCAGTGTCAATGGCTGTCCAAGCAGCACATAAGAACTGTGAAGCACAGGGTAGCATACAGGACTTTCTGACAGGATGATGCTCATTTCCAGTTGTCTAGAGTCTCTTCCTTCTGATTCTACTGTGCCTTTGAATATCTGTATCAAATGATGGAGCGCTCCACTGAGTGATGGTCTTTCTAGCTGCACTTCTGATCCTCAGGAAAGATACCTACTGACAAGTTAGAAAACAGATCATTTATTTAAAGAGGCTATTCAGAGAAAACAGTCCAAGATGTTTCAACTTTGACAGCCTGTCCAAGGTTTTTCTTGTTATTGTACAAAATAGAATAGTCTATATATACATTAAAAAGTGCCCCTGTTTTGTTTTACAGTAGTCATCTGGTGACAGTACCTAAGTCAGTCTCTTCCTTCAGCTTAATATGTACTTTTCTACCTGAAAGCTGCCCATCTTTGCTCAAAGCTGGTCGGTAGTGTCAGCCCAGTGACATTAGTTTAGTACACTGGATGGTGTTGCTGAGAATGTAAAACTATCCCATTAGCCTGTTTGCAATATAAAATAGGCTTCTGCATTTTACAAGCTTATGCAGTGTAGTAAGAATTTGGCAAGTGTAAAGGAAAAAGGTGTTAAGGAGAGCTGGCAGCTCCTTAAAGAAACGATATTAAGTGCAAACTCTTCCAATAAGGAGGAAAGTTAAGGAAAGTGCAGTGGAAGACCAGTGTAGCTAAATTGTCAGCTCTTCATGGCTCCTGAAGAGAAGTTGTTTTTATACAGAGTGGAAAGTAGGTCAGATTTCCAAGAAAAAGGATAAAAAAATAGCATGCAGTGGCAATAAAATCAGAAGTATTGAGGCACAAAATGATATTAAAATATCCAGGTGTGTAACAGGTTGTAAGAATTCGTTCTTTCATGTACATTAATATCACCTGGTAACTAGAGAAGTGTACACCTTCTGCCCACACCCATCAATCTTAGGGTGGTTTTTCTGGAGGACATTGCTGCACAATGCCTGAAATGTATTTTGGAACAGTCCATTGTTGGAAGGGAAGGGAGGAGCCCAGGGTGCCTTCTTTGCGAGAAGTATTCTGTACTTTTGTTAATTATTTAGATGATGGCACAGAGTGCTCTAACATTTCATGTAGAAAGCTGGAAAGATGCTATGAAAGAAAGGCCTAAAATTCAAGGTGGTCTTGATCAGCTGAACAAATAGTCATAAAGGGAATGGTTATAGTTCAAAAGGACATGTTCTACATGTGACTCTTGGGAGTAACCAGCTTTAATGATAAAGGCTGGGAATAACTTCCTAGGGAGTGATTATTCAGACAGAAGTCTGAAAGTTGCAGGGAACCACAAACCAGTACATGAGTACAGTGTCATGCTGTGGTATGTAATATTCCAGGGTGACTAGAGAGGAATATAGCTTGCAGAATGTCTGGAGAAAAAAATCCTTCCTTGCCTGGAGTACCATGTCAGGTCACAGGGACTGTTACCTTGAGAACAAAGTAAATCAGCAGAGGAACAGTACCAACAGTGAAAAAGCAGTCCTAGATAATATAACTGATAAGTATGTATTGGGTGAATTGGTGTTATGTGGGGTAGATGGCAGCAATATGCTTAGTGGTTATTATAGCCTTCTGCATGTATGGGCTGCTGCCAAAATGTGGAGAATAACCCAGTTTCTATGCCTGCGACAGCACAAAGACTGAAGTTCCAGCAAGAGAGAGAGATTGGGCTACCATGGTAAAAGTAGTACAGCACTGGAAGAGTTTGGGGAGGTTATTGAATCTCTGTTACTGGAGGTCTTCAGGAACAATTAGGAAACACCTTCTGACATAATATAAGATATAATATTTTCTGCTGTAGGGCTGGACATCTCCTGCTGCTTCTTCCAGGCAGAAGTGTGTTGTTTTCTGATGTGCTTTCTCTTTTGTCTTTAATATCGTTTTACTCTTCAGTGAATATCACTGTTCTCTGGACAGGAATTTCTTAGATGGTGGGGGAGATTAAAATTTAGTAAATTCACAGCAGTCATTTTGGTACAGAACTTCATGGGGCAGTGCTTTAAACTACTATATTTGACCAACTGCTGCAGCTGTAAGAGTCCCAGGCCACAGCTTCGTAGTGAGAGTGTTCCTTATCAACAGAGTAAGGACTTGCTTTCTAATCAACATATTTTCTGAAGACTTTTAAAATGCATGTAACAATCTGACATACCAGCTGTCACCAGAAATGGTGTCCCCCACCACCACCGGCATGCGGTGCGTTGGCACTCATGTCACACGGAGGGGGAGCGTTGATGAGTCCTCTTGCTTGTCACCTTAGAAAGAGAGGGGAGAAGCCAAGGTTCAGTGAAGATGATCTCAGGAGAACACCAGGAACATCAGAACCAGAGCAATCTGAGAAAGGAGTTGCTGGGCTGGTCCAGGACTTTTACAAGCCCAAGAGAAAATGAGTGCAGCAAAAGAGAAATTTTCTCCAGCCTCATCCATGTGTAGCTTGGTGTTTGGGACTGATTTGAACCTCTCTTCGTGTGATGCCATTCCTGAGCAATCTTCCCAAGTTCCAGAGTCTTGAGTAGCTGTAGTTGCATTTGTGTTAAAACTGAATTATGTTTTCTTTCATCTTAGAAGCCAAACTTGATTTCCAAGCCAATGCTTGATAGCATCCTTTGTCTTCGTGATGACAGATGGAAGTACGTGCGGAGCCTCCTGACCCCAGCCTTCAGCGATACCAAACTGAAAGAGGTAAGGTGTAGACATTGCTGCTTTCATAATTTAGAAGACTTGTGCAGGCATCTGCTTTATGTAGGTCTGTATTAAGGGTAGGTAAAATGTGCTACTTTGTGCCACTTTATTTAGACCTGAAGAGCATGTGCTGCAGAGCTTCCATACGGCATGGTTCAGATCATAGACTGGTGAAAATCAGAATAGCTCATCTGAGGATATAATCCTCTGTCTTCCTCTATTTAAGTTTGTCCATGAAAGTGTAGGGTACTCAAGAAGGACCCTTACTTCTTCCTCTCCCCTGCCCTATTAGGAGTAAGCTTAAGTCCAGGAAAGGTTATTGCTCCCACTTGGAACATAGCTTTTCTTGGCATGCAGAGTCAGCAACTCTCATGTTAACACAGGAACTGCTGTCAGTCTATTTTCATTTCTCCATCTTCTTCCCCTTCCCTCCTCCTTTTATTCTTTAATCCTTTCATATAATAAAATAAGTCACTGGAACAGAATGCCATTGCCAGATAAATACCTCTGACTGAAAATAAATGTCTCTGCGCTGACCTGCTGCTAATTTCCTATAAATGTATCAGCATTCGCTCAGCCATGGGAACCCATTACCCAGTAACAAAGTCCTGTTCCAGTGACACGATATCTCTTAATTAAATGTATATAAATGATTGACTGGTTAAAGGCTTCTCTCAAAGAAAAATGCAAAAAACAACCCCACAACAAAAAAAATCACCTCTTCCTTTTTATGTTTTATTCTGAAAGGGAATCATGCTCACTCCGGTGCCCAGTCCTGGGTTGTAAAATTTTCCACTGGGCAGACGCTTGTGTTGTTTTGACATGCCGCTGTCGAAATCCACAGTAACATCTAAATGTGTCTGGCTCTCCCGGCTCTATAGACAGCGGTCGCTTAGCAACACCGGCTGTCACCTCCTTATTATGGTAAATTCTAATTGGCCGCGAGCCTGGCGGAGATGCTGATTAATCACGACTGACAATGCCATTGGTTATGCGCCCTGACATTTGCTCTGTCACCGACTCCATCACGAAATTTCAGCAAGGCGAGGGTGTTTAAATATGCAAGCGATTAGTTGCACATGGCACGGTGGGGAGAGGAGAGTTTTGCATTTTCCTAGCGGAAATTAATCTGCCTTACTGCGGGTCATCGGCGCTTTCCTCGCGGACTAACAAAAGATAACGCTGCACTCCCTCAATTTGTGGAGAGCAACCTCTGCCGGCTCCAGCCGGGCAGGCTGGGCTGAGGAGCACGGTGAGGGCAAGAGAGGGGAGCCTCGGGGGTCCTGCTCTGGGGCTGGGCATACACAGCTTTGCAGGGTCTGGCCGATCAAACCGGGCTGGGAGAAGCCATGGCACTCCCTTTGCACGGCTTGGTGGTGGAGCTGGAATGCAGGAATAGTGGGTAGGAGGTAAAATGAAGGGCTGGCCAGTGCCTGGTAGCTGTCCTGCATGCAAAGATTGAGATCTGAAATTTTAGCCTCATAATCAGCTTTGCCCGTGCTGCCTCTTCCAAGCTCTGTGGAAGGCGTGTGTGCACGGGCTTAGGGTGACCTGGAAATTGTCACTTTCTCCTGCCATTCTACTGCAAGTGGGAAAAAGAAGAGTGGGGCAGGTCTCTCTGAAAGGTTCAACTTTGCTTTTCTCTCCCATACCTTCACCAGGAGCCTGTCCATCCCTACACAGACAGATGCTTACAGCAAACCCATGTGAGATTAAGAACTGTTGAATGGATGTGCTCCTCAGCCTTGCATTTCATTTCCTACCCAAATACATTAGCAATCCCGGGATTTGAAGTTAATGCAACTTAAGTCCCTTGCCTGTGTGCTTTTCCTGCTGTTGCTTAATTTAGAAGCCATACCAACACTTCTCAAAGGAAATCAATGCTCATTAATTATGATCTCACTTTTTAACTCTCCCATATTTGGTGCTCTCTCAGAACCTCTGCAGCAGCATGGAAACAAAAATACCATGTTCTAGTGTTGGCCATACTACAGAGTATTAAGCATTATCTGCAAGACATCCTGTTTATAATAAACCCTTCCTCTCTACTTTGAGTTACAAACACAAATTGGTACTAATTTATTGCCTAAGAACCTAGTTATGCTGTTTTATACATATTTATAGATACTACTAGGACATTCCTTATTTCTTCTTCCAAGATATTAATTCCTCTGACAAAATCCCACAACAAAGTCTTTCTGTCTGTCCACTCTGGATGTCTGCCTTACCTTTTGTTCCTCTATGCAATCTCTCCAGTGGTGCTGGAGAGACTGCAGACCTCATGAATGCCTTTGGAGAGTGGCTTCCCTTGAGTGCTGCAGCCCCTAGTGCCACTCAAAACATAGGCTTGCCTGTCTGGATGCTCTGAGAGAATTGGGAGCTATTAGCCTGTGACAGAGCAATAAATGTTAACAACTCCTTGTGCTCCCCATAGCAATCATTTCAGATGAAAGATGCACCGAGGGACAGAGAGCTCAGCGTAGGTTCCTGATATCTCCATTTCAGAAACACAAGAAAGGACAGTTTCAGGGCCAGCAAGAGTGAGAAGTGAGAAGTCACTTTGTCCTGGCTGCTGGAGGACAAGACCCAAGACAGAGCTGAGATTTAACCTGCAATGCTCCACAGAGGCACCTGTGGCCGTGGGCAGAGGCGAGCTTTGCCCTTGTCACTTCAAAGAAGTGGTGTAACATTACTGAGAAGTTCACTGAGCTTGAGGAATTTCCCTGTAGTTTGGCAAGTATCTCCAACAGCCAGCCAGCAAGTGATGAAGAGCTGATTCCAGAAATTCTGAATTTTTTGAAGTTACAGGAAATGAACTGAAACTAGAGGTTATAGAGTTGTTGGGTAGCCAATATAGTGATTTCTGTATGTCTGCAGAGAGTTGTTTTTTTAACATTTTTCAAGAGTTTCTGACATCTCTAGCTTTCTCTCTCTCTTTTCTCAATTTGTCTTTAAAAGCTATGCACTGTTTCACTGTTGCTTTTATGGATTTCTATGTATTGGGTGTTCTCCCTTTTTAATTTTCTTTTTCTAACGAGCATATAAGGATTAGTAGAGGAGTCCACTCCAGCTGAAGGAAGGTTTGGCTCTGGATATCATCAAATACAAATACCATAGTTGTGGTGAGTATAGCATAAAGCAATCGACTTGTAAGCTTGATCCTGCAGTAAGATTGGGTAGCATCCCATGTGAGATACCACTGGAGTTGGTAGCAGATCTAGTAGTAAGCTCCTTCCAGTAAGACCCCTGAATGAACCTCATTTTCCCATTGCTGTGGGAGCACTAAGAATGAGAAATGAGAGACAGGAGGCAGGAAACCCAAGAAATGTCACTTCCAGCTCTGCCATTGACTGCCTGTGGGTGATCTGACAGAAGCTACTCAAATTCTCTGCACATGAAACAACTTTTATCTGTTAAGCGGGAACAATACCAATCACTGAAAGTTGATCCAAGATGTAATTCATGAGGAATTGGTGAATTATAATACCTAGAGGCTCTAAGTAACAGAAACATTTCCCAGTGTTCCTGTCATGCTCCCCTCAGCTGTAATGTATTGAAACAAGCTGACATGTTAGTGATCTTGCTGTACCAATCTTGATTCCCTATTTAGTATTTCTTATTTTGTTCCTATTCTTTTTGCTGTGGTGCCTGTGATGATCCTGCTGTTCTGGACCCCTTGTCAGACTTGATAAATAGCTTTACTCTCTTTTACAGCCAACACCAGCAGAAAACCTATTGATTTTTATTTATTCTGATGGTGCTGCAGTAGTCTTGTCATCTCCTATCAGTATGCCAGGGATGCTTTCCTCCATTAACAAACCATTTAAACAAAACAGAACACAAAATTAAAGAAGAGAGCACAGCTTAATGTAGCATTGTCCTAAATAACCTGTGAAGTGGAGTTTGTGTCGAGGCATTTCTTTCAAACAAAGGGAGACACAAAGCAGAACTTGTAATAAGATGGCAGAGCAGCACAGAAAAATCCTCTAGTGTCAGTTTCAGGCATGTAGATCTTTCGTGTCCCACTAGGACATAAGATCTGACAGTCCAACCATTAAGATTTCCTTGATTTGCTGTTAATCTGTGCACATTGGTCAAAGGCATTTTGGGAGTGTCTCTGGAAAGTGCTGTTGTTGGTGGACAAAGCAAGTGTGCTCACCTGAGGCAAAGCAAATCACTAATGTAAAACTGATATGTGAAATGTGCATAATCTTGAGCCACAGGCCGATGTCTTGTTGAGTTGCTCATTTTGGTAAGTTTTGCCCAGGAATAGCAGGGCTCCACTCTCAGGTGTTGGGAACAAATCCTCTTACAAAACATCTTTCTGACACTGCTCTTTTCCTGGTTTTATTCAGGGACTTGAAATGTGGAAGAGAAGCAGTTCTTGTGTTAGGAATGTATTCTTTTTCCTTCTCCTTCCTTTGTGTTTCATAACATTTGTGGGACAAGAGGCCCAACATGACTTCTGCTTGCTGTACGTGAACAGTAAAGTCTCCAGTGTGTCTGACTACAGTGAATATGATCCAGCCTTCTAGTTTTCAGTTTGGATGCTAATAATAAGGGGAATAATAATACTGATGAATACTGGGGGCCACATCTCACTAGAGGAACGTGACTCTGACGCCTTTGAACAGTGCAAACATCCACATGCACTGTGCATACACAGAATCAGAAGCTAATTGTTGTTATGTGCCAAATAGCATATTGGCAGGATTTATACAGCAAAGCCCCTGGCATCATGAAAACCCTAACCCCAAATGCTCTTCTTTGGCAAAAAGAAAGAAATTTGGACTCTGGGCTACTCTTGCTATTAGATAACTGTCAGATCAAATATTTACAGGGACCATATTGTTTAGATTTTTCTTCATCCTGTTACTCTCAGCCAATCTGAACACAGAGCAGCTGGGGTTTGTTTACCCACCAAGAACTGAATCTCAGGCAGGTTATGCAGGTTTTATGTTCTGACTGGCAAATGAGAATGTATGGGAAGTCTCTGATACCCAAGGCAGTGTAGATCAATGTGTCTGTATATGTGCCAGTTTCCTATGCTTGGTATAGTTCACCTCCCTGGACACTACTGTATTTTTCTTGACAATTAAAGATTTTGAGGTGTTATGAGACTTGAGAATGTTTCACTCTGTGGTCTTTGGAGTTTGCAATCTTGGACTCATTTATGTCCCCCAGGGGAATAAAAACCCAAACTCAACCTAGGATTTTGGAATAGATATCCCCTGTAGTTTTCATATACAAATAATTGTCTTATTATCATATCATGCTAAAAGTAAATCAAATCCATGTGCCTTCCTCCCTATTTTCCTGGTTTGACTTACTAATAAAAATACCTTACAGCTAGGAATGAATTGCAACAGTATTTTGAAAGGCTGGTGGAATGTGCAAAGTGCAAAGGTGCTGTGGGATGCCCTGGCCAGACAGACGTGCCCCTGACATCTCTGCCAGCTGTTGAAAAGTGATAGCAACCAGCTGGCTGGTTACAGACCTGGTGATGTGATGAGGAATAAAAGAGAAAATAAGGCAATAAAAGAAAAATCTGAAATGATCACCATCTGTTTTGGTAACATCGTACCTGTTAAAAAACAGATTTTGATTTAGTTCTCCTTGGCTGGTTCAGTTCACTGGCAGGGCTGGACCCAGAGATTATGGAGTCTTTCACCTTCGTTCAATCTGTTGAACAGAAATGTGTTAATTTTGTAGAACCATTTAAGAAGAAGCTTGCTGCAGGGGACCTTCTTTGGAAAACCAAAAAGGGGAAGAAGACTGCCACATAATGTGGTGTGCACCTCCCCAAAGTGTCACAGCTACTTTTACCGAACACCAATCTGGCATCAGAGTTGTCTTGTGAGACTGTGGCAAAGCCCAAATCGACCCGACTTTGCAATGCAAGTTCTCTGGTATAGGCACGGGACCTTGAGAGCAGCTAGACACATTCTTGACTCAGACTTCTGCCTTTGGAAAACATATTGGATGCTCCCGCGTTGGCCTTTTGACTGCGTGCAGTCTTGCCCATGTGTTAAGATGGCAGCGTGCCTGTGCACAAAGTGTTATGCCAGTTTCACAGAGGTAGAAGTGCCAAGCAAAATGGACTTGGCTGGGCAGGCTTCATAGTTCTCAGAGTGTGCTGAGAGGCTGCAGTAAGTCTTTTTTGGTAACAAGAATGTCAGAGGAGTAGGATAAGTCTGTTCTCGTGTTTGTTGACATCCGTGTGCTGAAGGAGGTAGTTCAGGAAGGAAAAGCAAGTTTCTGTGCGTGCATTGCTGATGCTTGGCACAGTTGTTGAGGCAAGACTCTGGTATTAAGTTGTAGGCTGCTCTTGGTAGTCTGTATGGGAAAGAGCCATAGGACATGGTTCCTTTGGGTTCACAGGTGGATTGCTGCTACATCCTTCTTCTGCCCCCGTATTTGGTATAATCAGGGAAGTGTCTGATTCCTCTCATATGTAGGAAGCTAAAGAGACAGAAGGAGAGACTTTAATGAGGCCTTGGTGTTTGCCTGTGCTATGGTTTCCATGAAGCTGAGGAGACTCTTGCACACTTGGCTACAGTCAAGCTGTGGGTAAGTCTACCAGACCAGCATGTGTCAGTGACTGGACAGAACCCTTAGATGAATGAATTCACATGAATGTCCATTTAACAGCATCACCACTTCAGAAAAGCCTTTCATCGCATACCAGTAGCAGTTTGCCCTCTGCAGCTTGTAGTGGTATCCAGGGTGGTTTTTTAGTGTAGATGTTAAGTCCCTCAAACTGAGACAGAGCAGGGTAGAAGTGCTGGGTCTCTGATGCCAATGCCTTTACAGGACTTTGGAAAACATTATTCCTTCTACCCTGGAGCATATGTAACCTTAAAGTCCAAATAGGGGTGATGATAAACCATTGTTTGGAATAGGGAATGATTAAAAAAGAGAGGGGGATATTTTTGCCTGATAGCTCTCTGTGTATGTAGCTGCAGGGGGGCAAGAACCATCAGCCAGGTAAGTGACACAGCCTCTTGCATTTAGGCCCAGAGCTGGAGAAGGGCATCCCTGTAATGCATAGGTTTATTTTGAGCAGAAAGTGCCAACATTTCATCTTAGCTCTGCATAAGTGCCTAACAGTACCTGCAGAGGAACCTGAGAGCTCTATTCCATTTATCAGATCAAAATAATTTTAAATACTTATTTTTGTTTGGTTTTTTTTCTTAACATTTTAATGTTTTTTCACAATTCTATATGTTCCTTTCTAGATGACACCACTGATAAACCAGGCCTGTGACATCCTGCTGTGTAACTTGAAAGTCTACGCAGATTCTGGCAAAGCTTTTGATATCCAGAGGTATGTTCAACATGCCAAAAATTAGTAGCAGATTAAAAAAAAAAGAAAAAAGTCAATAGCAGCAGTTATCCTAAATTCACACTTACTATATAAAAGATTTTTTTTCCTCTCTCATTTTTAAAAGTGGAGATCATAGTTTAATAGAGGGTGTGTCTGCTAAATGCCTTTTCTTCCTGGGGATAGCTGTTGCATACTTGAAAAGTAATTTTGGTAAAGCATCTAATGTATTTCTGGCAGTTATCTAATGAAGTTTTAACAGCTGGAAGCACAAAGGAAGGCTGCATCAGTCCCTGTCCAGTCTGTTCTCTACAGGCTGCCAATAATGTACAAACATAAGAATTGATCTAGTATCAAATATATATAGTCCATCACCCTTTTTCCTTTATTTTATATATGAGGTTTTTTTGAGCACTTAATCATTCTTACCACATTCTACATAACCCCCTCTCATGGCACGCTAGCATTTTGTGAAACAATGGGATCAGTACTCCAGATGAAAATGCACCATTGATTTATAAAATGACATTTTAATATTTTCCATATTCTGCTTTCTCTCATTTGTTATGCATTTAATATCCTATTATCTTTTTTGTTGCTCTTTCATCAGAGGTCTTCACTGAACTGTTCATAACACTGTCTAGTCCCTTCTCTGAGTAGATGCATTTCCTCTAAGACCCTGGGTAGTAGTTTGAATGCATTCTTTTTAACGGGCACTATTTTTGCTTCATTTTTCTTACACTTCATTTTCTGGGTTTGCCAGCACCCTCTGAAGTTCTTAATGATTTTCCCCAAACTGAAGCAGCACAAATAATATTGTTTCATCTGAAGAAATGGATATTTAGCCACAATTTATGAAGCTTTTTTCAAGTACACGTGCACATGCAAGTGTGTGTGTGTGCACAGAGATCTCTATTAAACAGCTGAAGAGATGCTATGAAACCTCAAGATACATTATACTAGCCTAGTGCTGTGATGAAAATTGACCTTTCCACTCCTTCCAGTCTTTTCCCTTTTTTCCCTTTGTCCTTTGTCTTTGACTGGTCTTTTAGCTATTGATCCATTATAGGGTTTCACCTCTCAAGAGACACTTTGGAAAAGACCTTTTGAAAGTAAAATGAGTGATGTTGACCATTTCAGAACATGATCTTCCAGTTGTTTTACCATACTACCATTTCAGCAGGTTTGACGTATTTATGAATGTGATTCTCATTCCACTGCAGTCTCACAGAATTGCCTTGGGAGCTGTTTTTTTGGATGTAAAGACCCTAGCTGTAACCTCCTGTGGCCTTAGTTGTCTTTAGCTGTTTTGTGTTTTGCCAACCACTCAAAATTTAGATTTTAAGGTTTTTTTTTTTCAGTACCTTGGAGAGGTAGATTATTGAGTCCTTCTGATATTATTGTTTTATAGGAATGCCCCCTCTTTTAATGTTTTAACTTCCAATAATGTATTGTTTTTTGTTGGGCTTTTTTTCGCATGTGTGTGTAAGAGTTGAAGACCAAAAGAAGTTATTTAGCTTTGCAGTATTGTTGTTATCTTTTAAATCTGCCCTGGTGGGATCAGAATAAAAGCTCACAAAGATCACAGTTTAGAAACACTGATTCACATAATATATGCAGGATATAATTGGCCTGACTCCTGTTCTTCTCTTCATACATGCTTACTCAGGTTAGAACACCAGAGATTGATATTAGCCTTTTGTAAGGATCGTGGAAGTAATTTCTTACTTTACCACAGATCAGAACAATCAAATTCCAAGGATATTTTACATTCTTGGTCCACTTATCTCAAAACTTAATAGAGCTGTTAAAGACCACTAGGAAAATAAAGATGGTAAGACAACTGGATAGATGGTCAGATATGCAGGGAGTGATTCAGTAAATTCTGAAGTTTCTAGATCATGGTGCACAGATCACTTGTAGTTCTCAAGGCACTGGCTGCTCCTCTGCAGAGATACAGATTTCACATGGTGTCAGTTCCTCTTGGTTTTGTCCACAGAGTTACATTACAAAGGAGGTATGAAGAAGAAGGAAATCCTTAAGCACCTTAATTTCACTTAAGAACCTCTTGTCTCGGAGAGTTTAGATTGGACTACTAGGAGGTGTGGTTTTTGCAGTTTAAAATGTGAAAGGAGTGATCTCATTTATTAGGATCCATACTCAGAAAATGCTCATGAATTTCTGACATGTTACGTTTGATTTCTAGGTCATAACAAATTAAATTGTTTTAAATAAATTTTTAGTGGAATCATTGAGCTATGTGAAAATACGTTCACTTTGTAGGTGTAGAGAAGGTGATCATTATCAAGCATCAGCATTTGTCAGAATGATGGAAACATCTCTCGTTGGCAAAGCTCAAATCTAAAAGCAAAAGGAAACTCAGTGGCAAAAATTAATGCTATGTGATGTTTGTAGAAGCAAGATATTAATGGATATGTGATTTGTAGATAATGATTTATCATTCTTTAATTACATGCAGGTGTTACAACTGCTTTACCTTGGATGTTGTTGGTAGCGTAGCTTTTGGTACTGAGGTGGATTCTCAGAAGAATCCTGATGACCCCTTTGTTAAGAATTGCAGAACATTCTTCGAAATGTCTTTGTTTAAGCCTCTTCTCATTCTAATCCGTGAGTATAGCCTACATTTGTCTGCTTTCTTGTGGTAATTTCTTAAAAGTCATTCTCAAATTGCAAAACATGCTGAAGCCAGAGCAGGAAGTTTTATAGCCGATATTATTTCAGAGGTGTTCAGAATGCAACCTACCAGCCAATTCTACCTTTGAGAGTTCCACCATATGCTCTACAGGTCTTGTAACCATTAATGAAACTTACTCCAGAAACTGAGAATCTAGGAACACAATGCTCCGGGTTCATTTGAGAGGAAAGTTTCTGGGTCCTGCCATTTCTACAATACTCATTTTAATACACTTCTCACTAAAACAGAGTAACTGCCCTTTGGAACTTGAGTATAAAGTTTTTGTGCACTTGGTTTGCTTAGTAGAGATTGAAATCCCATCCATAAACAACCCACTAAAGAAAAGAGGTGAAAGAGCATAAACAGGTTGTAGAAGTACTCCCAATTATTTTTTGAACAGCAGCCATGGCCTGGTTGATGACTCTAAAGGATAAAGATCACAAGTGTCATGAAGAGAATGCATTTATTTTAGATGAATGATAGGCAATGCAAGAGTGGGGTATAAAGCCACGTGGTTCTAGAGCATGCAAGCTAAGGCTTCTTGGAGGTGATGGTCTTGTTAATTCAAGGGCAGTAAGAATCACAGCTGAGGAAACCACAGAATAGGCTTTTGAGGTTTTATCATCTTGTTATCTAGACCTGCACGCAGTAATATCAGGTGGCACAGTGGCAAAGTTTCCTGTGCCCATCTGATCCTGCTGGCATTACAGATTGCACCTGTACTTGCAGAGCATCAACTGTTTCCTTCTGGAGTTGTGTGTCCAAATTGCCCTGGGGTTAGTGTTTAACCTGATTGCAAAATGTGATTTGTGACCAACTTCTTAATGGGACAGAAATGGGCCCCTATACATCTAAGAACATGTCCTTCATTAAAGAAGGTTTCTGTAGTGTTTGGAATTGGATTCCTTGGTTCATCTCTTTCTGCTCGTTCATTAATGTGGTGAGAACTCCCACAATGTAGTTGCCCTGTTGGCAGAACAAGGTTTTTCCAACGTTTAATTTGTTAGTCTTAAGTTGTTCATAAGTTAATGAGGGGTTTATTAGGATGTAAGACTTCACTCAGGTTTCTAGGTCATGACTATAAAAGTCATGGACTGGAGACCATCCTTGCGATAACATCCCACTTCCAGAGTCTGTGGCCTGTTTAGAGAAGCTAAATAAATAGAATCATAGAATAGTCTGTGTTGGAAGAGACCTTTAAAAGTCATCTAGTCCAATCCGTGTGATGAGCAGGGATGTCTTCAACTAGGTCAGTTTGCTCAGAGCCCCATCCATTCCCACCTTGAATGTTTCTGGGGCTGGGGCATCTGCCACCTCTCTGGGCAACCTGTACCAGTGTTTTACAAGCTTCATTGTAAAAAATGTCTTCCTTATATCTAATCTGAATGGGCCCCCTTTTAGTTTAAACCCCATAGCCTTTGTCCTAGTGCAAGAGGCCCTGCTAAAGAGCCGCACCCTTCTTAGAGGATACTCCTTAATACTGGAGAACTGTAAACAAGAATGAAAACTACACAGTTTCATGGGTTGGTGCCATAAGCTGCTAGGCCAGTTCAAGATCCCCCACCTTCCTTATGTAATTGTCTGAGTAGGCAGGGGAAATAATGCTCCCTTTTGTTGTGGTGGCGCTGTGACATCAAAAAGCTGAACCAAAATTGAAGCATTGTGGAAACAAGCTCAGAAGGCATCTGTCTGGCAAGAGAGTCCTGGCCAGCAGGACATTTCTGAAAGGAAATCCTCTTTTTATTCCACCCCCATAGGTTGGTAAAGGAAAAGAAGAAAAACCAGTTTTCATAAAAGGAACACATCCCACTTGATAAGTTTTAAAATATTAAGGAAGAGTGGGGCGGACTATTATATGCCTTCACAGTCTGATTCAATGTTTTCTTTTTAAAATCTCTTACAGTTTCTTTCCCATTCATAATGATCCCACTGCTACGCATTTTTCCCAACAAGAAACAAAAGGAACTGAATGGATTTTTTATCCAAACCATAAAAAATGCAATTGCCTACAGACACCAGCAAGATGCAGCTGAGGTAAGGCTATTTCTGTGATAAATATATGGATAAGCAAATATTTTGAGGAAGAACTGGAAGTGGCATAAGCCTCAGTTTAAAAAGCAAACTCAATCTCTTTGAACATTCGAAGTGTTTTAGTGAGTTTTTGATTAATTTTTAGTTTTATATACCATCAGGCAGAATTGTT
Source organism: Daphoenositta chrysoptera (assembly GCA_013397915.1). NCBI lineage: Eukaryota > Metazoa > Chordata > Aves > Passeriformes > Daphoenositta > Daphoenositta chrysoptera. Next base: position 180,971 of record VZRO01003281.1, on the reverse strand, counting down.
AACACATTCCAGTATTGCTTCTCTTAGTGTTTCCCTTCAAGTAAGGATGCAGAAAAGTTACATCTGGGATGGCTTTTCAGCTTAGTTTCTAGACGCAGAAGGAAGGGTTCAGCCTGTGGAATTTTTTCTCGTCCAAAAGTCAGGTGTCATGTCTGCACTACTTTTCCTTAAGGACCAGAGGAAAAGAAGCCCTCACTGAGTGTTCCAACCCAGTCATTCCCCAAGAACTGGGGCAGGTTTTATATAGCCCTGTGACAGTGCCTGCTGCTTTGGAACATGGAAAGAACCTGAGTGTCTGGTTAGAGCAGTCATTGATGTTGAGATGGCTAAATAGAAAGGTAGTAAATACCACCTGAAGTATGCAAACAAATGGCTACCCATTGTTAGCAAATCGTTTGTTACCTCTTTTGTTTGGACATAAGGCACTCTGAGGGTTTTTTTTGTGTTTGTTTTTAATCACCCTTGTTTTATGAAGTATGTGAAGGCACATACATTTTTATGAAAGTCTCCATTTTTGGTATACAAAGCATTTGGAACGTAGCCTGTGCTTTGGTTCTATGATACAGAAGTTCTTCTTTTGTCCAAAAAGACAAGCATGAAAGGAAATTAAATCCTAAGATTTCTTTTAATTGCATTTAACTTTTCATTTCTTTTCCTTTCTTTTCCTTTCTTTTCCATTCTTTTCATTAAGTTTCATTTCATTTCATTCCTTGACTTCTCATTTCATTCCTTTCATGAAATGAAATCCCAAGATTTTATTTAATTCCATCATATTATGTTTCATATAATTTCATTTAATTTTTAATTTCAATTTTTAATTTCATTTCCTTTTATTCTGTGAAATTTCATTTCATTTCATGTCATTTCATTTCATTTCATTTCATTTCATTTCATTCTTTGATTTGGCATTTCAGTTCCTTTCCAAACTCATTTCGTGAAAGGAAAGGAAATGAAATCTGGAGATTTCATCTAATTCCATTTTGTTACTTTTCATTTAATTTTCATTCATTCAATTTCATTTCACTTCATTTCATTCAATTTAATTTCAATTCATTCCATTATATTTCATTTCATTCCTTGACTTTTCATTTCATTTTCATTTATGACATGAAATCCCAAGATTTCATTTAATTTCATTGTTTCTTTTAATTTCTTTTCACTTTTTAGTTTTGTTTTTTTTTAAATTTCATTTCTTTTCCCTTTATTGCATGATGTTTAATTCAATTTAATTTTATCATTTGATTTTTCAATTATTTTCATTTTTTAATTTCATTTTTTTTCATTTCACCTAATTTCCTTTTATTGCATGAAGTTTCATTTCATTTATTTTCGTGAAGGAATGTGGACGTGTAGTGAGAAAAATATCAGTGAGAATCCTGTTTTTAAGGTAACTGAGACAAATTTTTGCATAACAATTGACATGAAACACCCAACATACACATGAAGGAAGCTGCTAATATTGAAGTGTTAGAGATGTTTCTTACCACTCGAGACTGAGTAATGCTTATGGAGTTAACAGCACAGGTGAAAATAGATCCTCCCAACTCATTCTCACAGCTTTGCTCCATGGCTGCCACTTTTCAGGATAAAATGGATTTTAGTTTACCCTACATTACTTCCAGGACACATTTAAAAATAAATTTTATATTCGAAGATATTGCTGCTCTTTGCTTTTTTCTGCAGTGATGTCTCACTTCTCCATTTGTTGCAGTTTATCACTACATGCTGCTTGTTGTTCCTTCAGCCCACCTTCATCAGTCTTTGTTTTTCTTTACATCCAAAAGATGGTAAGCACCACTGACTGGCCACAAACAACTTGTGATTCATAAACACGATTCCTGGCCCAGGCTGAGTGCTGCAGGAATATTTTTCGACAGTGATGATGTGTATAAATTGCTTGCAGGCATCTCATTTCTACTGCACAGGGCCAGTGTGAACTTTTGATGGCACACAGATGTGGGTGTAGGTATGGACAGTTTTAAATCAAAGATTCATGCCAAAGGGGGCTGCATGGAAAGTCTATTCCGTGTATCAATAATCAGAGGATAAAAGGGACAATGAAGCAACCTAATGTGGATTGAAAGTGGGTGCTGTATTAACCATTATTAATAAAATGCAATGTGTTTCTGTGGCAGCAGCACTGAGGGGATCAATCCTGGGCTAAACCCTTCACGGTGCTAGAGCTGGTCACTCCCCTAAACAAGGGGCAGCACAAAGAAAAGCAAGATTATAGTGACAAGATCAGGAGGCAGAAATCCCTGAGTAATGCAGCCTGTTTGCAGGTTACAGTGGTTGATGGACCAGAGGCCTGAGGTTCTGTTGGAAGGGACATTGGGGATGCTGTAAGAGAGGACACGTGGCAGTGGCTGCCCAGCACCAGGACGGTGTGGAGGAAGGAGCAAGGTCCGTGTTTGCCTCAGCAGTGTGTGCACAGCTCCAGGACTGCCTGCAGACCCGTCTGCTCCTGCACTTTTGCCTGGTTTGCAAAATTGGCATATGGGAACTATTTCAAGTGCTAGGATTTAGACACTTAGGGCCAGATTTCTGATTTTTTAATTTTCAAATTAAGTCCCCTTTGCAGTTCAGGATTATTGCTGTTTAAAAGTGACTAGAAAGTTTTGAGCTTTCTTTTTCCCCTTTTTCACTGCCTGTCTTGTTACATGCTCTTAGAATTTTGACTATTTTAGGTTGGTGGCACATGAGTCTTGTTACAAATATAGGCAACTAATATTTGCTGGAGACATAAAAATGGTGTGTGAAACAGAAAAAAATGCAGCTTTTTTCAATTTAATGCAGAAATTAAAGCTGTAGAGATTAGGTGTCCCAGATAGCCGTGCATGTGAAGGAGAATTATGTCCTCTGTCCTAGGTCTCAAATGAAGAAATGTACCCACTGAAACCAGTTGGAGTTTTGGCACTGAATTTTAATAAGGCCACGATATAACTAGCAGCCACCAGTTCTTTGTGCTAATAATGAGAGCTATAAGCAAAGTCTTACAGTCTCCCTGAGGTGCATTAGGCCAATGGGTATTCCTTAGTTTGCCACATTCCTAGATGTTACATTGTGTTCATCTTTTACTCCCCATTGATTTTATCACCATTAAAAATGCTTTTTGAGTTCTTTTCTTGAAGGGAGGGGGTGGGGAGGATAAAAAAAGCCTTTGGAACAAACTGTAAAACAATGAAAAGCTCCACGACAGTGATTCAGCTGAAGCTTGTCTTCCTCTCATCTGCAGCTAACGTGAACAAAGAATAAAGAAAGGCCAAAAAACAATGTGACAAGCAAAGTCAGCCTGTTATCATCCCTGTTCTATCAGTAAATGAAACAATGCTTCTGAATGCCTAAAGATAATCCCATGGGTAGATAGTAATTTTACAGCCAGGTTTAGATCTAATAATACGCTTGCAGCTTATATGAGATCTGTGATGTCACTTTCTCTCATCCCGTCGGTTAGTGGTGCAGATGTCATTTTAATTATACATTATCTTTCTGTGGTCACTTGAATAATTTTAGTCCTGGATATTCCACTCGTTTGGCTTATGTACAAAAACATTTAATGGTTGTACTTTAGAAATTTTAATATATTACATTTATTCATGGATTCAAATTATTGTAAAAGGCTTTTCCTACTATTTACAGAAGAGCAAATTTACCCTGCTCAGAAGAAACAGCACAAATTTAATGCACCACTTAACACCTGCTTTAAAGACTCCAGCAAGATTTAAGTGTTCAAATACCTTATCCTGATTATCTGCCCAGGTTTAAATTTTTCCCTGAGGCAAAATGTTTCGGAAGACAGGGCAGATAGACTATTTGTTTACTTCAATAAATGATACTTTGATAGATTTTCATTTAATAATCTGATATGCAAATCGTTTTCATGTTAGAGCTATTTTTATATCATGTTATATTTCAGTTCTTAACCTACTAGTTTCCTTTAAATTATGATGTCTGGATGAAGAAGTCTTTCATAGTGCTTAAAACTGAGACTCCTTTCTAAAACTGTGGGTTGAAACTAAGCCTGCTGTCAGCAGATTAAAGTCCAGAATTTCATTTGTAATCCATAGTAATAACAATAATTGTAATGTAACAATATAAGACTATTGTAAAATATTATTTTTGGAAAATCACAACAGATCTGTGGGAAAACCCACTATTGAAAATACACATCCTTTAACAAGGAGAATTGGAGATTTCATGGAGGCTTCAACACATTCTTCTGACATTTGCTGATTTTTCCAGTCACACTGTCTGCTGTGAATGCATAATTCAAGGTCACAGATCCATGCCAGGCCGGTAGTGATCTGATGATGTTTCTGATGACCATCAGCTGCTTCTTGGTGGTCTCAAGTCAATTTGGAATGAGAGGGTGCCAAAGCACAGGGAGGTACCACCAGAGCTATTCACTGGCACTTCAGTTTGCAGTTCAGTCAATCTGCCTGCAGACCTATGGACTTCCTGAGTGCTTTCAATGCAAATGCAGAGCAGACAGAAGGAGCAACAGGAGAAGAGTGTGAAGGCTGTGCTGCTGTGAGCCACGCTTCCCACTGTGGTGTAAAGCCACACAGAAACTGCAACGTTGTCAGTCCTGGTGATGATCTGGCCTCCTTTTAATTGGCGTGGCTTTGGGATGCTCTGTAATCTCCGGTGCCAGGCATAGATCAAAAGAGGTTGTCCTCTGGTCAACAGCTGCAGCCCCCTCCAGTTTTCCCTGCTTGCCATCCTGGCCAGTCTTTTCCCTGATCACTGGTGGCTACAGTCAGTGGCTCTGCTTTTCCCACGCTGCCTGTACACCTGGGCAGGCATGAGAGATTCCTGGTGAGTGGAAGTCCTTTGGTTTATCAGCATCAGCCATGGGAGCCTAAAAAGGTCAGATGACTAAATTTTGAGTAACTTTGAAACTAAGGTATTTAAATACTGCAAGGGGGGGTGGACTTCTCTTGCTCTATGGACTAGCAATAGAAATGTGCTATAAAGAAAAGGTATCTTTTAATATCTTTCTGGGAAATTATGGCCAGGTTAGAACTTTAATCTCTGGAACACTGATTCCCAGGGAAAAACATGCAATGATCTTCCCTAAGGGGAAGAGGGACATGTGTGTGTGTACCTGCATTCTGGAGGATAAGCGACAATCTGAAAACCTAATTACTGTGACACTCCGTTCTTTTCTCTTCCTTCCCCAGTAGTTCCCTGGAGTCCTTCCTTTTCATGAACTAATGAACTATTTTATTCAAGAGCAGCTTGAAATGAGTTGAGCAGAGGTAATCCTCCTGAAAAAGTCTGATCCTCTCCTTGTCAAGGGAAAACTATACAATTACAAAGAAAACTTAGTTAAAAATTTGCTAAATACTATGTACATTCCAGGAGCTACGTGTGTGTTTGAACTGTGTAAATGCAGTACAGATGTTAAAAAGTAAATATTTTTCTACGGAAACAGCAGATGGGAGGATTAGACCCCTTCTAATAGTGTGCAGTATTCTTGCCTTTGTAGAAAACCACGCAAAATTTGTTAGGAAGAAGATGGTGTCCATTTAAGGATACACACTATATGGCAATATTAAATAATCTATTTTTATTGATTAATAAAGTCAGTTAAACAAAGGGTCAGTCTGATCCTTTTGTTTTTCTAAGTCTCTTGGAGGGCTTCTGTGATTGTGTTCTGCTGGACTGTTCTCACAATTTGATCATCCCGTTATCCACTGCTGTTGTCAGGTGGAAATACGGACTTTCCAGAAAGGTAAATGCGTGTCCTAAATATATAGAGGAAATTTGGGCTAAATATGGAGTTGAACACAATCCTCAAACCTCAATTTCTGCTCTTTTAGCAGGAGGGTATAATTGCTCTAGAATATGTTAAAAACCTTTTGAACATGAAATCTGGTGTCTGTGCTTGGGCAGCATACAGTGAGGAAAAAAATGAGTAGCATTATATTAAAAGGCATTTTAGTTATTCACCTTCTGTTTAAAAGTCAAGCCATTTACTTGTGGTTTAAATTGTGTTCCTTCCTTCGCACATTTGAAGAAATTAAAAAAATATATTTGTTTTATTTATTTTTCTTAAAGATGTAATGAGTTTTATAACTTTCTCAGGATTTCTGAGCTCAGTATTTAAATGTAACAAAGCTACAAAACCTTGAATGGAAATGAACTTGAAATCCCTATTACTTTTGGGCACCAGTTGAAATTTCTTGCTCACCCTGTTGTAATCTTTCCAAGGAGGAATTGCAGGCTTACCAAATGGGGTCTTTGGGTTCCAGGCCTGGGCTGAAGAGTCTGGCTGAGGTTCTTTCATCATGATGTGTGGCTCTGCAGTCTCTCTGCTCAAAAGAGATCAAGGACAGAATAAGTAACGAGAGTGGTGGCTTTCCTGCCTCCCTGAGGCGTGCAGGAAGAGTTTTGCATGACTGCTGCATCTGCCCCAGTTCTACAGCTCAGAACACCTGTGAGCCCAGGGCTTTATGAGCACTGTGGCCACGAGAAGTTAGCAAATGCCTGCTTGGTTACCTGCTGCCAGCAAGCACATGGCAGATCTGCTTGCTATTGCTCCCCCTTTGCTCTAACGCAGCATTTTACTGTTTCCTTGGTTATGGCTCAGAGTGCTTCCTGGGCTCTAGACAAGGAATAAGCTATGGTATCATGCATGCATTATCTGCCCCACTCCAGCAAACCCTGCAGCACCCCTAACAGCATAATCTTGGCATCTGTGATTCTTTGATGCCTCCACCTCTCTCCACTCGCTTTTGGTCTTTCTAAACCACCGCAGTTTATCTCCATTTCTTCTTCTGGAGGCGACAGGAGTGATGTCCCTCTCTCATATTTCACACATCCCACCTCAGCTACACTCTGGGATTTAAAGTGCCATCATGCACATGAGCCATCTCCATGACTTCTCAGAGCACTGCTCACACAGAATCACAGAATCATTTAGATTGTAAAGGGCCTTTAAGATCATAAAGTCCAACCATTAACCCAGCACTGTCAAGTCCACCCCTAAACCATGTCCACCCAGTGCCACACCTACATGACTTTTACATACCTCCAGGGTTAATAATTGAACCCCTTCCCTGGGCAGGCTGTTCCAACAACTGACCACCCTTTTGGTGAAGAAATTTTTCCTAATATCCAATCTAAACCTCCTGTGGCACAACTTGAGGCCATTTCCTCTTGTCATATTACTTATGAAAAAAAGTCCAACCCCCACCTGACTCCAACCTCCTTTCAGAGAGTGATAAGATTCCCCCTGAGCCTCTTTTCCTCCAGGCTAAACAGCTCCAGCTCCCTCAGCTGCTCCTCATCAGACTGGTGCAATAGACCTTCCCCAGCTCTATTGCCCTTCCCTGGACATGCTCCAGCTCCTCCATGTCATTCCTGAGGGGCCCAGAACTGAACACAGCGCTCCAGGTGTGGCTTCAGCAGTGCCAAGTACAGGTGATGACCATGCTTCAGTTTGCAAGAACATAGACATGTACTAAAGGACAGAAATCAAATTGAAGCACCAATGTGTTTGTGCTGGTTAGGCTGGTTAAGTCTTTGCATATCCACAGTTGCCAAGAGTGATCTTCCAGACAGTACTAGGAAAATGTGAGTATCTATGCAGGAAAAGCTAATTTCATTTTCTAAGAGATGTGCAGTGGAGCGTCTTCAGAGGGCCTTCAAAAAAATTGTAGGCTTGGCCCTTTCTGGGCAGAACAGGAGAAGTTCAGATGCTCCCTGTAGCAGCATTAATCAGCAGGAAGTCACTAAGCCAACAGGATGCCTTCAGAGTTAAAAGGAGGAAGAACTTAAACGCTTCTGTCAATAAGTTTTGCATGTATTTTCCTCCTGTTGTCACCAGCCGGTGTGAGAAGTGAAGATGGACATTTAGCTTTGCCAATCTACAGCATATGAGAAAAATCTTTTATTGGAGAAGGGTGGGATCTTTAGTGCTGAAGAAAGGCTTTTCGTCTAGACTGAAAATACATAAACCCACATGCTCAGTTGTTGGTAATGTCAAGATTTTTAGTGACTTTTAAAAATTGTGTTTGCGTGGTAAAATAGATCTCTTAAAATACTGTTTATCGAAAATCCAGGTCAAAAGATAGCTTAAGGACTCTTCAAAATAATGTTTGCAGTAAAACTTAACTGAAAAACTGAAAAAGGAAAGAATTGAAAGGCAAACCTGCCTTTTTCAAAGAAGCCACCCCCACCACTGAAGGAGAGATGAAAATTCCTCTTATTTTTATTTTTTTTTCCTTCTTCTGGATGCTGGTTGTTGTGGCTATATCCTGTTTTTCATCTTCTTAGTACTGAAGGGCATGGAGTGGTCACAGCTCTATTTTATGTGTCTATTAAAATAAGGTGAGCAAGAGCTCATTGTGCTTTGAAGGTGGGATCCAGAGAAAACTAGCTTTTGTCACTGAGTTTTGTGGTGGCTTGACCAGCACAGGCAAAAAAACCAGCAGATGAGAAAGCAAAAAAAATTAGGTGGTTGCTCCTTATAAGGGCCTGGGTCTCTTGCTTCTCCTCTGCAATGTAGACCTGGCCCACCTCATCATGAATTTTTTGCTTTACCCTCCTTTATGATCACAAAGGGACTCTGTGCTTGCTATCCAGAGAGAGGTTCAAACATTGAAAATCCTGTTTATGCCTGTGGTAATTCCCTGTAGGCAATAACGTCAGTGCTGGCCACTTGTCCCAGCCTGATCCTGTGCTAGTAATGAGTATTCGCAGCATGCATTTCAGTGTCTGATTAAATCTTTCTGAAAGGCCATCTGTTTGAGGAGGATGTGGCATTGGCTTTAATACTTTTTATACCTAGTACTCAATGCTGCTCTGTCATGACCTTAGACATAAAGTTTGTCCCCTTGGTTAGTTAGCAACTTTCCTGGTACTCTTATCAGAGAAAATAATTGAATCAGGGCTGTTGCAACCTGGCGGGTCACTGCGTATATTTGGGGAAATGTTCCTGTGTGCTCAAGCCACAGAAATTTCACATACTCAATGAGACTTTATTGTGTCCAGGGCTGAGAAAAAAGCCTCTGTTTTCTGGACAGGGAGTAAAGCACATCCAGCTGCCTTTCTTTTATAGCATTTAGACTTGAATCTGATGCGGTCATATATATCTGTCGATACGTGCCAAATCAGTAAGTAGTTTGGCCTTTTTGCTGCATGTTTTCATCTGTGCAAAACAGCCAGCCTAAGCAGTGTTAAATCTGTCTTTCAGGGTCATCTTCCTATAGGCTTGGAAACGCAGTTTCCCTTTGTGATTCTGTTGGCATAAAGCAAATCTTGCCCAGCCTATCTTTCCCGCTTCCAGTCAATTGCTTTCCTTCATGGTATGGTCTCAGTATTCACCCCTTCAGCTGAGAGGGAAAATGGTTACCCTGAGGTTGTGCACATTCTCTTTCTTTTGTAGCTTGTCTCTCTTACTGCTCTTCATCTCTTCTTTATGTTACCCTTGCAGTGTGCTCCCCACAAGTTTCTCAGAAGATTCTACTTGAGGTCACTGAAAGCCCTTTTCCTGCTTCATCTGTGATCTGGGTGTGAAGTTTTCAAACTAGCAAGCAAAAGGAATCTTGCATTAAATTAAATAATCTGGAGATAAACTTTCTGCACAGTAGAGTAGGGGTCTTTAATGCCAAGGTGGGATATAAGATCTAGTCTTTGTTTACATAGTCTTTTTTTTGTTTGTTTTTGCTAACTCTTGATCTAAATCTGCAAGGGGCCTATTGACTGGGACCAGGAATTTGATGTATAAATTTTACCTTTCTGTTTAGAGCGATAGTGTGTTTGGGTACTTTCCCACTACAAGCAGGCTTTCTTCTGACATGTGTAACTAGAGCATAGCATCTAAATTCTTAATTTAGAAAAAAATCACGGATTTACTGACCTGATTGGAGTAACAGAGCTTTCCCTTTCTTTGTCAATTTTAACAATTTCAGTTTTGTTTTTCCCATTTCATTCTTTTTTTTTTTCCCTTGTATCTGTTGTTGGTTCACCATTCTTCCTTCCCAAGTCACTTCCAGAACCAGAAGGGGAGTTGCAGCACTTGTGGTATTGTGGTGATCTTTGAATTTGTCTCTTCGTCTTTCTGTGTCTCTATTTGCCTACAGTGACCTCTCTCAGCCCCACGCATTGCCTCCTTTTTGCAATAGTGTGACCTTTTCTGAAGCAGTTATGAAAAAGCTGTTCCATGGTATTTCATTCTTGTTCAACCATCTTGTCCGTCTTTTGGCATGTTTTGATCTCTGGAGGTTTTTTCCTGGATCTGTCTCAGCCGTTGCCGTCTACTTTGCAATCCTTTGATATTTCTCCCTTTTCTCTTATGTCTACTTACCTTAGCAGATCCATACTTCTACTTATAAGAGGCACTGACAGTCCATCTTGCCAGCAGGAGAACCGTTTAAGTTGCCGGCATTTGGATGCCAAGTGCATGAAGTTGCTTTTGTTTTTAACGTGGTGACGAGTCAGTCTGACCATCTCCGTGCACAGAGGCGACCAGCTTTGTTTGCTGGGGCAATTCTCTTCTTGCCACCGTGTCCAGGCTGCCCCAGGGGCTGCCTCTCCCCACCTGCCCCTTCCTCCCCCCAGCCTTCTGGAGCCAGAAGAGCCGGAGGCTTTCGCTAGACCCCGTATCTGGATTTTGAAGAGAATTTAACATTAGAGTAACTTATTATGGAAAACGACAGATTGTCTGTCACGGCTAACCTCGAGGAGAGGTTTGCTGAAATGTGCCCTCGATGTCAGCTGGCTACAAGGCAGGAATCCCTGCGTGGTGTTTTCCGTCTGCCTTTTGTTAAGAGCAGCCTGAACGATCGTGGTGATCCCTCGCCCTCATGAAAATCCACCTAGAAAATCCTGCATCCGTGGCAGTCGGTGCTGCCTTGCCCTGGCTTCGCAGCCTGTGAGTGTTCAGGGCTTTCTCCTCTTCCTTCACAGCATCTACCCTTCATTTTTCCCTCCCGCTGGGATAAGCAAGCTATATCTAAGGGAGACAGAGACTAAAGGGGAGCTGAGCACCTCCTTTCTCTCTTCGACAGAAATTTACACTTTTTAATAATGTAATCTCAATTAAAAACATACCAATTAAAATGGGCTTTTTAGTAGCTCTCTGGGGAGAGGGAGCTATAATTCACATTAAAATGTAAAGCTTCAGAAGCAGGGAGAGCTAGGTGCATTGCAAGTGCCCGAATATTCAGTGATTTTAATTACAGTGGAAACTTGATAAATTGCTTTGTGCCACAATCCATTATTAACAGCTTAATGAATATCACTGCTGCCTCTTTTAAACTGCTCCACGGTGAAAATGATTGTCAGTATTTCAGTTGTGAACTCTGATTTTTTGGCATGTCTGCGTATTTGCCCCTTAAATAGAGAAGGTGTGTGAAAGTCTGCAGGCTTTGCTTTGGGGCTGGGTAGTTCTGCTGGCTGCAGCACCCTGGGAGACACAGACAGGTGGAAAGATGGAGCTTTTGTGTTTCACCACTATTGGGACTGGCCAGGGTTTAAATCTTCTCCTTGCAGTTTAGGAGCAATGTCTTTGAGCATGCAAAGAGCCAAAGAGGGATCACCAGATGATGAGGCTGCCTTTACTTGTGCTGTTTCTCTGCATAATACACATCAGGGACAGAGAACTGCTTGGGGTGTCTGCTCAGGGGTAAAGGGAAGCAAGAGTCACAGCCCCTGGTCAAGCATGCTGCTGCTGAGCTTATTTTGGAGTGAGCAAGGTGCCAGTTGGTTTGGATTTTCCAGGTTTTAGCCAGCAAAAAGCTGATTTGAGGCATGCAATTAGGCATGTCCTTTTGGAATGCTGAAATGTGCCCAGTGATTGTGCTCAGCTTTGAACAGAGGTAAAACAGTTGGGTTTTTCTTGACAGCTATTATGGCTGTAATTGTGCTAATGTTACACATATTTATACGTGTATTTGTAGTAAAATGATACCTTTCCCCCACTTTCCAAAGCAGCTTAATGTTTCACGGATAAAGGTTATTATTTGGAATGATATTATTTTAGATGCTAACAGCAGGTATAGGGGGCTTATATTTGTGCCCCATTGAAGTGTTAAATCATGGGAATTTAAATAGCCACGGTCTGGCTTCTATGCAATTTTTATTTATTGTGGGTGTTCTGTTTTCAGTTGTTCATGTGGTCTGACCACAGGGTCACAATCCCAAAATGGGGTTACTGCCAGGTGTTGACAGGATCTTGACAAGATCTGAGTGAGATGGAGGATAGATCTCAGGACAGAAATGACTGGGAATTGCCCTTTTAATTCAGAGAAGTCACAAGTGCCTGTATGGGATAAACATGATTTTTCTGAATATCTTGGAGGTTTGCTGTTATTATTCTAATTATGTTTTTCTGTAAAACAACAAAAATTCATTTTCACCATCTCCGAAATGCTAACATTACTCATGATGATGTTAGCTTGCACCCTGCCAATTACACAGGACTCTTCTGGGTCATTATATTGATAATTACACACTGGATTTTATTTTTTTCTTGTGAAAAATCTTTTGTTGACAGAGTAGTAACGATGCCTGCAAATTCCTAAAGTATTGCTCAGTCAGGGATATGTAAGATGTGGGAGATGTCCTCATATTTTTGGGGAGAAAGACAGCTCATATTTGGCATGCTGGTAATGTTTCTGTGGTTGTATTTTTTAAATTTTTTTTTAGTTTGACTTTAGGAAGCATTCCAGGCTGTCATTTTTCATGCAACCCTGTGCTGGCAGAGGACAAAGTGGCAGCCAGTATATAAAATGTCATCTAATTTTTCTTTTGTTCTTTAATTCACGCACACGTGCTTCTTCTGTGGGTTTATCAGTGTGCACAAAATGCCTATATTTGCAAGATAATAGCTGTGTAAATATTAGAAAGTCATATTGAAACTCCGTGAAGGAAAGGAGAGCAGGGGGAGAATCCTTTCTGCTACCAAGGAGCCATCTATTGGATAAAACCCATAACTGAACCGAGCATCCATGAAACTGTGGAGGATAACACAGTTTATTATTGGTCACTGGTTAGCTGGAAATAATCCTTTCCTTCCCAATGCTTTCACCCACTGTGCTAGAAACCTGTATCCCTTCATGCACACAAGTCATGAGAGTCAGATATAGATGTGATTTATGTACTTTAGGTAAAAGCCAGTTTACTATAGCTGAAAATCCGGGATAAATCCTAATGTAGGGTGCAGGTGTGATCATGAATGGATAAGCTGTCAGTAGGATTGCCTGCCAGCAGTGGAGAGCAGTTGCTTGAAGAAGTGATAAAGACAATTTTCTCCCCCATACTGTTAATAGAGAATATAAATAACATTAACTGTACATTTTTTTTTAGCAGTATGTGCCATTTATGTCAGTGTCAAAACCATGATTAGTTTAGTTAAAAAAAAATTGTTTTTACTTTCCTGAAATTACTTAAGGGCATCACAAAACCAAATAATGAGCTGTTCCTTCCCTTGAAACATATGCAATCTATATGTTGTGTGATGCAGAAAGAAAGGATCTTGAACAAACCCTGGGGAGAGATGAGGGAGGGCAGGATGTGAGCAGTAAATTCCCCTGAATGGTCCTGATGGCTCTTCAAAGTGAATGGTGGGGCTTTGCAAGAATGTTAAAAGGAGCATATGGGGCAGGAAAAACAAAGAGTAAAAAAAAAAAAAGAGATTCCTGTGCATTTTCTTGAGTGTCAGACAACTGCTAAAACAAGAAATTATTTTTAATCAGAAATTAAATTTAAGCAAATAAAATTGTAATCTGTGGCAAGCAGAAAGGAACAGAGGGCTGCCTGCAGCAGCAGCCTTTAGTCAGCAATTTGAGTCAGCAGAGGGTCAAGCTTCTGGGTGTCAGACACTTAGCCTAAAACACTCCCTTCCTGCATCCTCCCTTCCTCGTGCTAATAACAGAGAGGAGGAGTGTCAGATGGTTTATTGGGAGGCCAGATGAGCTTTGGGAGAGGGTGCATGCATGCAGTGAGAGGTAGGGTGGGTGGCTTGCTGCTGGTTTGGGGATGGGTGCCTGTTCCACGTGCTGGCATGCACGGCAGGGCCTGGCCCGAGCTCTTCTTTCCCCCCATCACTCAGTTATTTCTGGTCTTGTGTTTCCACACTGTGTATTCTGATAGTGTCACTCCTCCCCCTTCAAGCAGCAGAACACGTGTGGGGCAGGAGAAGCTCAGTTACTGCACACACAAATCCAATATTTATTGTTTGCACTGAGATAATGCCAGGAGCCATTATCAGAGTGGTGTTATCCTAAATGTTTTGCAAATACAGGATGAGGAGGTTGCTGTCCACTGATACTTGCTGCCAATGTCTCTTGCTCACCACGATGCAGGGGCTGGGAAAGCTGGATGGAACTCTGTAGCCACTGAATTTTGGACTGCTTTCTGAGCCTTCCCCAAGTGTCCATGTGATGGAGGAGCTGTGCTGGTCATGCTGTTGTGCTGTCACCTGGGCTGAGGCTGCCAGCCCAGTGTGGCAGAACTGCCAAGCAGCTACCACAACCTACGTGACACCTGTTTGCCATTAGACTGAATTTCATGGTGAAAAACTCAGTGCTTGTCTTAGATATCCGAGCCTGGTGCTGGAGGGAAACTCCCCGGAGTCAGAGACAATGGCCAGTTCATCAGGGGTGTAAATGGACCTGGCTGCAGACAATCCCTTGATTTTACACTGAAGAGCCACGGGGAGGGTTTCCAGCTCTCTAGGCAAGCTGTGGGTTTCTCTGCGGGCCCAGACAGTTAATGAAACAACCAAATGGGAGTCTATCGTATTTTTTCCCAGCCATAACTGTAGTATCTCTTCATCCTACGTATCACTTTAGCCAAGTCAGGTCTTTGGCTAGGATCTTAAAATCACTCTCCTCTTGAAAGAGTTGTAAACACCTGTATTAAAATTATGTCAGCTACAAACAGTTCTTTTCTTTCTCTTACTTCACTAACAATTAGATCTGATCTGAAATTCAAATTTATTTTCGTCCCTGGTCTGTGTGAGACCATCTGGAGAAGGAGGCTGCTGTCTTTCAAGATGTGAGCCCTCTAGTGCCTCTTGCAGCATTATAAACTGAGAGGAGATGGGTCACTAACAAAATCTTAGTTTTAAGAATTCCCTCCAGCTTTATTTTCAGGTTGAATTAGGCTTACCCATCCCTCTGTAAGCTACCAATGCTTTTACTTAAACTTTGCGTTTTGAAGGTCAGAAAGGTGCAAAATTTTTGAGGAAGAAACTATCATTACCTGTGCACTCTTCTCTCTCATGACTGGAGGCAATACTATGTTAAAATAATTTTGTATTTTTCAGCAGTTTGATTTGTATGTTATCGGCATGCTTTGTTAAAGATATTTTGAAATTTTATATATATGTATATATATATGAAAACATGTACAGGTTGTGGAGTTGCAGATCTTATGGATATAGCTGGTGAAATCTAATGATTTACAATATCTGTGGTGACTCACTAGAGGAGGGGAAACCTCTGCAATGACAAAAAAGGTCCAGTGCTGGGGTGGACTGCCTGGGGATGCTGTGGGAAGTCAGGGATTGCTGGGTTTTTAAGAACAGGTTAGACAAACAGCTGTCAGGGCTGGTTTGGCTGATGTTGCCTTGTGGCAAGGGGATGAAACAGATAACTTGCTGAGTTCCTTCCAGGGCTCCTTCCCCTCTACGGTGATGCTTTTGCCTTAAACTCTTTGAGTCTGTAAATCTGTTTTCATCCTAGGTCTTAAAGGGTTTTCTGAGATCATCATTAGCTTCTCTTCACGGTGTTTTATAAGATTTGATGTGTGTTGTACCGATTTTACAGATGGAGAAGCTGCACCAGCTATAACTGTGCTTTACAGGCAAAAAAGGGAGTGCAGCTTAAAGCATCTCAGCTTCTGTGGAAGGGCAGTGCTGTAACCAGTAAATCATGTTGGTCACTTTGCAGGCTTAGTGGCAAACTCAGCCAATGAAATCCATACCGTATTCTAATTTAGGCTTACTCTTGGCTTTATTTATATCTTTTATTTTTTAGAAGAACACTGGTCACATAGACAAGACATGTTTTGTTGCCATGTTTAATGTTTTCTGTTGTCAGGTGCCTTCATCTATTTGCTGACGTACCTGCCCCTCCTGAGGGCAGCTTTCATTTTGCCTTTTTGCAACATTATTGTAGGGACACTTTTCTTTCAAGTAGCATGTAAAGATATGGCTGTGGCTTCTGACATCAAATGCAGTGTTATTGAATGCTCACAGGGTTCTCTTATACATGTGAACTACTGTCAAAAACTTGCATACAAGATTAGTGATGATGATATACAAAAATATCAAGTCCAAAGTTACACAAAATCTTCTCAGTCTGGGGTTTTATTATAAATATTAAAATCAGATCAGGCTGGCAAAAGGCCGCTTTTTTGCTTTAAATTTAGTCATTTTTTTAATGCAAGTGATATCACTTTGTAAGACCTGCCTGCCCTCAGACACTCGGCCCATTCACAATAAAAACATTACAGTGTTTTCTTCTGCTGATATTAGCAAATGCAAACAAAAGGGTTTTATCTGCCAGACTGAAAAGTCTCCCAGCCACTCTTGCCCAATGGCCATAGCCTGCAGTCCAACAGAGTCCAGGCCCTTCCAGAGCTGAGCATCACCTGTGAGAGCACCTTGTCCTCAACCTTCAGACAAACAAATTTGAGGGCGTTGCAGTTGATTTCAGCTTCTGTGTCCAAGCACAAGGCAAAAGGACATTCTCTCTGAAATCTTTTGGAATTGGATGTATTAGCAGAGAAACTGGCTTTTTTTGTGATTTCACTGAGAAACCAAATGAAGCCTGCAAGTGTTAGAGGTTGAATTTGATCCTTTCAAAGAAGTTTGGCAAAATGATAGTTTTAGTGGGTCTCCATTTTGTGCTTCTTTTTCAAAAGGATCAGGGTAACTACCCCAGTGCTTTACTGATAACTTCGTGGTGACACAGGTTTGTCTCACCTAAAAAGAGGGTTGCCAAATCAAAGTTATACAAAGCTTCCTGGATATACATTGATATAGCAGTGTTTGTACAAGTTTCCTGAAATAATATGAGATGTGAGCTTTCTACCTGCTAGATAAGGATTCTGAAATCTATCTTTTTTGAGTTCCCATCAGAGCATTTGAGAAAGACCAGGAGGGTCTGTACAGTTTATTGTGAATGGTATTATGTTAGCAGCATCACATTTGTGTGACTTTCATGCCACAGGAAGTGCTTTACAGACTGCCGGCCAATTATGTCATATATTTTGATTCCTTGATTCATCGTAAAGTAGATTTTTGTGTTTCTGGGCTCTTTTGAACTCAAAACGCAGATCTGAACTATCAGAGTGGTGCAAAATTTGAGCATAATTTGCAGAAAACATGACTGAAATCAAAGCATTAAAAACTAATGTTCAAAGTGATGTGTATTTGGTAGTTTTCCTTAAGTAATTTCTTACTTCAGCTTGTAGGAAGTTGAACAGCTTAATCTCTCTACCAAAAGCATGACCCAAGGGTCCTCAGGATCCCCAAGGCATGGCGAATTTGCCAGAAGGTCAGCTGGCATGCCAGTCTTAGATAGGAAAACACAACTCCCTGTTCAGGATGGAGCGAGCTGGAGACATCCCCACCCCCAAGACCCTTGCCTCCTGTGAGAAAAGTCAGGCTGCATCTCTCCTGCGAGCGGTACATCTCCCCTCCTCTGGCAGCTGCAGAACTTGAAGGCCGTGATTTGGGGAGGGGAGGTGGTTCTGGCTGGCCCGGCCCAGCACCGCGCGCGTTTGTTCTTCCAGCGCGGAGCGCGCGGCTCGTTCCGCCTGTGAGCCCAGCGGCTCCTCCGCATGGCCAGGTGATGTTTGAGGAGACTAATGAGAGGAATGATACGGCCCAGAACACCGCTGTCAGGAAATATATTGCAAGGTGTCTGTCTTGGGGAAGCTGTAAGCAGGGCTTGTCTTATTATATATTTCAAAGGGGATGTCTGTGTCACCGCCAAGTTAGACATTCGCCCTGTCCCACACTGCATTCAAATGATTTTTTTTTTTTTTCAAATCGCAGCTTTCCATTCAATTATCATTGGTTTAATGACAGGCTCTGTGTTGTACAGGGGCAAATCAAGAGTCCATCGCATTAGCACGCCATTCTTTTGTGGCAGGAATTTGTTTCTGAGGCCATTGTAACATAACTATGCAAGTGTCAGAGGACAGGATGGAGGCTATTATGGGCTTCTGCTTTTTGTGAGGGAAATCAAACAAATGTCCCTGATGGAGAAAGGAAGCCAGGAGCTGGATGTGATGACCAAAGAATGTTTTTGTGCAGTGGCACTGTAAGTACCCGGTCTGTTGTCAAACTGAAAAAAATGCCTTTTTTAATATTTTTTTCCTTCTGCTGTCAACTGAAGTGGAGAAAACCCCCTCCTTTGAATTTTCATGAGATGCCTTTTCCTTATTTCTAGCACTTAACAATCCAATTATATTTGGGTTTATGCTAGTATTTGCCTCTATTGCCATTGTTAGGTTTTGGAATCAGAGCGATTTTTCCATCCTGATGGTGCGGAAAAAAATATGTTTCATTATGACTTGTTATAACCCTGGAAATCTCTTCTCTCGCTTGGGTTGACGACGATTTTTTATGTGGCGCTCTATACTGCTGCCTAAAGTGAAGTAGAATGAAGCATAAGGAAGAGAAGCTTTGCTGAAATATCGCTCCTTCCACCGTGTAGAATTATCTCAGAAAAATGCTTGTTTCTCTCTAATGTTATGCTTTTTTTCCCCCTACTATTATTCAAGTAGTTTTTGCAAATGAATGTTGTTTTTGCAAGGTTTGTTTATGAGGCCATTGCTCTTAGCAACCCCTGCTCACCTGTGAGCAAATTATGTGGCACAGATCAGGTATCCGGTTCCTTCTGGATAGGATGACCTTAAAAACAGATTCTGCAACAAGACAAGCTTTTAAATTCCTAACCAAATATATTACGTGAGTAATAAAAAGAGCTCCTCAAAATGGCCACAGAGGCATTTCAGAGCACATTCCTGGGAATATTCACTTGTGCTAGTATTCATTAAGTTTGCTTTCAGCAAAAATTCTCATGAATGAAATTTTATTCACTAGTCATTATGATTATTACTTTGCTATCGCAGCAATAACCCAATGCTTTATATAAGGCCAGGACCTGATTTTGTTTAAGGCTGGAGAAACATCTTACAGGGTCTCCAGAGAGTGTATTGTCTAAATATAAGACCAGGCTCGTCTAACAGCTCATGACTGGGAACAGCAAACCCTCAGAGGGCAATGGGTTTGTTTACAAGAAAATTCACAGCTAGAGAAGGATGGATGCAGAACCATAGCAAATGTTACACCTTTCGAGCTACAGGATGCTCCAGTGTTACAATTCCCCTGAATAGGAATGTAATTATGCATTTTTATGTTGCAAAGGTAGTTTAGGTGATGGTGGCTAGTCTTGCAGATAAAGAGACTATCTCTACAGATGCGGTTCATTACTACCTTGAATTAGTTTATCCACACATTAATGAATGCACTGGAACTGGACTCTCATTGTTTTTTGGGGCTTTTTCTTTGGGTTTTTTTTGTTTGTTTGGGGTTTTTTTGTTTGTTTGTTTGTTTTTGTTTTGTTTTGTTTTTTTAATTTTAAAAATGGCCTAACACAAATATATGTACCAGGGAAATCCCTGAAGCACAGACTATGCCAAAGAGTTGGATTCTGAGTTGTGCAATACATGAACTCCCAGGGTGTGAATAAAGCCCCTCCTGGAAAAGTAAAATGAGATTTTTTAGCTACTGACTGCTGAAGGCTGCATGAAGTCTTGCTTCCTCCAGTCTACAGGAACATAAAGGAGCAGAGGTATCCTATCATGCTGGTGGGAATTGTGCCTAAGTCTAGGCGCAAGGAAGCATTTTCAGAGCTGCAGCTCATTTGCAGGGCATGATGTCTATAACATTTTTTGTGTGCCTTCACCTACTATTGGAAAAACATGTCTCCCATGCCTTGGAGGAGGTTGTCTGACTTGTGAATGTGTAGAGTCCTTCAACAGGCAGTGACTGGCACTGGCTGCTATCTGGAAGATTGATTTTTGGGTGTACCAGCATGCAAGATGCTCGTGGGTACAAGGTACATAATGGAAAGGTTCTGTGGGGTGGAGAGAAGGAGCTGTCAAAGAGGCACTGTGCCAATCTCCTTGTGTTATTCAAACCCCAAAATAACCATTCCTCTCTGCCTGTGGATCGATCAGAACAGTTTGTTGGCAGCAGAGCTAAGCACAGGACACTGACTATTTCTCCTGTTTTCTTGTCTCACTGCTCTCTTTCCCCATGTCATGTGAAAAATAAATAATCTGATTAAGTCGTTTGACATTTATAATTAATTAGTTCTTCCTTGCTCTTATCTTGTTTGCCTGTCCTTTTCTGTGGCCCTTATTTTTTCTACTTTATCTCTCAATCATCAGATCCAAGAAATCATTCAAATGATTTATTTTTAACACATAAATGCAGCTTTACAACATATTTTTTTCTTTTGAAGAAAGTCTTGGTCCCTTCTTTTGTCCATCCCACTGCACAAGTTGTCATGTTCTGGCACTGCAGTCACTTCTAAGTCCTTGAGCTATCATGTATTCTGTTGGTATTTGAAGAATTGAAAATCAATCACACAGCCTTATGGCTTAGGTTCAGCACAATTCTATTATGCCTACTCGCAAAAGTCAATTCAAACCTTTTGGGTTATATTTCAAAGCCTAATCAAGCTTGCTGTCCACACTGGTTTGGAGTCAGCTCACTCTTGGCCATAGGTCTGTTTATTAGTGCTTTTGTGTCAGAAACTAGTGTGAAAGAAAGCAGTTCTCATAACAGTAGAATCACTCAGTGGGCATTTTGCAAAGACAAACCACCCAAACAGGTTTTGTGGTAGGGGAATGCTTACTGTTTTAATATCGTTCTGCAAATATGTTTTTAAAAAATTGTTAAAAAAAAAGCTGTCTTGGTAGAAGTATTCATAACTGTACTTTCTCATAAAAGGATGTCCCAGTTAACTGAGATTAGATGTCAGTCCTGTCACGCTAAGCTGGTACAGAAAGTATTGTAGATGCAACCCTGAACTTAGATGGTGACTTTCATGCTTTGGACCATATGAACAAATGAGGATGGTTCATCCAAGCAGATGGACCAGCTCCTGCAGGCATGAGTTGTGCTGCCTCCATGTGCCAGGTGCACATGGGGCCTGCATGTACAGTGTCCATGTCAGTCCCCTGAGTTCCAGCAAGTGCCAAGAACTCCTCTAAGAATGAAAGAAGCTCTGTATAGAGCTGGCTGTTAGGAACCCTCTGTGAAGATATCTACCTGTTATGAACTGGGGGCAGATCAGTCTCATCTCCCTGTGAAGAAAGCAATGGCAGGCTCTTAGGTATGGCATTCCCAGCTGATTTACGAAGCCTCCTTATTTGGTGCAAGGCTGGTGGCCGTGCTGTGGGAGCCAAGTGCACCCTGTAAATAGGAAACAGCTCTCTGCTTCCATCCCGGTGGAAGGCATTGCTCTGTGACCCATTCCTCATGTTCCTTGTCCCTCTGTGTTCCGCAGAGGCGCAGGGATTTCCTCCAGTGGATGCTCGAGGCCTGCGACCCGGCCGGCTCCCTGGCAGCCGGCTGCCCGCCTGCCCTCGGCCCGTCTGCCACTCCCAGACGGAACGAGGCGCCTCTGGTTGGCACGGCCCCGTCTGGAAAGGCTCAGAGGACTCTAACAGAGGATGAGATAGCAGGCCAAGCTTTCCTGTTCCTGATCGCCGGGTACGAGACCACCACGAGCACGCTGTCCTTTGCCACCTACTTGCTGGCCACCAACCCAGAGTGCCAGGAGAAGGTGCTTCGGGAGGTCGATGAGTTCTCTGCAAAACACGTGAGTATGATGTGATGTGCTGCTCTGGGGCTTCCTGCAGGAGGCAAGGCGATGTGAATGTATCCATGCCTCTGTGGCACCTTCATGACCCCTGTTTGTCTCAGTTACGCATGCAAATATTAGCATTTTATTTATATTTTCAGTCAAAAATTTAGTATTTATCTATATTGTTTAGGTTTTTCTGGAAGCTGTTAAATAATATCACTTTAAAGCAATGCAAGATATGGCCTAGAAACTTTGTGTCATAGCGAATGCTTAGCCTTTAAAAAATATTTTACACTATTGAAATCACCCAGGTGTTGTAAGGCTCTAAAAATACATATTTCTGGTTTTTTTCCTCTTGTACGAATGCTTTTATTGTTTTTGTGGTCAATTTTATTTTCTGATCTCTGTAGGTGCATAAATAGTGTTCTTACAAATCACAAACTTCAAACTTTTGCTTTAAATATTTGTAACTTTTTTTTTCCTTTAGCAGCAGAGTATGTGTGTAAGCTCAAAAAAAAGTCACCATATCTAATTCCTTTATACTGCGTTCAAATTACTTCTCCTTCATTATCTGTGTTTGCCAAGGGCATTTTTGTTTCCTGGTCTGGAGTTATTTACTTGTTTCATTCATATATGGCAGGCCCAATCGTGCCCTCGTGTCTGGGGAGTTCAGCTGACTTCCTTAAGGCCTGCCCAGGTCTGAAGGTGCAACTTGGCCTGGAGTATGGGCAGTTTGCTGGGTACTGCTGGGGGCAGAGTTCCACACAGAACCCCCTCCCATGCAGCCCCAAGGAAAATATGGTTAATCTCCTCACCAGTGCCTGAAAGCTGACAGCCTAACAAACCAAAGGGAAATTGCTGGGAGAGCTATCCTATAGGATGGGTGTGTGATGTCCTTCATATCTGTCTGTAGATGGGGATGTGAAATAGTAAACTTTTCCATGCGAGTGCGTAGAAACCTGAGTGCAGTCAGTGATCAACTGGCTGGTTCCTTAAGGAGATTCCACGTAGGGAGTCCCTGCATGTGGCCATGTCTATGTTAATGAGTAGTGTGTTCCTGTAGGCACAGATTCCTCACCCAGCACAGCTGGTAGTGGGGTCGGACGGGTGCACACTCTATGCACCTCACAGCTTATTCTGGGTAGTTAAAGTCTAGCTCTGTGTGTACCAAACTTCCCTTAGCAGCTGGTCTGATCTAGTTCCAGTTAAAGGAGCCCTTGCTGTGCACTTGGAGACTGCAGTGTGAGCCAGTGAAAGAGGTTCACATGTGGGTGTGCTTCTGATCCAAGCTGGAGAACTAAAGGGACCCTGGCTTGTACATGGTCTGACTGAGCTGCCACTCACTGTTAGTAATGTTTCAGTAATAATCCAATTCACATGCTTAATTCTTGACTCTCTTGGTTCTCTATGAATATTTTGCTACTAATTTCAGCTTTTGCACTATCTAGGAGATGAAGCTAGGGACACTTGTGGCAGAGAAGTCAATGTAAAGAGTTGGCACTCAAATTAATTTCTGCAGGTCAGCCCTCTGCAAAGTCTGTGTGGTGCCTCAACTCAAACTGGTGTCCTCGTCCCAAACCGTGCTGTCCCATGTCATATATTGATTGGAAGTACCTTTCAAATAACTTCCCTGTACTTTATGAGTTGTCAAGTTTCGCTTTAGATGGTGCATATATGGCTGTATGGCCAAGGAGAAGAGAGAGGGAAGGATAACAATTCATCTGCAGTCCCTGATAACAGGAAATCCGTGGATCTGATCTGTGCAGCCCCATCATTCAAAATATTTCCTTTTATAAACAGTTCACGATTTGGCAGGGGGGTGGGAGGGGGCAATGCACTGCTCAAGGAGCCCATCCCAGAATAAGGAAAAGGGTGCAGCAGTTCAGTCCCCTTAGTGACTGTAATTAACTACTTTTAGCCTAGAAAATGAGATCTATGTGAACGGTTTGCAAGTTACGGGAGCAGAAGCTATTTTGGAACTGGGTATATATAGCTGCTGTGTTCAGTTGTCATGCAAGAGAGAGGAAGGGAGGGGACACAGAAGCTACAGGCTCACAGTTAGTTATCAACTCAGTTCCTAAGAAATTTGATTAGGTTATTGCTTGTATTCAGCACATCAGCTTTGCTCTTATCAAGGTGGTCTGCAATTTTCAGAAAGGAAGGGCTTTATAAGGCCAAAACATGGGGAATGGTACAGTCAGACTGTTTTGATGTGCAGATATGCGAGTATTAAACACAGTACCCTCTTCAGCCAAATTTATACTCAGGTAATTATAACTACAAAATGCCCTCCACCACGTCTCCCTTCCGTCCTCCAACCATTTCAGTTGCCTGATGCAGCATGTTTTATTGCCCTAATCTGTGGTGTGGAGCTGCAGTCTGATTTTACAGCAGCTGCTGTGTATCATCCCAGAGATGATTGTACTTTGGTGGTGGACAGAGTGATTTATATACTCATTTACCGAAGTTTATAAAGACATGTGAGAGCCATCTGAGAAAAGGTGTAATAAATGACAGGCACAGTTCCAGCTTTTTGGCACACCCATCAAAAACACAAAGCATGGTGACCTTGTAATAGCCAGTAATGGAGCAAGGTTGGTCCATCTGGGCATACAGCGGTGTTTTGGTGGCTCTGGGTGTTGTACTTGAGGATATTCCTGCTTTTGCTGTGATCTTCATTTGTCTGTCTTGCACAGTGGGTGCATTGGCAGGATGGGAGATGGAGAAAGCTGAGGCACTCCTGTGTTAGAGATCCCTGGGCAGCCGTGGTGCAGACTGCTGCAGTGTGGAGAAGAAACACAAAGCTAGGTGCTGGAAGTGGTCTAGCCCAAGCACTGGGAGTTGGGAACCCAGAGGAGAGGCAGGTCTGGCTGACCATGTTGTCCTGCTCTGTTGTGTACAGCCAAGTTTGTTTCAGAGCTGTCCTGGGAGATGCCACTGCCAATCTCCACCACACAGCCTGAATACACTGTGGAGATGGCACTTCCAGGCAAGTGTCCTCAGAAAACAGTGTCTGAGTGAGTCATGGGTTGTCATCTTTTCCTTTTTGCCTCCAGGACCATCCTCATCTGCTTGCTAAAGGACTTTTTAGGTCTCTCCTTGACTGATAGCTCAGTGTCGAGGCTTCATGGTGTCTCTTTCCCTCAAAGTGAGAAGAGCCACCTGGCCCATTTTAGAGTCTGGCAAGCAGGAGAATCCTCTAGCCTCAGTTATTGTAGAGGGCAGGACACACAGGTTATTGCCCCCTCACCTCTATCTGAGTCTTTAGGGTGCAGGGAAAGGGCTTGCAGAGCTTTTCATCTCTGGGGAAGCAGAGACAAAATACTGAGTGGTGACTACTTGTCCCCACACACTGCATCTTCCCATACTAGATTTGAACCCCCGTGTCTGCTCCAACTGCACTGGAAAAGACAAGCATAATTCTTCTAACACACAAATAAAAATTCAAATTATAGAGACTTTGACCTGACCCTCTTCATAAATCCCTTGGGAGTGTAGTGTGTGCCCTGTGAAGGGCAATCCACTAAAAATAAGATGCACCTATTTGCTGCAAGCTTGTTGCTGGGTGTGCAGCTTGCTTTGATACCATGAAGGCAAAATAAACAAGATGAAAAGAGAGTTAAATATGAACTAGTGGGGGCAGGACGCCTACCTCTGTGTCTGTACAAAAAAATATTATTTTCTGCAGAGACCACGGATCTGGGACAGCAGAGAGGGGTCAGATCCTCAGAGGGGTTAAACTGGTACATGTTTGGTATTAGTACAGGTATGGTGATATGCATCAGTTGAGAAGCAAGCCTGGTATATACCAGTAAAGGAGGACATGGGGAAAAAAAGAGAGGTTGCTATTTCAAGCCCAGATTATTTTTATAGCGTTTGTGGCTAACCATCCCTGAACTGTTAGAGGCTATACAGTTGTGAAAGAGATGTTTTTATCCACGTTCACCAAGTGAGAAAGAATGCACCCATGGTCATCACCCTCTCCGTTTCAGTCAAAAATGATCCCGGTGCAGAGTTTTTAAAGAGCCCTTCACAAGACATATTTAGGAACAGTTTTTACACTTGTGGCTGGTTATTTTATTGTAAGAGCAAGTTGATTTTTGTTTGTTTGTGTGTGTGCTTAATAAAATCATAGCAAGCCTGGAGCACACATTCATTCTGAGCAGGTGGACACTTGCTTCTGAGTGTCTGCACTGTGTGCTCTGAGCTGCTCTGTGTGTTACGTCCTAAGCCACAGAGCTTAGGGCATGAAAAATTGCATCTTCCATGCTGGGGATTCCCTTAATGTGGGGCCTCTCTTTTTTACCTCTATTCCCATTGTAGCATTTAAATGTCTCTCTCTCTCTTCCTTCTCCCTGCTGTCAAACTCGAATCATTCACAATTATAAATTTTTTTGTTGTTGTTATTTTACTGGACTGCATAATTTTAGACAGGAAGAGTAGTGGCACAAAACAGAGTGCAGAAACATAGATGATCAAGCTAACTTCTCATAAGAAGTTACTTGTTACCCTGAGGTGAAATGTGGTGAGTGGCTGAAGGTATGTGCTCCTGATCTGTCACAAAGTAAACAGATCAGGTTAAGCCAGAGAAACCAGGTCATTTTCTTGAGGGGGGAAAGCAAGCATGCTTGGGGCAGCTAAGGGGGGCAAAAGAGGTATGAGAATGAACTGCTCTGTCTCCATGAAATAAAGAAATCCATACTTGAAGGTGCAGAGCATTGAAAAGCCTGGAGCAAGAGCTCCCTGAATTCTAATCTCACCTTCAGGAATAATTCACTGCATATTCTCAGTAACAGAAAACCAAGCCTTGCATTAACAAATGGGTAGACTTGGTGCTACAAGTTTTGGCGTTTTTTAGCTCATATCTATACAAACCTATTGTTACTTAAAGCACCACAGGAAAAAGTTGCATCGAGGGGTTAGTGCTACCTACAGAACCTGAGATGTGTGGCTGCACTGATGTGTAAGGCTTCAGGTCTGGTGAAGGACAGAGTAGCAGCTCACTACTCCTTGCTGCTGATGCCTAGGAGTACTTAGAGGAGCCCTGACGAAGGTGAAGGAGAGCACAGGAGTCAGGAGAAGTAAATAAAAGTGAATACATGAAAGAGCAGCTATTACCATAAAACATTCATTGGAGACTGCAAGACTAACTGTGTTCTCCATTCTATTTTAAAAAACCTTTGTACTACTCTTACTTATCACTGCTTGATATGACATTTAGAAACACCAGTGTGAGAGAAATGAAGAGCAGGATGAGACACAGCATGTCTCTACTCCATCCAAATTCCTATCCACACAAAGCACAAGTGTAACAATTCAGTGCTGGTGTGACTTACCACCATTTTCACCTCTGTCCAGAGACTGTAAAGTTTAAAGAAACTTCAAAGTCCTGCCATACTCTCTCTCTCTATTTAAATGGAGACTTGGAGATTTTTCTTTAATATAAAGACATCTTCCTTTGCCTATAAATACTTGGTTTTGTATAGCTTTAGGGCCCAGGAATATTTTCAATATGTTCAATTGAAAATGTTGACCAGACTGTATGTTTCATCTGTATTCTTTCATGTCAAAAATACAGAATGATGCTACTCCAAAGTCATTGCAATCCATAGTTTTGTTTATGAAAAGGTACTGTTTAATTCCTTTTTAACTGCTATATGTAGTGAGTTGTGAATGGCCCAGGTTGAACTGGACTTAGGCATAAACTCTTTATTTATGATTGATGATTTTGGTGCTGTAATTCATCAGCCATAATGGGTGTGGCAGTTGCTCATCTGGGCTAATTGTCATCATTGACTTGAGTGGAATTGTACTGAACTTTACACTGGCTTATGATTCTGCTCTTCACACTGAAATGCCCCTTCACTAATACCTCTGCGGTCTAATGGAGATGGCTTATTGAAAAGAGATTATGCCATTTCAAAATTTTCCCTTCCCATAAAATTTCTAGAGCAGAGAGAGGTAGGACCGTTTTTATGGTGTCTCTGTGCCTGATTGAGTACTTTAGATTTTTAAGCAGTCTATGCAGAGAGTCTCCTTGGTAGCACAGACGGTTTTCTCTGAGCATTAGAGAAAATGAGAGGTGAAAGTCAGCGAGATGTCACTGGCAGGGAATTACTACAACAATTTGCATGAGTTTGGTGCCTTTCATGCAGTATCTCAAGGCACTGTGCTCTCAGAAGCTTGCAACTACAGAGACTAAGCTTCACTAAGGAAATATTGCTGACGGTGAAGGCTGGCGTTTATCAAGGGAGACTGAATTGTAAATAGTGTGCAGAAAAAAGTCTACAGAAGAGAGTCGCTGTTACACATGCATACACACACACACACACAAAACATACAGGACCAGGAAGCACAAACAATATCGTGTGTTGTTGCTGTTTAGTCTCTTGAAGAAAATGACACTCTTTGATTTCTCTGTTTGTTTAAGAAGGTGTTGCAGAGCCTCACATCTTTTATGAATGTCAGCTGTCAGCAATCAGTTTTGTTTTAAACAAATAGGGAGATGCTTTTAAACATGTAGAGACTGAGGACTTAGGTTGTATTTCTGCAGTTCTTCATGCAGTTGCTCAGTGTCTGAAATCTGTTATTTTTCTTAGTTTCATGGCTTCTGTATATCCCGCTCAAAGGTTGCTAATTTAGGAGAAGACAATAAGCCATTCCCTAAATTTCTCCTCTGCTGTAAGTATCTAGAATATACTCATTTGAAGTGCAGGCTCTGGACTCAAGAGACCCAAAGTCACGTCTCTTGGGCAGAGGTTATTTTGACTTCTAACTCTTCCTGACTTTCAGACACTTAAACACCTTTGAGTCTCAGGGCTTTGGTCTCTTTACCATCTTGCATCTCTGCTGTGCAAGGAGGTGTATCCTGAGAAAGCCTTGAGTCCAAGCCTGCCAGATGTTTGCCCACTTTGCCACAAACCTGTTCTTAGGCTCAAATGCTGAAGGGAAGCACCGAGGGGGAAAAGCCTGGGTTCAGTTTGCTCACTGTGCAAGCCATTGCAGGTATCTCTTTGCACAGGTTGCTTTCCATCCCAGGCACCCTCCCAGCACCAGCCAGAGATGTTGTCCTAGGGGCCTGTCTGGAAGATCCTTGTTGCCTGTTCCTGCTTTACAGAAGATGTGTTTGTAGGCAGCCACAGCCACCCTTTGGCTGAAGTGTGAGCAGGCAGGGGGAGCGTGGCCAGCCAGGAGCCACACGAGAGCAGTTCTTGCTTGCCATGTATTTGTGGTTCTTACACTGTATCTACAGATTCCTGCTCCCCAAAGGAGATAAAGACTTTCAAAGACAATAAAGACTTTCTGGAGAGTCAGCTTATTTATGATATGCAAAGAGTTGAGTCAATCAATTGGTAAGTCAGCTTATCTTTTAGGAATGTTTTGGCTTTGCTATTTTGAAAAGTCTGCTGTTAGCTTATAGGAACAAATTCCATGTTTTAAACCCCAGTTGTATCTTGACATTGTACTTCTTCCTTGACTTTTCCAAGAACCCTATCAAAACCACAACCTGTGCATGAAAAAAGCCTTCCTTCTCTCCTTGGAAAATCCTCTTCACAGCTGAGAAGTGGTGATTCTATGTGGCCTGGAATGAGGTGTTGTTGAGATGATTAATGTACCTTTATTTCAAGGAACTTATTTTTGCTGTTGACACTGCAGAGTTTATTTACCCCTTTTCACCCAAGTAAAAGAAATAAAAAGAAAAGAGGGAAAAAAACCCTTTTATTTTTCCATTTGTTTGGGCCTATCAGTCTCTTGCCCATGAAGACTAATTTATCTTTTGCTTGCAATGTCACATGTTGGTCAGTGACTCTGCCTTATTGCTATTCTTGAGCAAAACTGAGTCTCAGGTAATGTATGCTAGACAGATACTCATTTTCACCCCTGAATTTTCCTGGTATTTTGCCATCCTCATAATAATTGACCCACTATCACTGCTGCAGGGTTCACGTTAAAGAATAATTTTTTCTAGTGACATAGAACATTTAATGGTGAAGATGTTAATAATGCAGCACTTTAAATGTGATTAGACAGATTTGTTTAAAGAGGAAGTAAAAGGAAGGATGCATCTTCCATGTCTTTCTGTTCCTTCTCCCCATCCTTTCCCCCCTCTCACTTCAGGCTTTTATGGAGAAAAGAGCATATTTGCTTTTAATTTAAGGAAAAATATCACTGCTGAGCAAGAAACTGGTTACAGTTTTCTTCAGGATCTGTGTCCCAGCTGCTGCTGTATATGGTGTTAAAATGCTTCCTCCAGGGACAAAGTAAGTCAAATTAATACCAATATCAATGCCCAATCAATATTATATTTATATCAGAGTTAACCTTTTAGCTGCAGATAGATAACATCATTTGCAGTGTGGAACATAGTTCCAGGTAGAACTGGTAGATCAAATTTTTGCACTGGGCAGTTGAGCCTTGCAGAAGGGAGTGAGGACATAAGGTTGAACCACAGTAAATATCACCACTGCTCTTGTCCTTGATATTGGGAGGGACATACTCTCACCAGGTTAGCCAGAGGAGTTACCTTTGGCAGGAAAAGAGGTGAACATGCCATGATGCCTTCACAGGTGTAAGTGCCTGTTCTTTGAGTGGCAGCCTGTCTAACCCTCAGGAGTTTTTCAACGTGAAGTAGGAGTCAAGCCCAGAAAGGTATTATACTGATTTATTTTTTTTCCCATGGAAGTTAGGCACTAAGAGTTTCCATACGGTATGTGCTGCTGTATCATAAATACTTAGCAAAGAAAGAGAGAACAGCTAGCAATAGGCACAACCTCAATGCAAAAAAGTCAGAGAAATGAAACCATCTGGCCCTTGAAAGAACTTACAAATAGGAGAGGGTGGCCTTGGACATCTGTGTCAGGACCCCACGCTGTGTCTCAGCATTAGCAGCCAATTGCATTAATCAGGCAGGAACTTGTCTCCTGGGAAATATTAAATACTAAGCTAAACAAAGAAGCATTTTCCAGCTTTATGTGAGTTAGCATTAATTTGGAATGAGATCCCACTGTGTCCCCAGACTGACAGATTCTTCAGAGCAAGAAGCCCTGGCATCCTCGTCTGCTGCAGGAATCTCCACTGAACTGTCTGCTTCTAAGAGGCTTTCAAGACCAAGGGATAAAGTCTTGCTTTAACAGCGTTTTTCCTTGTGAGGACAATAGTGACTCTTGAAATTGTGAAAACAAGTGCCACTTTCATGATAAGAACTTTCCATGGAACCTCTTTACAAGGGCCTGTAGTGACAGGAAAAGGGGGAATAGCTTTAAACTGAAAGAGAGTAGGTTTAAGTGAGATTATTTACTGTGAGGGTGGTCAGGCCCTGGAACAAGGTGTCCAGCGGAGCTGGGGATGCCCCATCCCTGAAAGTGTTCAAGACCAGGTTGGATGGAGTTCTGAGCAGCCTGGTCTAATGGAAGATATCCATGCTGATGGCAGAGGGGTTGGAATTAGATCATCTTTAAGGTCCTTCCCAAGCCAAACCATTCCATGATTCTATGGGCAGAGGAAGAGAAGGAGAAGTATTGGGGAACAGTTGATGAAACAAGTCCTGTTTGTGCACCTGTGCCTGCATGAGAGAGAGAAGGAAGGAGAGAATAAATGATGACTGAAGGAAAGAAGGTCTTTCATCTGAAAGTTTCACACAGACTCCTGAATTGCACATATTATATGCATAAGGTGCAAAAGTTGAGCTGAGGAGAACACATGCCTAATTTATTAAGAAACAGCAAATCCCCAGCAGCAACCAAGAAGAAATTAAAATTGTATTCATCATATTCATAGCTTAAAAATGATCTTAGCTTATATGAATGTGAGGTCAAAATGGAATTTTTCCTCCAGGTATGCACATAAATTAGGAAGCATTAATAGGAAGTAACCAGCCCATTTATTTGTCAATAAGCATTCAAAGAGAAGGCTGAATGAGCTGGTGCCAGAAGGAATGGAAACTAGTTTGCATTTCATGATTATGTAAAGCAGTGTTTGGTAAAATGAACTTCTTGTGACCTCCCCTCCCTTCCTTTTTCCTTCTTTACCACCCTGGCAGAACATATGTATTTAAATAATTTCCATTTCTAACAATATGTTTGTGCTACTTTTAATCAGTGTGAGATGGCTTTTGTATTGTTTGCCCTGCTTCATCTTATGCTTCTCTTTTAATATGGCAAGAAAGAAAAGGTGGTGTTTCTGGGTGTGTCCTTGCTCTAGAAATGTAGTGGTCTTCCAGTGATATGAGTGAACATTTCCTTACTTAACCAGATAGAAAGACTGGAGCAATGGGAGTAGTCAGGAAAACACAAAGAAACTTAGGAAACACATCCTGTCTGAGGTCTGTTCCATTTCAAATCAGTTAATATATTTTACTGTCTCAGAGCACAATTTTTCACTAATATTTATTGAATGGGTCAGGCTGGAAGGGGCCACAGATGGGGCTCTGGTCCAGCCTCCCTGCTCAAGCAGGGCCATCCTAGAGCACAAGGCACAGGGTTGTGTCCAGATGGTTTTTGGATACTTCCACTGATGGAGACTCCACACTCTCTCTTGACAACCTGTTCCGGTGCCCGGTCACTTGCATAGTAAAGAAGTTCTTCCTCAAATTCAGGTGGAACTTCCGTGCATCAGTTTGTGCCCATTACCTCTGTTTTCCTTTTGCTACTGATGTATTTGAAAAAGCCTTTCTTCTTGTCCTTAGCATTCTTGGCCAGATTTAATTCTGGCCCCCCGATGGGCCTTGGCCTTCTTTGTCTCATTTCTACTTACTCTGATAACCTCTTTATATTCAAAGTGGCCTGACCCTGCATGCATCTCCTGTGTATTTTCTGCTTATGCTTGAGTAATGAAAGGAGTTCTTTATTCATCCATGCAGATCTCTTGCCCCCTTTGCCCAATTTCTTGTTCATTCTTGAGCCTGGAGGAAGTGATCCTTGAATATCACCCAACTCTTTTAACCCCTCTTTCCTGTGGGGCCTGTTCCCAAAGGATTTTTCCAAGAAGATCCCTGAAGAATCTGAAATTAGTTCTCCTGAAGTCCATGGTTGTAATCTTACTAATTTGATGTCTGGTTTTCATTAGACAGGTTATGGGGCTTTTCCAAAATCAAATCCTTTAAAGCAACAAAATCCACCTGTACCTCAGTGTAACTGGTTTTGAATGTTTTGGTCAGTGTCCCACAAGGGTTTCTGTGCAAGCACCTGGCCAGAAGTGGAATTTCACCACTACAGCAGCCACTGGAATAGGCATTTGGGGCCTCGATCAGGGGAGACTTAGAACTGTTTTACGCTAGAAATGCCAGTTGCTTGCATGGACTGGAATGTTGGGCTTTTAACCAACACTGAGTGGATAAATAGGTGCTTGCATGAAGATTCATTTAATAGCAGTTACCATCCTTAGTCAGGTCTCAGATGTAGTGAGACTGAAACACGGTTACTTTCTCAGTCTGAGGAATTGTCCTTCCTGGCTGTCACTGGGGCATAGCACATAAAGGCATGTTGTGCCAAAAATTCACTCTTTAGCCCTGTTGACTCAATGTTTTCCACCTGTGTGAAATCTGTGCTTTCAGAATTCAACAACATCTTCATATTATTTTATATGTAAAACATTTTATATGTAAAACATTTTATATGTAAAACATTTTGCTTTTACACACATCTTAAAAAACGGACTTCAGAAAAGTCTCTGTTAATAAGCAGGAGGAAAAAAAAGGCTGGGGTTTTTTTGGTTGGTTGGGTTATTTTTTGGTTTTGTTTTTTTGCGTTCTTTGGGTTTTTTGTTGGTGTTTTGTTTTTTTTGTTGTTGTTGTTGTTTTTTAATGTTTTATGTACCATGATCTTTAAAGATGGAATGCAATACGATGATTTTGATCTTCTGGTTCAATAGAGATTTTGAATAAACTTTAATACCTTTTTCAGTACTCCTAGCTACGCTTTAAATTTACAGGAGAAAATTGAGAAGAGAAAAAGTTCTGAACATGGGACTATTATCCACAACCTCTTACTGCTGTTGATCTAAATGAAGGAAAAAGGAAAAAACAAGATGTCAGAAAGTCATTGCATTGTGAACTGGAACAAAACACTTCTAAAATCTCTTGCTTTTTGAACTTGTTTCATCAAGTTCATGCGCACTCAGGGTACAATAGGAAGACAATTTTGTGCAGTCACGAATTTAGATCTAATAGCCTGATAAGCAGAGAACTTTACAGATAATTTCAAGGTGTTAATCTAACCTTGCTGTGCCTTTAATCTTTTGGCATTCTAGAGAGAATAAAAAACAAAAGCTGACTGTTTTAATATCATGGAGTAGTCATGGAGAAAAATTTCCTCCATCAGAGCAGCTTTTAAATAAATTATTTCTTTTTTTTTTCCCTTTGGTGGGGAAAAATAAATGTAAGATGGATTTAAACTGAAGTGAATTTACTAAATGTCCTGCATCTTTCTCTCTTGTTAATTAGTAACAGTCAAACGCTCTTGTTCTGCAGACAGTGACTACAAAGGAAAGGATAAAGAACTTGGGAAAGATTCTAGAGCTGAAATAATTAGGCAATTTATCATTCAGGGTAATTGGACTTGTACAAAGCAGCATTATTTACCATCGGTTTCCATTTCTTCTAACTGGTTGTGAAAAATACAGCTACATTGATTGGGAAATGTTCTTAGTGCTTTCTTTTTCCAATATGCATTGTGCCAGGGACGTTCAGTTCAAAGTGTGGTGTTCCTCCCAGTGATTTCTTTTCCCTCAGTGATCTTCAGAAGCAGCCTTCAGCTTCTAAAACCTCAAACCAAAATTAGATTAAAGTGCCCAATATGGGGTCAGAAGTGGGAGGGAAAGAGAGAGGGGTTTCCACCGGGGAATTTTCACTTAACAAATGAAAGCCTTTGCTTTGTTTCAAAGAAAAACCTGCAAAGTGGAGGCACATCTTAATCACATCCGTAGCCAGCTGAGATGTTTATGCTAATTTCCAAAGGTATGTAAGTATAGGAATCAGGGGGTCCAAAACTCCTGCCTCTCTAATGTGAAAAACACACGCATTTAAGCACCACTGGCAGGTAGCTCTCATGTTGTTTCAGCATCAGGGAAGATGGGGGAGTAGTCACAAGGGGTTACCTGAATTTCACTGCACAATTTGCAGACTGTGTGGATGCCCCTTCACCCAAAGGTGAGTTTTTCCACTGTTTTTCTGAGGAGAAGGGCCCAGCTACTCTTTTGCAGTTTGTTGAATTACAGCACTCTCCCAGCGGTGGTCCAGGGTGTCACATCCTGCTCCAGCATATTTTGCTTTGAGCTGTGGGTACTTTGTGGTGCTGGCATCCCAGTGTTCAGATACATGTCACCAGGCTTTAGGGCAAGGAAATCACGTTGTGGGAGAAGTTATTATTTAGAAGTGATCTTACTCAACCTGCCTGGTAGAAACCAGCCAGCGGAGATCCCTGCTAGGAGAAGCATTCACTGGGGAAATAAGATGATGTTTAAAAGCATTTTACTCCCTGCCTGTGATAAATTCACAAATACACACTGCCAGGCTGTCTTAGGTGGGTGCTGAAAACATGCTTTAAGTGGCACAGCTTGACACCAGTTGCATGGGTGCCTTCAGATAGTGTCACAGGTTGTGGGGTTTTTCCCCAAACAGCTTGTTATTTTAAAACTTCAGTATGTGTTTGATACCTTCTGTAATAAGAAAGTCATGACTACAAGCCATTTTCTATGGAGATATGAGGAGCAAGGAGTAGTTACTGAAAATACTGCCTGTTGCCTGAGCAAGCTCAGAGTGAGACAAAATGCACAATCTGTGTGCAAACGGGGGGTGCTTGATCCCTTGCCAAGGGAGTGTTTGAACTCCCATACTGAAAGGTGCACCTCTGTGGATGTGGCCATGTTGCCAGCTGAGAAGGGAGCCAACATTTGTCACATTTTGTGCCATGTCGTAATCTGCGGGCTGTTTACACTGCTCACCTGTGGCGAGCTGAGCTGCTGGCTGAAATTTCAGGGCCTTTGGGTTGTTTGGCTCAGAGCCAAATATCTTTGAAGTGACCCTACTTATTTACAAGGGCTGTGCACGCTCTCCTTTTGCCCATCCCAGCAGGAGCTGAGCAGCAGGACGCGGCTCCTGCGCTCACGGCTCCATGGAGCGCCGTGGCAGTGCCCCGCCAAGCTGTGTTTGCTCTACTGAGATGGTGCCTGGTGCTTCTTGTCTCCTTGGTTTTCCTTCTCTGATTGTTTTCCTTCTTCCCTGAACCCATGGCTCTGTGCAGAGCACTGCCTTGACAAACCACTCTGCCCACAGGTGCTGTGCACAAACCTTGCTGGTCATTTTGTGTGGCCATGATCGCCTGTGACTTTGCACAGGGGCTGTAACCCTCCTGACTTGTCCCTCTGGATAAATATCACAAGCAGATAAGCTCCATTACAGAATCAAGTGGCTGCTTTACATACAGCTTTCAACAATATTTAACCCCAACAGTAACTGTCGCACAACTGATTCTCTTTTCTTTATGTTTGGTAACCCGGTGCCACTTTAGCACAGCAGACTTCTGACAGTGGGAGCAAAGATACCATATCTTTTCTTAATAGTTTAGGTCATTTTAGCTCTTTTCATTTGATACCATCCAAATGATACATAAATACTAACCTCTAAGAGTACCTACAACTCCTGTAATATTAATGGTCCTGTTTCTTCAGAGGGACAGAGAATTAAAAGTTTTGGCATGGGAAATTGAGAAGTCATAGAACAGTATTTGTGTGATCTGGTTTACATAGGTTCCACAAAAAATCCTTTGCAAGATCATCTGGTGTTTCCCCCACGGGTTTAAGTGAAAATACAGTGATTTTCATCAGAGATCCAAAACACAAAAGTCAACAAATCTACTAGTGTGCACAAATTGAAGGCTGTACATGCATCACCCTATGCAATGATAGAACTGCAAATTGTTTTCAAGAGTGTTTGAGTAGTCCCTACAGAGCACATTCTTCTTCACTCTGCAGTGGGGGCAAAAGAGGTATTGTCTATGAATTCATTAAATTATACATTTTAAGTTTAGGAATTTGTTATTGTGCAGTCTAATCTTGTGTATAACCAAGGACACAGGACTTCTTTGTATTAATTAATTAGTGTATCTGTTTAAAAAAAAACAAACAAAAAACCCCAAACCCTCCCAGTTGTTTTAATTAAAGTTGTTTTAATTGGATGGCATAAAATGTCTTTCCTGACTTGAAAATGAAGGATCCCAAGAAGGACAAGCAAAACAAAATGCTTTAGTAGTGTTTTTAATTGTTCTTGTTCCATTGTTGTAAGTTTTGGTGTTCTAGAAATATTAGGCAGAACTGTGTTTAACATTGTTTTCATAAAAAACAATGTGGAGGTTTCCACCTTTTGCACTAATTAAACATATAAATCCTACAAACTGTATCCAGGGTAACTGCAAACCCAGATCCTCAGTTTACATTTATGACCTCTTTCCTGTTGCTGTAATGGGAATGGACCATCAAGGTGTGTGTATCAGCCTCACCCTTCATCTGCAGCAGGATTATCATCTCCTCATTTCTGCTGTTATGTTTCTGCCTGTTTCTGCTGCCCTGGTAGGACCTTAGTGAAACTGAGAGTCAGGCTCCAAAGACACATCCCTTTGTTCTCACCATCCAGTTATTTAAAGAAAAGGAGCAATACTCATCATGCTGGCAAGGAGCACAAAGCAAAACCAGTTATTCAAAAACTGAGAAAGTCAAATCAAAACATAGCACACTCCATTAAGTTTTCCTCCTGTATTAATAGGAAGAGCATGGATGTTTTCGTCATGCTGTGTACTGAATTTGGTATAAGAAAAATCCATGCAAAATAATAGCTTTTCTTATGGAAGTTAAAGATGGAGTGGAGACAATTTTTTTGATTCTTTTCTTTGTTCACGCCACCTACTTTCATAATCTCTGTTGGACTGAAGTAGGACCCTTAATAGAGGAATGCAGATAATGTGATTAAATTTTGGATCTTACCAGAGGTAAGGTTCACCTTGTGACGTAGGGGTGCCTGTCATTTAGGAAATCTGCAAAGATTTGATCCAAATCTTTGGGAGGACGTTGTTTTGGTTCAGATCCTAGCTGAGAGCAGGGTTGTGCTTTAATAATCAATCAAGAGGCTGCTGTTGCTGGGCTCAGGGTTGCAGTTGTGCCATCAACCCCGGAGGACCAGCTGCTCTGCTGCAAATTCGGGCTGGTAGTGAGGGGGAGTGAGAGGCACAGTAAACACACAGAGTAGCAGTAAATGACAAGAGGATATGATATGTAACATTAGCCAGGCTCACTGTTTGCTTAGGTTGTGGAATGGTCTTTTAAATCAATCTTTTATTATCAGTGGAGCCTTAGCAGTGCACTTAAATGAGAGAACAATGCAAGGACACAGAGACTTGGTGTAAAGCGAACATCCTGCTTTCTTTCTTAGCTCTGATTTTACAAAAAAAAAGCATAGATAGACCCAGGCCACAGCATTCAGATGTGAAGTTTTTAAATGTTTGGTGATCTTTGGAACTGGGCTCTGTTTTGATCCCCATTGCTGCCATATGGGTTCATCTCACCACCAGTCCTGACATCCTGCATAAAAATAGCTGGGAATANTAGACCCAGGCCACAGCATTCAGATGTGAAGTTTTTAAATGTTTGGTGATCTTTGGAACTGGGCTCTGTTTTGATCCCCATTGCTGCCATATGGGTTCATCTCACCACCAGTCCTGACATCCTGCATAAAAATATCTGGGAATATGTCATGCCCTCCTACTTCTACCTTAATCTTTCTGGCAATGGTGAATTTACCCCAGTTTTGTTTCACCTCTCCTCCTAAGTTAATTATCCTTCTCCTAAATAAAGATTAGGATATCATCTGTAATCCACAGTGATATCACCTCTTAGTGTTTTCTTGTATTAAAACTGTATGTTCCTAAAATTATTTATTTTTTAAAATTTTATTTATGTTTTTTCCGAAGTTGGACAGTATGTGTGCCTGCTTTCAGAGGTTCGCCTGTGGGTTTTTAACATCTTTTGGAAAAATGTGGATATTAGAATTGGATAGAGTATTCTAAAAGAAATTTTCCACCAGTGGAAATCTGCGTCAGTCTTATCTTACAGACCTGGTTTTGCTCAGTGTGCCCTTGTTTCAAGTGTTGTAGTTGTTGTTGCAGTTAAGTGTTTTTAAGTGTTGTTGGATCTTTTTGTCAGTGTATTTATTCTCTGTTTCTACAGCTCTATAAACGCACAAAGAGAAATTAGATGGGAAGTGTTGCCTCAAGTTGGGGGTTAACATTGTTACTAGATCTTTTATCAAGTCAAAGCTAATTGCCATAGTGGTTGCTTGAAACTGAAGAGAAATCTGAATACTGTCTTTTGCATTTTCAGCATGTCAGGTTAAGGAAGTAATAATTTTAATTCCACTTATGCTCAGACTTTGCAGAGAAATGTGGTAGCCATAAGACCCTTGCTGTGCACATGCAGATATGCAAATTCTAAGCAGTGAGTGCATTGGCAAATGCTATCAAGCCCTCATGTGCATCTTTTTGCATCTAAATATATGTACACTTGTATATCCTTCAACACTGGACTATGCTATGAGATGATAATTATAGACCAGGTCATTTTTGGTAGTACATTTTTTTAAAAAAAGCTTTTTGGAGAACTTTCTTTTCCAAGCCAGTGATGGGGAGAAAATGTTTAATTTCAATCTGTTGTCCAAAGCATACAACTCTTCAGTGGCTCAGTACCTCTCGTCTCCTGGTCCAGCTCTGCATTTCTGTCAGCAGTGCAGTAATCAAACCAAGGTATGGGATTTTAACTCTTCATTACTGGACTGCAAGAGGCAAACAGAGAATTGAATAAGCCCACATCACCAGCTGGAGTGAGCAGGTTTCTCCACTGTGCTAAAAAGATACTAGACTGAATGCTGGTCCAGCCAGTGAACACTAGAGATCTTAACTGGAGCTGTTTGAGTCTGCTGCAGGGGGCAAAGCTGTAGAAAATGGATTTACATCTGTTACAGTGTGAGGTAGGAAACAGATCTCCAACCTAAAAGTCAAGCAGGGCTTGTATTCAGCATGGATTCAGAGCAGGAAGAAGCAGAACCACCAAAGGAACACTCAGAGCTGTAATACATGGTTAAACCCACAGCAGTGGTAGGACTGGACAATCACTAGTTAAAGGTGGTTAATTATTTAAGAAAAAAATTACGAAGTATAAAATATTCAAACTGCTTGTGCCTGATGCATGCCATTGCCACAAAAGGCACGTGCACCTGGGTTTTAAATTCTTGCCTGCTTATTACAGTTTTACTTTGAACTAAAAATATTTTAATACCAAAGATGAGATAATATTATTTGTGAGACACTAATAATAAACGAAATAGGGGTGAGAAACTTTGCTATTTACTTCCTCCAGAGGGGAATACGTCTGCTTTCTTTAAAGTGAAAATAATTTACAAGGCTTCTTAGCTCTCTCGGAAATGAATAACTTACTAAGTGTGGTGATAATTGTGCAGAGAACCCGTTACGGTAACACAGTGTAGCTACAAAGTGACTGGGAAATTGGTGCCTTGAGTCTGAAATTAGATGTTGCAGTTACCAGGCGTCATTCCAGATTAGCTGTACCTGTCTGGCGGGCAGCTCCTCGGGAGCCGTGCGGGCGACTCACAGGGACCCACCGTTCCCCCCACTTAGGAGCTGGCCTGGCACAGATGGCTTAACTTAGAAACAAACACGAAATAAAAATCAGCCTCTGCTGAGCTGTTGAGCCCAGAGACAGGGTCTGCTGGAGAACTGGCTCGTTGGAAACCTCAGCAGAAAATCAAACCTGCCTCCTGCAAAAGCTTGGAGATGGTGTGAGGCAGCTCACATACCCAGTGATGATTCTCGAGTACCTGGCACTCGCCTGAACTCGCTGTCGACATCTGTACACCTGTTCTTAGCAGGCAGAAGGCAACATTTCTCTGACTGTACCTAAAAATGGCATTTCTCACAAAAATGAAAAAAAAAAAAAAAGACTGCTAGTTGCGGTATCTTTGCCAAAACCCATTTACATGTTGGCTGCTTAAAGACCCATCTGCAGCGTCGATCGCCTGACACCAGTTCACTTCCTGTCCTAAATTGCTGAAAAATCCCAGTGCATAAACCGCTGGCGCCGTGTTCTTTTTGTTGAATCCGTGACCACCTTCCTCCCCACGTCTGCTCTGTGCACTGTTGTCTCACCTTCCTGTGGCCTGCCCTTCTGGGTGCCTGTGATAGAGCTGGGTTGGCTGAGACCTCAGGACCTGGCCCTGCAGTCACCAAAGCTGGCACTTCCCAGCTTCTCTGCTCGCCATGCTGTTTATACTCACATTTCTGTCGTCATGATCTGAAGTCCTCACCCCTAATTGGGAACCTTTGCTGGGTGTGCGTGATTTGTTCGAGTCACCTTGGGGAACAGGACTGTGTGAATGTGCAGGCACATGTTTTGAAGTGCACTGAGATTCTTCAGGGTATAAGTTTTATAAATGACTGATATTATAAATCCTGACTGCCTGATGGCAGGCACTAGAGTGGAACATTTTGTCATCAGTGCTTATTATCTCAAGATTCTTAATTAGTTTCATTGATAATTTTGTCGCACTTGAATGTTTCGAATGATTAAATATTTCAGTGCTTCTTTAGTGGCAAGTCTTTCTGTTGTGTACAGCAGGACATGGTGCTGATTCCAGACAGTCAGTGGTGCTCACTGTTCCTTTTGCAGCCCCTCGTGGGAGCTCCTCTCCAAGTGCTGAGGTTGGTTCTCCTCATGGCCAGTTACAGAACCCTGAGGTGGGTGATTTAGGGGTACCAGAAGGGGGAACAGTGGAAATGCCTAGTTTTTCCTCTCAGCTTTGAACGCAGTATTTTTCCTCCTCTGCCTAGTCCACCATTCAGGTGTCGCAGCTGAACGCACAGGGGTCGTTTGCCCTATTCCTGCAGAGAAAGATATTTCAGCTAGATGGGTTTCCCAGATTTAAAGAATTA
The DNA here is from genome assembly GCA_013397915.1 of Daphoenositta chrysoptera. Taxonomy (NCBI): domain Eukaryota; kingdom Metazoa; phylum Chordata; class Aves; order Passeriformes; genus Daphoenositta; species Daphoenositta chrysoptera. Next base: position 139,138 of record VZRO01003281.1, on the reverse strand, counting down.
TACCTGGAGGAGGCTGCCTGCAGTTTTCTTTCCATCTCCTTCACACTTGTGCTGATGGCAGCAAGTTCCTGTGTTGGGGCTGTGGATCGGTGAGTCTCCCTTTTGCTTTTGCTGTGCACATCCTCGACTCTTGCCTTCCCTCCTGGCCAGGGTGAGATGTGCCTCAGCACCTGCTGGGTGCCAGGCAGATGTTTGTGGGGTGGGTGTGCACACACACAGACACACCCCCCAGCCAGGAGAGCACAGGCCGTGTGAAAAACCCTTGAAACACTAACTACACCTTATTTCTGAGATAAAACCTGTCCTGAATTACAAGGATTTTCAGCACAGCGTGTAGCATGTCTAGTTCATATAAAAGAAAAAAAATTAAAACAAAGCACCAAAACCCTTTAAAATGCCATTTCTCACAACTATTTACTTAAGCCATAGGCCTGAATGCTGAATGTGTGTTGTAAATTGATGGTATAAGTATTCTGTTTGCTTCACAAGACAATTTGGCTCTTTGCCTTGAGATTTGTAAGAAGATAATGTTTTTAACCTGTGGTTGGGAGGCACAGTCTATTCATATCATTGCTTTAATCAGACTATTGTTTTCCTTTTTTTTTTTTTTTAGACCAAGTTGTAGGGGTTTTTATCAGACCCCTGTTTCTTGAATGTTTCCCATAGGTGGAATGTAATTAAGCTGTACTGGCATCTCCTCCTGCTGGGATTTAGGCTAGGGACATATCTTTAGGAAGCATAAAACAAATAATGTGAAACCTTGTTAGAAGGTTTGCCAGAGAATTGGCTTACTTCACTTACAAGCTGATAGTTTTGAAAATCTGCACTTTCTCATTTTATGAATTGCTTTCTAGAAATTGTTAATCAATCATTTAAACACTGTGGGGGAGGGGGGAGCCTGTGAATCTTTTGTAGCTCTCACTCTGCTCGTGGGCTGAGAGTTCACATGTCACGAAGCACTTTCTGTCTCAAACCCTGGCTTTTACTTAAAATAATTTGACAAGGAAGGCTGCACGCTGACGGTGTTGAGGATGGAGGGCTCTGAGAACAATGGGAAGTGCAATGGGCACTGGAGCCCTCGCCGTGCTGGTGTGACAGTGACCTGTCCCCTGGGAAGCTCCCAAGGCTGAGGATGTGGAGCAGCTCCTTTCCCAGCTGGGTCCGAGCTCGTTCCTCTCCATGCAGGGCTGTGAGTGCAGCCTTGTGCCACTCCTGTCCACGAGGCTATTCCCACGTTGAACCCCAGCTCCCTCCAGCTGCAGAAATAAAGTAAAATATGAGACCTACTTCTCAGTTCTAAGGGTATAAATACAGAATAATCTTGTCAGCTCAGGGGTTTACTGTGCTGTAACCAGGAGGAGAATCTGTCCCCAGGTATTGCTTGACTAATGGCTATCAAAGGCAAAAGTGAAGTGGTAAGAGTTTGGGATCAGTGCCTAGTGAGCTAATATCTATATTGCAAAACAAACTGTGCTGTAAGTTGGACTGCCTTTGGTGATCCTCTTGCCTTAGGATTGAAAATGTTCTCTTTGGAATCAGGAAAAGACCTAATGCTGGATATGAGGTATTTCTCACCTGCCTGATACAATACTGCTTCCACTTTCTATATACTCTTGCAACAATGAACTGAGTGTCCTTACTTCTTGGTTGGCCAAGTCTGCTGCTTGGATGTTGATGTCAGTGGTGGAGCAGATCTCTCATCCTGGTGGAAAAGAAAAGTGTTATACTGCTCTCCTCTAAGGGCAGAGACTGCAGTTGCTGAGACCCAAGATGGAAAGTAAGTTGTCTTTTAGTAATCCTTTGGTAGGTGGTGATGAGATAAGCAGTGCTAGGAGATCTTTTAATACCAGTTTGGGAAAAGCATACAGCATGGGATGTAACAGCTAGGAGCAGTAGTCAGTCAAAAGCATTTTTTAGTGGTTTAAGTATTAACTCTACTAACTTGCTTTTTTTGCACCATCTTTTTTTGTCTATACCAATTGCTTTAGCATCTGGGTGTGGATATACAGGTGATTACCACACTGCTATACTGTAAACAGAGTAGAAGTCACCACAAAGTCATTGCTGCCCCTTCTTCCCTCTGTTATCTGTCCTCACTTCCAAGCTCTGTACCTCCTTTATGCTCTGCCTTGCATTTTTGATCTCACCATGACCCTTCATCCATGAAGGTGCTGGGCTCTGATCTGCTCCCAGTTTGGTGAGGAAGCTTTCTTTGTGTCAGCCACATGTGGCATCAGAGTGATCACACGGGAGAATAAGAAACAAAATAGGATATTCCACTAATTGTTGTGATCTGAAATCACACTCACTCCAGAGACCACACATAATTTACAAAAAATAAGTAGCCAAGTTCAATATGGATAAAACAGCCTGGTCTGTGCATCTGTTTGCTGCTAGTAGGAGTATTAGTTTTCAAGAGCAATCCATTATACTGTGAAGTACCTTACTTTGTTAGACAAACAAGAAAACCCACACTTTTAATCTCCTGAAGCTTTTAATGGCATCACAGGATGCAGGTACTTGAGATACTGATACCTACAGCAGAGGGATGAAATGGCCTTAGCTGCTTCTTACTGCTGGCCTGAAACCAGCAAAAACAGAGATGAGCCATTTTAAGAGGATTTTGCCAGCAAGGACATTTTTTGTAAGCACATCAGGTGCATGCACTTGGGCAATAAAGGCTGTAGAAGAGAGAGAGGTCTGTGCTTTGAGTGCTCTGGATTCTCTGTAACTATGTGTTAAATTCAAAATAGCAGTCTAAAGAGTACCTTCATCAGCAGAGACTGCTAAAGGGGAGAATAAAGTGCTGTGGGAATTAACTGAGGCTCTGTCACCTCAGAGATACAGTATGTGGGGGCCAGGGAGGCTTCAGCATCAGCTGCTGAAGTACGGCAGGAGAAAGAGCAGCAGCAAGCCCGGGAGCTGCTGCCCACCTCTCTGTGCAGCCAGAGATAAATTGCTGCAGCAAAATTGTGAGCAGTGTCTTGTAAAGAAAACAGAGGAGCTGCTCAGAGGCTGAGGCAGAAGAGCTGTTTTTTAGGGCTGTCTGGAGGAGAGTGAGTTCAGGGTGTTCTGACATGTTCCAGCTGCAGCAAATGTACAAAATGGGGGCAAGCAGGCTCACCCACAGCCAGGCTATTATTATTATAATTTTCTTATAAGTGGCTATACTTCATTAATTGTCCCTTTCTTTTTGTGTACACACTGTTTGTGTGGCATGTGCACGGTGTGGGGATGTTTCTGTGCACCCAAAGTGGTGAAGCCAGTGTTTGCTGCCATGCTTCTGCATCCTCTCTAACGAGTGCTGTAAATTTGCCTCTTCCCTTTTTCAACTGTGCAGCCAGCACTGAAATAAAATGTTCTTTGTGAAGAGAATATTGAAGAGCAGAAGGGAAAAAAGAGGGCATGGGTGTGCTTAATAAAAAAAGATTTTCTGCACTATCGCAGGTGCAGTTGATGCTGTTTAGAGCAGTCACTCATCTCACTCCAAATAAATAGTAATGACTGTTTCCTGTGACTGTGCTGTGAATCATACTCAGTCCATGCAGGGGAGTAGAAAATAAAGCTGCATGCAATCCACACGAGATGATGGCTCTTGTAATATTCAGCAGTTGGGCCTGGTTAGAAGCGTTTCATTATCTCAGAATTAAGAGAGAGCTTCCTGCTGTTGCAAAAGCTTGTTTATTCTTCTGCCTTCCCTCCCTCCCTTCTTTCTTTCTTTAACATCTATCCCCTCTTCCTTTCCCCCATCTCTGAAATGCTGGCTTAATGTTTCTGAGCAGAACTGCAAGGTCAAATTAGGGACAGTGTCCCTGGAAGTACATTAGTCGTTTATCGCATGGTTTTTGGCTTAATAGGAGGGTGCTTGAATTTTCTTTTATCTTTTGCCCTCTCTACTTCTTTTCTTAGCTTATACCAAAATTTATCAGGAAGAAGCAGAAGAAGCTGACTTTCTTTCCCATTTCTTAGCGAACTACAGAGTTTTTCTTTATCCTTGGCTTACTCCAAAGTTAATCAGTGGAGGTCTTCCAGTGAACTGCAGTTGCTGCTGTTACCTAAAGCCATGACAGTCACCTATGGCAAATAGGTTCTCTGTGGGTAGAGGTCTGTTTGTGCTTAGGCTGAATGTTAGAGGTCAGCTAGCAAATGCATAGTGAAAGCCGTCAGATTCCCTCCTTGACTGGAGGGCTGAGCCAGAACCCCTTGCCTAGACCCTTCAGGAGGAGGCCAACAGCCAGAGCCTGCTGTTCAGGCTTCACCATCTCTGCAGAGTGGCAGTGTGGGCTGAGTCAATCTGAGTGAGGCTATTGTGAACTCATCATGAGCTGCCTTTGTAACTGGTGGGGAAGGACTCCACTGCTCCAGAAGCTGTGGAAGATGAGACACATTCCAGTTCCCAAAATCACTGTATGTCCTGTTTAGCATAAGGGTGGATAATGTGTTCCAGTGTGCTGTGCCTCAGGATTGTTGGGGCTGATACATTCTTGTGTATCAGTTCCAGTCAGCAGAAGCACACAGCTGGACAGCTGAAGGTCCATCTCAAACCAGCTGTGATTTACAAAGCATCTTATCTCAACAAGAGCTGTGATTCAGGTTTTCACAACTGGATGATGACTTTGATTCCTTACGGGTGAAGGAGGCCAAGCTGGGTTGTGTACCCCTCCAACACGGCCCTGCTGTGCTTAGTGACCAGCACATTCCACTCTGAATGGGTGCAGCCACGGTCTTTATGGGGTATCCAATTCCAGCTCGCAGCTGGACTGATGGGGGGACATGTGTGATCCTTCCTGGCTCCTCTCCAGCAAGTTCTGAAACTAGAGGAAGAGGTGTGCTACCTAAGGACACTGACTTACATGGACAGTGCCCTCCCGGAGGGTGAATCTGTGAATACTAATGAATTCATTAGACCTCCTAAAGCATCTCTGTTTCAGTAGTGTTTGCCTCAGCAGCAGTCAAGATGGTTAAAAGGCAATTGCAGCCACTGAAATACGTAGCAAAACTATTATCAGAAGATGTCATTTTTCGTAAATGTCAGTATGTAGATTTTTTATGGAGATATGGTGACAGGTAGTGAATAATTTAACATAAATTTACATAATATAGTGCAGCTGTTAATTTATGGCCATATTAGACTACAAGGTTATGTATCTAATGGCTTTTGGTCTCCTCTTTTTTTTCTTTTTTTTTTAAAGTTAAAACTTTCCTTAAATTGTCCCACTTTACTCATAATTCATGAGACACCTGTCTTCTCTCCCTCGTGCCATACAGAAGGCTGTGCATGTCATACCCTTTTTGCAGCCATGTGATTCACAGCAAACTCATTCCCATCTCCCGACCTCAATCATTTCAATTCAGTGTATTCCTGTTTTTATTCAAAGCAGGCCTGTGAGGGTCAAGAAGTGCTGTTGCTACTGGTTGACTTGTATTCCTCAAGGCTGAGCCCTTGGACGTAGCCAGAGACATGCATTGCTTCCCCTTGTTTGAAAAGCTGGAGATGTGCAGCCAAAGCTAACTGCTCTGTAGGTCAAGGTCTCCACCTGCTTTCCCTTTCCAAAATAGTCAGAGGAGCTGGCTTCCACTCGGTGCTTGGCATCTGCAACTGAGGATAGATTTTTTTTTCCAAACATTTGCTTGGTGGCTTTCCATGGTACAAATACTGGCCTAAATTTTACAGAGGTATCCATGCATGATGCTAGTACAGAGGTGAGGCTTTGTACTGGGTTTGTGTGACAAGGTTTCGGGTAGTAGGGGGGACTACAGGGGTGGCTTCTGTGAGAAGCTGCTGGAAGTTCCCCCCATGTACAACAAAACCAACCTTAGCTGGCTCCAAGATGGACCCACTGCTGGTCAAGGCTGAATCCATTAGTGATTGTGGTAGTGCCTCTGGGATAACAGAGTTTGGAAGGGGAGGGAAAAAAACCTGTGCAATAGAAGCAGCAGTCAGACAAAAGGAGTGAGAACATGGAGAGAAACACCTCTGCAGACACCCAGGTCAATGAAGAATGAGAGAGGAAGTGTCCAGGCACTAGAGCCGAGACTTCCCTGCAGCCTGTGGTGAAGATGGTGGTGAGGTAGCTGTGCCCCTGCAGCCTATGGAAGTCCACGGGGGAGCAGAGACCCACCTGCAGCCTGTGAAACACTCCATGCCAGGGCAGGTAGATGTGCCCAAAGGAGGCTGTGAGCCTCTGGAAAGCCTGAACTGGAGCAGGCCCCTGGGAGGACCTGTGGATCAGTGGAGAGAGGAGCCCAGGCTGGAGCAGGTCTGCTGGCAGGACTTGTGACCCTGCAAGGGACCCACACTGGAACAATCTGTTCCTGAAGCACTGCACCCCATGGGAGGAAGCAATGTTGGAGCAGTTCATGAAGAACTGCAGCCTGTGGGAAGGACTTATGTTGGAGAATTTAATGTAGAATTGTCTCCTGTGGGAGGGACCCCTTGCTGGAGCAGGGGAAGAGTGTGAGGAGTCCTTCCCCTCAGGAGAAAGGAGCAGCAGAAACAGCGTGTGATGAACCAACTGTAACCCCCCTTCTTTGTCCCCCTGCACTGCTGGGAAGGAAGTGGAGGTAGGGAACTCTGGGGGATTGAGCCCAGGAAGAAGGGAGGGATGGGGGAAGGTGTCTTAAAAATTTAGTTTTACTTCTCATTATCCTGCTCTGATTTGATTAGTATTAAATTCAATTAATTTTCCCAAGTTGAGTCTGCTTTGCCTGTGATGGTAATTGCTGAGTGATTCCCCTGTCCTTATCTTGACCCAAAAGCCTTTCATTATATTTCCACTCCCCCCATCTAGTGGAAGAGGGGAGTGATAGAGAAGCTTTGGGTGGGCAGCTGGCATCCAGAAGGGCTTAAGCCGCCAGAGGCTTGAATCTAGAGGAGTTCTCAGGGCATAAGTGGTGGCAGGGCCTCTCGGAGTACTTGATCTCTGGATCAAGTATTTATGGACCATGCTGCTGATTCCAAGCTGGCCTGAAGCTCCATCCTGCTGCCGTTTTACCCAGGTGATGTCCAGCTTTGGGGCAGAGCAAGAAAGGGATGTGCCTAACTGTACTTGATGCCTCTGAAAGTTTTCCCCATTTAGGGACTCGAATGAGACTCAGGCTTTCAGGAGAGCTGTGTGCATCTAGCACACAGTGACACCAGTGTGATAGCAGAACGCCCAGCTGTTTGTATCTCAGATCTTCAGCTGCCCCTTGCAGGACATCTAGGTGGGAAGTGATCTCTCTTTGGAAACCTTCTGCAGAAATCAAACCCCCTGAACGCCCAGGGCAAACGCGGATCATAGTACAAACATGGAATTAGGATTAGATGTCAGTGTTCCTAATTAGAGCAGAGGTCCTTCTTGTGAGGCAAGTAAGTTTCCATCCAATTTATTGTGAATATTACTTGAAATATTTAAAAGATGTTCAGCTATAGCTTTCCTCCCCCTCCACACGCCGCCAGATGGACACAAGGAAGCATGATTCATATCCAGAAGATAGGTTGGCACCAATGTGTATTAGAATAAGGTTAAACTGTGTGCAGTTTTACTCATGAAGTTTTGTAGAAGGTAATTGGGGCAGAGGGTGGATATTTGTCCTTTTGTCCAGGGTAATGGACGGAAGGAGGTTTTTTTTGTTTTCTGTGGAGAGTAATAATAATAAGCTTTTTTTTCCCAGATGTTGTACAATGTTGCACACCCCCTCTTTAACAGTGGCATACAGCCTTTCTTATTTGGAAGCCTGTGTGATCCTGGAAATGGGGGGAAAGACTGGTTGTTCCATTTCAGCCTTGTTCCTGCCTTCATCACTGTGTCCCTCTGGAGGCTTTTGGGAATTGGAAAATCTTGTGCCGTTGACCTCAGGGACTACGTCAGTTCTGTATGGAGTCACAAAAAAAGTAATCTCCTTTGCCAAGTCAGGTAAAGCCCTAAAAGCAGTGTGACTACTGTTTGTTTTTCTGTACAGCACTATGGGAAGCGATTGGTGTTTAAAGAGCAAGAGATGTGTCATTGTGCTCTACTGTCTTACAGAGGAGGGGAAAGCAAAGGGAGCATTTTGTTACATCCAACAGGGTAGTTCATGTTCTCTGAACTGAAATATTGTTCCTTTAGTTTCAAATTTCCAGCAGACACTGACTTCTTATCTCCCCTCTTCCAACCAAGAAGCAAGTTGCCCCATTTTGCCGTGGTGGTTTTCCATATGCTTTGTTTCCTCGTGAAATGCGAGGCATCATGTGCTCTGTTACCTCTCTCAATCTGAAATATTACACCCATGGCTGTCTCCCAGGCTCTCTTCAGAGGTAAATTGTGCCAGTGGAGCTCCACAGACGTTCTCTTGGAGCTCTCCACAGCCCAGTGACAGCAAGGGAATGTCTATTGGCCTCTCTAGGAAAGGGTCTCACTTAAATCCTCAGTATGTTCCTAATTGCTCCATCTTGCTGTCCCACCTCTGGCTTGAGCTTCTCGTCATAGCCAGAAAGCAGAGAGAGCTGTGGTTAAACAAGATATCCCTGCCCCCCATGCCTGTTGTGTTTCCAAAACTCCTGCTTCAATAATGTATTACCTTGATTCATAGAAAAGCACTGGACCAAATGCCTGCCTCTCTTCTCATGTTTCCACAAGGCTTCCAGGAATGAAAAGAATTAGCACACAGACAGCCAATTTCCCTAGCACACCACAGAGCTGTATTTAGTGTGGCCTTAACCTAGACTGGATTCCCACTGGACACCATACAAATGTTTAATAATTAATGTCTCTTTTTAAAAAATCAAAGAGGGTGAAAAGAGGTTGATCTGTCCCAGCGATTCTTAACTGAGGGATGGTAATGGATTGAAGAAGCCTAAATTCTTCCTACCCTCTAATATGTCTTGTCAGGAACAGTAAACAAGCCCCACATTTTTGGTACAGTGTTGCTCAGTGTTCCTGGAGCGCTAATGGGAATATTAAGTATAAGACATCTATGAGTCACTGTGGTTCTCATTCAAGTCAAAAGCATAAATAGCACTTCTCATATATCCATGCTGTGTCAGTCAGAGACACTGCATTTCCTTTCCCCTCTGCCTCTAATAAACATCCGCCGACCTTAAGCTGCTATATACAGGAAACAGCCTGTTGGTTATTGTGTAAAACTGATAAGGTCCCCTGGGATGCTTTATCTGTCTCTGTTGTGCGTATAAATTTAGCTTCAGTCATTGTAGGTTTTGTTCTTTTACCCTTTTTCCTCTCCTCCTTTTTTAATGCCTACTAAGTAAACATGGCATTGTGGATAAGGGGATAAAGTAATTATCTAGCATAATAAGATCAACACCCAGAGACTTAAGATTCCATCAATACACTTTGCCTTTCAGTTCTTTTGCCTGCATTTTTCTTGCAAATAATGGGTTTCTCTGTTTTGAAATGTATACCTGTTATTTGTTACAGTACCCTACCCACACCCCCATTTCATGCAATTGTAAACTGCAGCAGACCAGAGTGCCTGTCACTATGATTTTGCTCAGAGACATGATGGTATTTACAGCAATGCTGGATTTCCTCTCCATTTATGGCAGGTTATGGAGGTTTCTAGCTTGGCACAATGCTTTGAGATGGTAGCCAGAATTATCTTTTAATGTAATGCTCTCGGGAGGTTGACTTCTTGGAGATGAAGAGCAATTAACACTCCTAATACTTCCAGTGCTGGTTAAGGGTTTGGTGTTGGGAGGGTGAAGCTAAGGTTTGGATTTGTTGTTTTATATTTAAGAGAGTCCTGTCTTTCATTCCTTATTATTGGTACACAAGCCAAAAATATGACCAGTGGCGTTTCAAAGGTGGCTCCAGCTTCTGGGTGTGATCTGTGTGGTACAGCATTATTGTTCCTTACTTTTGCCTGCATACTCCATACTGAAAGCATGTGGGAGAGCTGAAGGATGTGTCTGGATGCAGTAATCCTTTCTTACTCTGCAGTCTGTCGGGGGCTGTTTGAATTGAGTTGTCCTGAGGTGACTCAAGTTCTTTTTAAGATTCACTTTCAGCCTTCTGCTATCACTCATCTTCCATTCAGGAGCTGGTGAGCCTGATGCCCTGGAGTATGCCTTTTGTGTAATTCCTTCTTATGCAGCTCTGAAGTAAGCACATCAGGGTGCATTTTATGCTCAGCTTGTAGAAGTACAACTATTTTGGCAGGGTGCTGGACAGAGGAGATTCAGGCCAGACATTTTACCAGCTACTTCTTAAAAGCTGAAGTGGTAGCTGGGGAGACAAACAGGCATTCATGCCTTGAAAAATCCCCTGCAATGTCCTAGTCTAGCTCCTGCTAGTTACACCCCCCGTGTGTGTGGTGGAGAGGCTGCAGCATAACCAAGAGAAGGGGTTTGTTCAGCTTTTTGTCGGCTAAGTGACCATGGTCCAGACGACAGGACAAGTTAATTACCTGAGCACTGCTCTAGTTACTCAGGTGAATTTCCGTTCTCACTGACCTTCCTGCTTCTGGTGTGGTTTCCATTACTCTTAGCTGCCTCAGCTAGTACACCCACAACAGTAGTGGTCCTTAACTGCAGTATAGAGTTTAAGAATCTTGGTGTGGTTTTCAGAACAAAGAGGATGGGATCAAAAAGTCTTTAAAAATTGTAAGCTAAAAAAATCCCCAAAACTTCCTTTTGGCCCCTTTCCTTATTTCAGCTTTTCCAGGGCAAGGGCTACAGCTTCTTTAATACTGAGAGATTTTGGAAATCTGACTGAAAACAGTATCTTCAGGAAAAGGCCAGATAAAGTCTTCACAGCACTGCTGCTTCACAAATTTCCCCGGCAAGGTGGTACTTGCATTTAGGCTTGCAAGGCAGTTGCTGGAGATCTTCCATAATGTTTGGATGAGGAATTTGTCCAAGCCAGCCAGGGGTGAGGATCTTGCCCTGCTTTCTTCAAAGATGATTTTGTCATGAGTGGTACATAAAAATGCATTAGCACTTTTTGTCAGTAATGAACTTCCTTGTTCATTAGGTTAACATTGGCTGCTGTCACTAGTAAGTACATTTTAATGAGGAAGAGAGCATTCTGAAATGGTGGAAACCTGGCACTCTTGGGTCTAATTCACAGCTCATTGAAGTCGGTGAACAGACAGACTCCCACTGCATTCAGGTCCCATTCAGAGCGAGGGCAATTTACCCTGGCTGAGGACCTGCCCCTGGTTTCCCCAGTGGCTACTCAAGTGTAAAGTGCAGCTGCTGCTGGCAGGTTTTTTTCTTCCATTTAGAGTTCTGAATCCATTCGGCATTATTTTTAAGGCAACAACACAGCAATTGAAGTTTTCTTCTACCTCCCCAAATTAAATAATTCTCTGACATCATTTACTTCCACTTGCTGGTTTGCTTTCATTTGACCTGCTAACCATGTCACACAGCATTAGCTTTGTAAATGCTGTCATGGACTTGGTTTGAAGGTTTGTGCCAGGTCAGTTGTAATTCCCTGTTTTTCTCTTTCGTGCCAGAACAAGCAGAGAAATGTATATCATGGGTGCGAGCCCAAGTAAAATGAACTTTGATAATTTAAAGAGTTCTGTGCTGGTAAAATATGTGAACAGGTTCATGGCTACTGTCATATTTTAAATCTATTCTTTTGCTTGTAAGTCCCCTAAACTTGCTTTGTACTCCTGTTTCTGGTGTTTCTGATTAAAAAAAATACATGTTTTTACAGAACAAGCAAAACAGACTTTCACAGTAAATAGTTCTGTGTAAAAATTCCACTTGTTGCTTTGTGGAAAAAATACGGATGTGTTTTAAAAAGTCCCTTCTTCATTATTTCCTTTTCTTCTTAAATAACAATTGTACTTATTTTCATAGAAGCCTTCTTTTCCTGCATGGTACATTTTAATAATTTACACATCCCTGCTGCATGGGAACCAGAGAGCAAAGCAGACTTCCTGAGGGAATGTCGCTGCAATCCTTATTCCTGTGATTATTGCTACAGTACCACTGAGAATTTCCACCCTAGATCTGGATTTTATTGTAGCATATGATGTTCAAAAAACCTAATAGGACACAGATTCATAAAAGCTTACAGCGTGTACTTAAACTGACAAAACAATGTAGATTTAAGATTGTGTATTGCTGTTAGAAATGTTGACTCTTTTCCTAATACAGGAAAAGAAGATGGATGGGCTATTGCTCTTCAGTAAAACCACACTGAACTGATTAGTACCCTCAACTAATACTCAGATTTCCAGTGTGCTTTCTGTGGTATTAGAGTTTGGATGTTTCTTAGGGTGACCATCCAAGCTTCTGACTGTGGTCACGTATTTCTTTAGATGCACATGAGCTGAATGCAGGACAGCAGCAGTTCATCAGCCAACCTTTTCCCTGCACCACAGTTTACATTCTCCTCAAACCTGCAAGCCTGCATAGTTGCTCCCCCTATACACCTGCCTCGGTCAAAATAACCCTATTTAGAATGAAGGAGTTTTGATTTAGTGTGAGACTTCATCATAAAGCAGCGGGGATTTTGGACTGAGTGAGTGGCGAGCAGCTGTGCTGTCGGTTCTGAGGGGCTGGTGGATGGGCTCAGGAGTGTTGGTGGCTGCTGGAAGCAGCGAGTCCATCCTGCTCAGAGGCACTCCAAATGCACAGCGTGCCTCTGGCCCAGCCGTGCCATGCCCAGTGTTCTGCCACAGGGCAGCAGTGCCTCACAGAGCTGCCTCCAGTGGCTGCCGTGGTCACCCCTGGGAGCGTGGGCTGCTGGAATGAGTCCACTGCCCATTCTGAGTAGCTTCAGGAAGTTTAAGAAATAGCATGAAGGGAAAATGCAATCTTAGGTTTAAGAACCCAGGAAGAACACATGGGTCATCCTAGAATGTGCCTTCACAAGGAAGCAGACACTCAGAATCTCATTTGGAAGGATCCACAAAGCTCCTTCTCCACACAGCACCAAGATATTGTGGATCATAGAAGATGTCCCAGGCCTTCATAAACAACTAGAAACCTCTATTAAAACATCACTAGCTGCAATTATAATGTATCACGGGAAGAAAGGAAAAGAGATCAAGATCTCAAGTCCTGGCAGTAGCAGGGCATTTGTTAAATAAAACTCATCTTTAATGATCAAAGCTGTTATTAGTACATTGGTGAGTGCAGATATCTTTTTAATGGTTTTCATTTTCACATTAACCTTTAAATAGTGAGTGAAATCTTTCTAAACTAGAGAGGGAAATTATATATTCACAGCTTACCAAGTCAATGAAAGTCATAAAGAGAGGGCCTTTTCCGAGTGCTAATTTTTCTGAAAATTTAATTTCCAGGATGCTCCAATTAGGCAGTGGTTGAATCTGCCATCACACAGTCCAAAGTCACTTCCCCAAAGCCATCAGTTTATGCAAGGTTTCCCTTGGATGCCCATCGACAGCTGCTGCAAAGGATTCTTGCTTAACTCTCCAGGCTCATGTGTTTTTTGGTTGCTCTTAAGTACAGCCTTGACCTCCAAGGTCTTCACATAGGAACAGTGCACCTCACAGTTGGGGTGTGTTTTCCTTAAGGATATTATATTGTGGCTCTTTTATATGAGTGGATTGAACTTAATTTAGGGGGAGCAGGAGTGGAATGAAAGGGAAGTTTCAGTTTCCTAAGGGAAAATGAAGTGAACTGTGTAATCTTAACGGTTTGTTTTAACTCTTGCCACAGTCTCTGGCTTTCTCTAAAGAAAGTCCTTTGTCTGCTGGCAGTGACTGCAGAGTGGTTTATAAGTTCTCATGCTTTAGCTTTGTGCCCTAAGAGCAGTGGTACATTTAGGCAGTGCTGTAGGCAAAACCTTTTATGTTGTGGTGGGGAGTGTTTTCTCCTTTAAAAATGTCAAGCTTAATACAGTGATGCAAAGGAGCAGGGCCTCCATTAACCCTCCCCAACAAGGAATGATCCCAAGATCCTACTAGTTCTTTATTAGAGCAGTGGGGTTTCCCCATAAGGCATCATTTGTTATATTACTTCCACCTTGTAAATTACATTTTCTTTTTTTTTTCCCTTTTTGTTTTTAAATTATGCTCTGGGGAGGCAAGGGGAGGGAAGGGACAAGGTATGCCTCTGAATTGGTGTTTGGGGGGTGGGGGGAAGAAAGGAGCATAGTGAAATTCCATCCAAATGTAGGGAATAGAGCAGGTTCAATAAGGAGAAATTGTCCTGCAGAACAAAAGAATTTTAAGAGAGGTTTTGAGTCAACTGCATCAGGGTTATTTTTTCAGCCAGATTAAGTGTTTTTTTGGAAACCTGTTGTGTTTACACCTTTATTTTCCATGTAGTTGATCCTCTCTTACATTCTTGGGAGGGATCCCATCAGTCGTTTCATTCTACAGACAGGAAGCCAGTGATGCTTTGTGCTAAATGAATGAACTGCTTTATCATCAGTGGTGAGATCTGTGGTGATGAATCTGGCATTCCTCTTCCCCCTTATGAAAACACAATGAGGTTGTCGGGCTGCTCAAGGACTGCTAAGACTGAGGACACTGATTATCAAGCCAAAATGAAGGAATGGATGTCTTAAGAAAAATAATGCATGTAGCATCTGTAAGCCTGGAAATATTTCTGAACAGCTTCTTTAGCCAGTATCAGAGTCCCTTCAAACTTCCTTTTGCAAGCAGAAATGAAAGCAACAGGGATAAAACCTAGCAAGGGTTTTAGCAACATCTGTCTTCATAAGATGTTGACATGTATAAACATGGTCACTTCCTTTTTCCCTTCCTGGATACTATTAACGTAGATGTGGTACTGTGATGTAATGTCATATAAATCAATCTTTATGCATCCATTGTTGATCGATTAGATGACAACTGTTAACTATTTATCTGGTATTTTTCCATTGATCCCACAATTTCAGCATCCAAGTTCCTTACAAAGTGTAAATAATCTCAGTGACCTCTACAAACGCCCAGTTAAATTGATTTTTTTTCTGTATGTGTCACTGGTTTCAAAGGAGCTGTGCTGATTTGAGCCACTTGAAACCCTGTCCCAAAGCCTCAGGCTCAGAGGGTTCACAATGGAGAGGGATGTGTAGCCCAGAGGCAGAGGACTACCATCTTTGCTGAGGCAGGCTGTGATTTTAATGCATTAGGAAGGCTTTTGAGATCTTTTAACTACTTTTAAAAATCAGAGTGTTGAAATCATGAAGTTTAACAGTGCATATTCTTTATTTCTTCATAGTCATTGAAAATAATGAGTACTGGATCTTTTAAATCCTGCTAAGGTAGGTAAATTGTAATTAATCATGAGCTATTCATCAATAACTAATTATTCAATTACATTAAAGATAATCTTGTTTTTGGTGAATATCAATCATTACATGAACAATTATTTATTTTTAATTCATAAGATCAACACTATTACTTCTGTAATTGCAAGTGTCATGAAATGGCCACAGCATAATAAAACATACCTATAACCTCCATATTAAATCAGAGTGTCATATTGACAGATACTCTGGCATTGCAAATAAGTCACCTTTTGCAGCCACCTTTTCCCAGTTGAAACAGCTGGGATTAAATGAGAGATAAATACTGTCTATGTCCTAGTTAAGCCTGTTTGGAAAAGTCTAAAGAAGCAAACTATTAGTTAGCAGACTGATAATTACAGATGTTTAAAAATAGATACTCAGCTATTTATGCTGTCTGAAATATTAATAACTTTATTTACCACTGGAATAAAGCTCAGCTGTGAGAGCCAACCCCATATGACATTTCCATGGGGTAGCAGAGGTGGCTGTAATATTTTTAACTAGTGAAGATTTCACCAGCAAATTTTGTGGCAGATCTTGTGCTTGCATGCATGTACAAATGAAGCAATGGAGGTTTGAGAGAGCATTGTTGTGCAAAACAAAAACATACAGCTCATTCATTACACAAATATTGTAAACAAGATGAGAATAGTTTGTTGTAATATGCTGACAAACAGAAAAGAAAAAAAAGCCTTGTAAGGGACCTTGTAAGGTTTTGAAATGTGCTGTGTTCACGTTCAGCCTGTGGTGCCGTGTGTTGTCTTTATGAGCTTGAAAGTGGTCAGGGAAAACCCTTCTGTGGGCTGCTCTGCAGGTCCTGCATCCCTCCCACTGTTGTGCTGCCACAGGCACTGCATCCCCCTCAGGGGGAAAATGGGGCTTACAAAGATTTTATGGTGGGGTTGGACCTCACTTTGCTAAAGATAAGAGCCCACTCCATGGTGGGGTAAGAAAAAGTATGAATTTGTGCAGGATTATCAGCATGTAATTATCTGGAGGCTCAGGGGTTCATTCAGGTGAGAGGAACTTGAATGTCAGGCAGGTCTGAACCCCCAGAGCTCAGTTCCAGCTGTTTGGTGCCCACAGTAGCAGCCCCAGCAGCACAGATGAGGAGGCCTCAAATGTCATCTGTTCAAAGGCTGGTGCCAGTGATCTTTTAATTCCTCTGTGAAATTGAAGTAGACATACCCATCAATGCCTGGCTTTGCTGCTTCAGCAAGGCAAGCTGTTTATATTATTAAAAGTTGGGTATTTGAATTTGCAAAAGCAGTTTTTCCCTGTCTCATTCAATCTTTCTGCTGCAGCAGTTTCGGTCACTGAGCAGGGTCTGTGTGTGTTGTTAAGAGTTGCTCATGGAGAAGGCTGAGGGAGCAGAGGAGACAGTTGAAGGAAAGGGAGGGTAAACCCTTTTCCGTCCACAATCCCCATCACCCCAAACTGCTTTAAACACAAGTAGCCAGATGCCACGTGGAGCAGCGCTGTGCTTTCCAGGAGCCATCCAGGAATGGTGTGCAGCACACTCTGCTCTGCCTGAGGGCACCTGCCTGGCTTGGGGAGTTCAAACCCACCATTTGGGTTTGAAATATCAGAGCCAGTGGACTCAGCAGCAACATAACCATGGACAAAAACAGGGCTGGGAGGAAGTAGCTTCTTCTGTCCATTATGCTGTCTGTTTTCCAGATGAGATGAGAGTTATGACATTGTTAATGAGGACTTAGTGCTTCTTCTGGGCTGTGCTGCTGTAGCAGCAGGGGTTTGTCCTGGTCCCAGGTCCAGAGGGTGCCTCTGCATCCAGCACTGGATGCATATCCACTCAGATTGTTGAATTAAATTCACAGGTCTGCTTTCTCACTCCCTGAACTAGTCAGAGGTAAAGCTCCCACAGGAAGAGCCCAGGTGGTTTGGGATGGGGAAACCACCTTGCCTGGCAGGACTGCAACTGTCCCTTGACTGACCTGGGGACAGTCCCAGAGACCTCTGGCAGGAGGCCCATCACACCCAGCCCTTCTTCCTGGCAGGAGGAAGGTGCCAGCAATGACCTTGAGTGGGAGCCTGCATGCAGCCCTGGCTGTGAGCTCCTGGCAGTCAAACTCTGATTGTATGGCTCCAGTGGGAAGAGTGGAAGATTTTGGGAGGGATAAACCCCTGCATCTCGAGTTTCTAGAGTGTGTGAGAAGTCATGTAGCTGTAAAGTTAATGATTGCTGAGACATCCCTTAGCTCTCTTCTCTATCTGATGCATGCCACTTTGGTGCTGTCGGTGTATCAAAGAACAAGGGCTTTGTTCATTAGATTGATATAGCAGCATGTATTTTAACTGCTAAATCAACACTACTGCTCCAGAAGCTGTAATAAGCTTGTCCTAGCAGCTGCACCCAGGTGGCATCTAAATGATTAATCCTGAAAAAGAGAAAGGTTGCCCAGCAGAGTGGCAAGTCAGAAAGCAGAACCCACCATTTCATGGCTTAGTTGTAGGAAGTAAGAGCTGGAGTGGGTGACAGAGGTAGAGGCATCTTCAGAGTCAGGAGAAGATGCGGGCCAGGCTTTTTGTGCATGACTGCCACTCTTTCCCTGTGCCAGCTGGCACTCGATCAGCTGCAGAAACATATGTTTGACCAGCCCTCCTGCCAGGAGAAGGTGGTACCTTGGTCTGGTTTAAGGGGAACGAATCCGGAAAGAGCACAGTGAGGAATGCAATAATTTCCTTTGTCAGTATTTTTAGTAAACTCTAAGCTGAATATATTATTACCTTTTGCTTCAGCTTTGGCATATCCTCAGGTCATAGAATCACAGAATAGTTTAGCTTGGAAAAGACCTACAAGATCGAGTCCTCCTGTAACCCTAACACTGCCAAGTCTACCACTAAGCCATGTCCCTAAGTGCCATCTTTTAAACACCTCTGTGGAGGGTGACTCGACCTCTTCCATGGGCAGCCTGTTCCAATGCTTGGTTTTCTCAGAAGGACCGCAGGAAGCGTGCTGAGAGTCGTGCTGAGAGTCACGGTGTTCCTCCACCTCTGAACAGAGAGGGAAAGGGAAGTGGTAGCTGGCTAATGTTACTTGAAGTCCTCGTTTCTTTCTTAACTTCTGACTTGCTCCAAGACCACATGCTGTTCATGTGGTAAATGGAGCATGCTTATATTTATCTTAATGGGTGTTTGAGATTCTCAGATAAAGGGTATTAGGGAAGAGAACATATTATTATAATTTTAGTATATCTCCTACTTTTTCATGACATTATGGAAAGTTCGTGGTAGTATTTCAGCATCAGCCTACACAAATAGTATTTAGCAGTGGTATTTTCAGTCACGGGTGCCTAAAATTAGTCCCCTAACTCTATATTTAAGCACCTAAATAGGTGCTTAGGTTTGTTAAAGAGACCAACCACCAGCAATCTCCACCAATGTGAATGAGAGCTTTACATGCTCAGTGCCTTTAATACACATGCACAAAAAAATTTTATGAGAGCTGTACCAATCTGGCATCTCATTCGAAGTTTGAATTTGGTATGTCATAGCTGATTTTGCATTCAGCATCCAACTGCAAAGAAACAATAGCTGAGTGTCAATGCAGTTTATGCAGTTATCAAAGACAGTTGGTGCCTCTTTGGGGCTTCTGCTTAAATCATCCACTCCAGGAAATACAATTCGCATGTTTAGCAGTTTTAATGTAAAAAATACTGTGTATTTTTGAATTAAGTCAGGCCCTGAAGTGCTTTCTGATTCTAGTATCACTTATCTTCCCTATCAAGGTGCACAGCAGAAAGGGCAGCCAGGCTGTTATTGCTTTTACTGTATTCTAAACACGCACAGGCATACACACACATCTGTATCTTCAAAATCTGCCAAAAGTATTTGTTGTTGTCTCTAAGAAGGAGTAATGCTCTCCTACAATGTGCAATTTATAGGCACGAGGTTTTGCTGCTTCTTATTATAAAAACAATTCATCTCATTGCAGAATGTGTGCTTAATTATAATTTCCTAATGCCCTTGAGTTTTTTAAAGTCAAATTTATTGCTCAAGTCTACTGTAGCCAATATAATCTGGTGACAAAGCAAGGGAATTAGCTTAAGGAACTGATTTTTCTAGCACTGAATTTGTGATCTGTGACCTTACGCGAAACATTTTACCTTTTTCATGAGTCAGCTTCCCCATCTGTTTTTTAAAAAATGGCTGGAGATTACTAGGTGAAAGGTGCCATATTTTTATTTTGTTAAGCACCAGAGCACAGGATGCATTCAGCACATTATTTATAATCTACATCTCTGCATTTGAAACACCTCATCATATTTACACTTTTAATTTGGCTTTATTTTTGCTGTCGTTGCTAAACATAAGCCACCCACACAGACTAAGGACACTGATGTTCATAGTAGTCGATTCAACCTAAATTTAGTGCTATAACCACTATACTGCCAGTGGTCTTGGGGTTCCATCACAACAAAGCAGTGTGGAGAGTGAAACCCATTTTTCTCTTGGCTTCTGGTCCCCACCAAACAGACACGAGCCTGTTTGTGTGGGGTCTGAGGCACACGGGCTGTGCCCTTTGGAGTGTGGGTCTTGTCTTTGCTCCTCATCACCTCCAACGACCCTTTATCTGCTGTGCCAAGGGAAAAGAAAAGATGGGGATGCTGAGCACGACAGAAAGGAGAGAGGTCAGCTTTTTCCTCCAAAGACATGAGCTTTCTCTAGTTTGTGGCAACTCCAAGGAGCGTGCCAACAAATCGGCCCTGCTGCAGGGAGCTGTGGATGTCATGTCAGTGCCTGCTTTCAGAGCAGCCCCAGGGGCGTTTGAGCAAACGTTGTCTCCAATTGTTGACATCTTGGTGGCCTCAGAAAGCTGGCCCCCTGTGGCTCATGACGGCATGGTGGCTGGATGAGATGGAGCAGGGCGTTTAAACAAACCACTGTTGCTTTTCAGTTCTTGCTTGCATTCCTGCTTAGCTGTGTATGAATCATATCACATCACGCATCTACATCCTGTGAGGAATTCGTAGTTGATAGAAAAATATCTTTGATGGGAGCATGCAAGAAAAAAAACCCGATTTTTCAAGCAAAACAGCTCTGAAAACTTTGTTTTACTGCCCACAGCACAGAGATGTTTTCTTTTACAGCTACAATATGAGTACCACTGGGAGAATAGTGTATGCCCCAGGGGTACACATAAACTCCTGACCCTGCTTAATGTGTGGCACACAACGCTGGGCACATGTCAGCAACATTTGTGTGCTTGGCACTGCCGTAGCAAACCCTTGTGTAGTGACACATCATTCACATCCAGCTGACCACAGGTCCAGCAGCAATGTTGCAATCACAGGTCCTGATCGCTTCCTGCCAAACAGCAAACACCGCCTGTCCTCCCTAAAAACAGAGACCTTTCTCACTGCACTGTAATCCTAGTGCCAGCACCAGAGCCACTCCTCTCCACAGTCACTTCAAGCCATAAAAAATTTTTCTCCTACTTTCTTTCTGGCATAAAGCACAATTTGGGAAATCTATTAGGGCTATTAATTTTGTTTCAGGGAGCGCAGGGGTGCTAGTGTTTTATTAACACAGTAGCTCTGCTCAATGGCAACATCTGGTTTTCAGTGAGGTTCCAGGGCTGGGTTTTTTTTAACTCCATTTTCCAGCTGTGTTGACTCAAGTCAGAAGGCAGTCAGCCACTTGTGAGACTGTGGTCTCCAAACACTTAAAGAGCTGAGATATTCTTTGAAACCCCTGGATCTTGGAAAATTAGGGCAGAATCTGACAATACCAATTTTTCCTCCGGAGGCTTGCAGCATTCACAGTTCTGGTTCCAGCCAGGATCAGGAAATTAAAAATCACATGGAAACTTCTGCAGTGTTTTCAGGATGGCTGTAGGTTACATCTCCACAGAGCAAAAAGTACGGGAGGGAGATTTAGTTTTCCCAGGTCATTTGTTTTATGTTGTTTGTGTATCCTGGAAGATGATTTACCTTGCTTGAGAAAAACATATAAGTCAAAAGAATAAAATCTAGGTTGTCTGGAGCAAAGAATGGAAATGCAGCTTTAGTGTCAAGGCATTAACAATTCATTAGGCTTACCTGTGTCCCAGCAGTGGGGCCAGCACGAGACAGATACTCTTGTAGCTGACACCAGCTGCATTCTTGATGTGGGTTATAAATCCCATCCCTCTGGGACTTCTGTTAGCCAGGTGTGGCTACGTGCCTGTGGCTTGAGCTCCAACACCGCAGGGAATGGGTGGCCAGAAGGAGCTCCACACTCCTCACCAGCTCTGCTGCTCTCTGCTCCCAGCACAGCCTGGACCCCAGCCTTCTCCCAGCCCAGGAGCTGTGGCTCCCTGCTAAATCTCGGGGGAAGGCTGAGGTACCTGAAAAGATG
Organism: Daphoenositta chrysoptera; assembly: GCA_013397915.1. Lineage (NCBI taxonomy): Eukaryota > Metazoa > Chordata > Aves > Passeriformes > Daphoenositta > Daphoenositta chrysoptera. The sequence continues at coordinate 117,578 of VZRO01003281.1, read as the reverse complement.
TGAATGCTGTCAGGGTGGCTTCCCTGCCACCTCATCCACCTTTGCTTCTGTCCTTGCTTCCTTCCCTCCATCCCACAGCACTCACTTTGGATTCATCTCTCCTGTTTTCTGCTACTGCATTCTCTCCTTTCCCTGCTTCTGCATTATTCAGCTTTCCTTCTCTGGCAGTGTTTTTGCCCCCTCTTTTTCACCTCTCAGCTCCCTATGCTCTGTGTGCAGGAGAAAAGCATCAAGCCATGCAATACAGCCTTGTGAGCCATGAGTAATGACAGAATGAAAGAAAGAGGAGGGAAGGCAGCCTTAATGCTTGGCATCTGAAATTGAAATGTTTGCTTTTTCTGCAGTCAGTTTTGTTGGAGGTGCTCAGGATTCCTTGTTCCTGTCCCAGCAGCCTGACTGAAGCAGGAGGCTGTGCCAGCTTGGGATGTGGACTCTGAGTCCAGACTCTGCCTCTGTGGCACTGCCCAAGCCCAGAGGAGCTTCACTGATGCAGCAGAAATTTGCCCAATGCCAAGCTGACATGCCTGGCATCCATAGCCTAATGCCTCATGTGTCAATCTTGCCCTAACTTTTTACCCTATTCTCAACCTTCTTTTTTTTTCCCCTGAAAAAAAGCCTGGCCAAACTGAGGAAAATCAGTCTGAGAAACAGGAACTGTTGAGTTGTTTTAGGGTTAAGTTACAACTGTGTTGGTTTTTTCCATGCATGATTTTTCTTTTTTTTTTCCCTTTCCCAGACTGCTTGAGTCCTAAATTCCCCCTGTAAATCCGCTTTCTGTACCATCAGTTCTCAGAACAATGAACTGCTTGATATACCTGATAAGAGTTAACATGAAAAATGAATAAATCATTTGCTACTCCCTTCTCTTTTTTGCTGTAACTGGGTGTTGGTCTATAAAATGAAGGAAGTTACATTGAGCAGGAAGTTTAAAAATGCTTAGACAGATGTCATTAAAAAAAAAAAATGAAACTTGGCTTCCTGCCAAGTGTCTGTAATTAAAATTATTCTTCTTAGTGAGAAAAAAGCAGATGCAAAGGGAGGTTTCCTGTCTCTCAAAGTAGGAAATACAAATAACTGTTAGTCTTGCCTTTGTGTGTGCATGTGTGCACGCATATGTGTTTGTGTGAGTCTACATTGTGGTGTGGGACTCTGATGCTTATTTCTGAAGTGGCTTGTGATAGAAAACTTTAGTCAATACCGTGTGGATGGGTGCTTTATTATAATCTATGCTCTTTTTGGTCTTGTTTTTAAATTAGATCTTTGTTGAAAAATACTGTATGTAAATTGCCCTTTCCATATTCCACATTACAGAAATGGCTGGTCTTACAGAAAAGAACAGTGAATTTCTGTGTATGGTGTTGAAGGGAGAACAGGATGTGGGTGGGTGTACACATGTGTATATAGCTATACTTATCTATACACATCATATAGCTAGAGCTGATAGCTATATTAACTTAGAAACCCATGCAGTTGATGTCGTGCAACTTCCTAGCATACGTGAAAGAATACAAATATAAAACTGCTTCTATCAACATAACTTCTTCTTTTCAGTACAAGCATCTTTAGTTTGATGCCCTTACATTTATGTTTTTATTTTGTTTCTTGTCCGATACACAAAGTCTAAAACAGTCTATTATCCAAATTAGGCAAGTCTACCATCAGGGAATGTGCTCTGTGGCTCTTTTCTGTCACCACTGTTTAAAAGGGGGCTGATTCTTTTTCTCTTCTATGCATAGATAGACTTACAACTTACACAGGTTGAAGAAATTCTATCAATCCATTTACTGTGGTTTTTTCAGACGTTGCCCTGAGGTTTGTAGTTTTGTTTCTTTTTAAAAATAAGCTGTTTTTGCAGAATGGCAGACAAGGCATGGGCACAGGTTCCAATGCTGATCCATGAGAAGGGGCAGATGCTGGTGGAGCAACACCCCTTGGTGGTAGCAAGGGCTCCTACCTATTGCACTTGTTTGTGTAGTGTGTGTTCTGTGTTCATATCTGGATGGGAAGTTGTTTGCTGCTTTCAGCAGCCCCACATTTACACAGGACAGATGTACTGGGTGGTTCTTCCACCAGCACTGGTGATGAGCTTTAGTTATTGTATATCTGCATTGAGATGTTCCATAGCATAGATTCAGTTTCCTGGCAAAAATGTCCTGGTAATTTTGTTTATTCTCCTCACTGTATCGGGGTAAATGGGTCCAGGGAAAGAGGTCAGGAAAAGTGTGCTTGTACTGCCGTGGAGTTTTCCTAATTTATTGGGCTATCCAATGCTTATTAGCACACTGTGCTTGAATTTGCCTCCAACTCTGAAAGTGAGGTATAGCCCCAGCCCCATTATACCAATCAGTACATATTGCTCTAACATATATCAGATGGCATATCAATACAAACATGCTGTATGCTGTACAAGTAGTGCAGGGTGTAGGTGTGTGGGTGCAGGGCCTCTGTCTCATCTTAAGCACATAAAATGAGGAGTAGGAGACAGCAGATGAGATCCCCAGCGTGTTTTGGGTCTGATAACCATTGGTGGACATACCTCTCTTTTTCTATGAGTCCATGAAAATACACTGGAATTAATTTTACTGCTCTTTTCTTCAGGACTCCACAGCCACTCAGCTTCTCTTTGTGGGCTGACTGGTCTCAATGAAATTAGTTTCCTAGAACAAGAACCACTACTTACGTTGATAAACCCTGGCTGACCTGAGTATCAGAGCTGGTTGGCATGCTGGTGCAGTGTGTACTGACCTTTGTAAACAACTCCTCTGTGATTTTGGCATCTTTGAGTGCTCCTGGAAAAACTTCCCTTGGAACAGATAACAGAACTCGCTTCTGTACTTTGAGTTGCCAGATTATTTGGCAAGAGAGCTGCTAAAAAGAGGTTCTGAGAACAGCTGAAAAAGAGCAAGTACACGCCTGCTGCAAGCAATAGAGCAACTGGTACCTACTGAGCGAGAGTGGTGGTGATCTAAAACACACGAGAGGAATATGGACATGTACCTCCTATGGGTGTTGCAGTGCTGTGAGAGCCAAAGAGAGTTCTTAATTGCTCAGCATTAGAGAGGATAGTCAGAATGGACAAGAACTAATGTAGGCTTTGGAGATGGGATCAGCTTACAAAAGCTAAGCCCAAGAACGCTGTTGGAAATCTTAGCAACAGCTAAGCTTACGGTTCTTTCTGAAAATGGAAAAGAAATATTTTAAACTCACAATCCACTTTATAGCACAGCCCAAGGCTATAGGTAATCCATCTCTACCAATCCTAGGATGTCCTCAGTAAACACATGCTGGAAAATAGCATTGCAACAAACCTTCTTGTGTCCTCCTTGGAAAGAGATTGCTGTTTCTGTTGAAACCCAGAGATCCTATGAAAAGGTAGGGAGGGTCAAATGTACAGCACCAACCATGAGAAATCCCTGGTTGCTCCTCCAGTCCTGACTCTGTGCTCTTCTGGAGAGCAGTTTGCCTAAATCTAATCTGGTTGGGTCTGCAGTTATGTTTGGTATTCCTGGGATAAGACTACCAAATGCACTTTCCAGAGGCCCCAGGCACATAGCAGGAGAGGTTTTATTTCTGCTTCCCAAGTGGGAAGGGGAATCATGGCAGGATTAAACGGCCTAATCTGTGACAGCACTCACAGCTCCCAAATTCTCATCTGATACCCTACTCTCCTAATCAGCAAATGTTTAAACTCTTGCTTTACTTTAAGCTGCTGGGCCATTACATGGAAAAGATAAGGCAGTCTCTGCTGTTGGCAGTGATGATGTCAGCTCATGCCTCCCCCTGTATTGGTGTGGTATGTCTGCATTTGGGGAAATGAGCTCTGAGGGGAAGGCAATGGGGAGTTTTACTTGGGCCAGGCAGAGGGAAGACTGATCCTTCTCCTACTAAGAGTGTCAGGTGATATACCAATGGTTTTCACTCCTGTGCTGCTCTGCTGTAGACATTTTGCAACCAGAGAAGGAAAGCAGTGGAGTTTTTTGTTGGCATCTTGACAAAGCATTTTCATGAGCAGGGCTGCCCGTTGAAGACATCTGTTTAAGTTCCCAGTCTGGGATAGCAAGCAGATCTGGGCAAATGTTTGGGACAGCTTTTTTCCGGCAGGTTCACTAATGTTTCACACGCGTGAATCCAGGACAAGTAGCAGATACCCTGAGCAGGCCTAGCCAGTGCTTTCAGCTGAAATGTGTGTTTTGTGTCCAGTACATTCTCAAGGAGCTCTTTTGAGGAGTTCTAAGTAAACAATAAATCTCTCCACAATGGAATTCATACTGAGTGAATTATCAGGGTTAAAAAAATATTCTGTTGCTTTCAGCTCTTATCTTTGTTTACCGTATCGCCAAGGACAGTGACCTGCCTTTGTGCCCTAATACTGAACTGTCAGCAAGAGAGACAGGAAATGCTGCCTCCTCTATAGGCTCAGCGTATAGGCTTAATGAGAAGAATAACATCTCAGCAGCAGCAGCTGTTGGTTTTGCTCAGTTTGGTTTATTCTCTTTTGTTGTCTTACTTCAGCAAACCTAGATAATCTTAGAGAAAGGCCTTTGTGCCAAGTTTCTGAACTCTAATTTAATGACCTTCAGATATTTAAACATTATTAAGACCAAGTCAAGCTGACAAAAGAGTCTATATCCCTTTCATTTCCCACCGAGCTGAGCCTGTTGCATCCTGTGTGGAGCCTGGTTGTGCACAGCACTCTGAACGAGCCATCTTTCAGCTTGAGAGAGCAGGGAGTGCACCAAGCCCAGGTGAAACACTGACTCCATCCCTCACTGTGGCAACGCTGGGTTCAAAGGAAGCACCACCACTCCTGGGCCACGGGATTAATAACTCCCCTCAATGAAATGAGAAATGCATGATGGAAAAAATAAATAGGAAAGCACCATCCAGGACAGAGCAGAAATGTGCTGGTAGTGCCACACGTAGTGGAGTGGCACTGCCTTGCTTCAACAGCTGACCCTCTAGATTTTGGGGAGCAGAGGACATGAGAGCAGCATGAGCCTGGCTTCTACATCCTGACACTGGCTGCAGGAAGCCGTCCTGGTGTCTGCTCAAGGAGCAGTTTTGGTGCAGCTCCTCTTCCACAGGTCTAATAGCAGCTGTAGTTTCCCTGCACGGTTCCCACTTCATAATTTGAGATGGCAGAGGTGCAGGGAGCAGGGAGAATTCCCATGGATCCCAGCCTCTGTTTGGAACCCGAGGACATCATAGCTAGATAAACCTGCAGAGCAGATCCCTTAAACTTTAAATTGCAGCTATTTTTTCCATGCAAAGGTAGGCAAAGGGTGTGTTCCTTTGCTGGTTTGCTGCTGGTGTGTGGGTGAGTGTATAACACACATTGCAACCATTTTCCTCCAGCAATTGCACATCATAAAGCAAAGCTTTAATGGCAGGTTAAGTTCACTTTTTTATTTACACAGAAGGAATGTGTAAAATTTCTGTTCTAGTAGTCCGTCCACAATTTTGTTCTCCATTCAGGATTTACCTTTATTTTGTATAATATCAGTATTAGCTGCCAGGTTTTACCTTACTCATGACATAAAACCTTTCTTAAAAAAAGCAGTGGATTTGTTGTTAGTACCATTTAATGATCAGGCTTTAAACAGGAGCATCATGTGCTGCCATCCTCTGAGCATGCCAGCAGTATCCTCACAATCTCATGATTAGGGTTTATCAGTCTTATTAAGAGTGGTGGAGGAGAGGAAAAAACTTCCCCAAATTTGCTTGGAAAGCTGCATCAGGGCTTGACCTTCTGCGAGCAGGTCCTGTGGTTTTGCCACACACGGGCTACTCCCTGCACTCCTCCTGCCCTCGTAATAATGTGCCAGGAATCTGACCCTGCATTTCCTGCTGTCATGTTGGTATCAGCTGGAGATAAATGAAGCCTTTTGTTAACTTGTTCCTTGCTTTGCAGGGTGCTCTTCTCTTCTGCTTTAAAGAAGAGCCAGTGGTGATGCAGCACTGGGGCAGAGCTACACATAGGCACTGCCGGCATGGTGTTTGTAGCATACCAGCCAAAACACCTCTTGTGGCAAAAATGAGACTAGACTCCATTATATGGAACACAAAAGGGAATTTTCTATCAAGTCCATGGGAAGCAGGGAGCAAGCTGTCATCTTCCCTGGCTCTTAAGCTCCCAGCCTGTGTAGTACCAAGGAGCAAAAGCGGTGACGTGCATATGCAGAACACAAAAAATGTCTTCCCACATCCTGACCTAGATAAATAGGACTTGGAAGGAATTTTCTGACTTCACAGCAGTGACACTTTGAATCTTCTGAGATTTAAAGAATACATATCTTTTTTAGTCATTTTTATGCCACTTCAAATAGATGGATGTGTTACAGAAAGTACACATGCACACGTGTCCGTGCACATGAAGAGAGGCCAAAAGTACTAATACCAGTCTCTTTTTCTGTGCCATAATGTGAAATAGGAAGTGAATGTGTTAGCAAAAGCATTGGGTATGGACAGAAGTGCAAGATGCTCTGGCTCTTTTGAGCTGTGCTGCAAATACCTTGGGAGCTGAGGCAGGAAAAGCCATGAGGTTGCTCTAAGTTGTGCTGGCAGAAGGCAGGTCAAAGTAGGCAAGGGGTGCAAAAGGGGATCAAATCCACTCACAGTTTTTACCAGCACATTTCTTATGAGAGATGTAGCTGTGGCAGAATATGATCCCAAGTAACCTGCTTTCCAAAATCTTTTCTTCATAATGGGCCAAGCTTCCCCGCCTTTTTTTGGTTTTTTGGTTTTTTTTTTTTAGTGTGACGTAAGTATTATATGACTGGGGCTATGACTTGAGCTACCAAGATGTTGCACAGTATCATTTAAACTAGAGCAGCAAAGCTGGAATAGCAGCAACATGCCATTGGCTTTTTGATCATCCTGCTGGTTCACTAGAGAGTATTGTAGATTTCTTTACGCACATAGAAGTCAAAGAAATAATAAGCACCCTTCATCCGTCAGATAGTCTCTATTTATACATCAGGGTAGGTGTGAGAAGCAAGAAGTCCTGTTTTCCTTTTTTTCCCCTGCTAATTTTAATTTTTTAACTTTTTAATTAAGTTTCTTCATTTAGAGTCACGCAGCTGTCTGGGCTTCTGCCATAGATAAGTGGATCTTTATCTGACAGCAACAACCAGAATTTATCTTTCTTTTCCCTCTCTCCCCCTCACTTCCTCCCTTCCCCACCTCCCCCCTTGTACTCAGCAGAAACAAAATGCTATATATAAACTCAGCACAGTTTCCCCCCCAATTACTTTGTCTGCATGTTTCAATTTCATTCTGTGTCAAGCTTTGCTGAGGTACCAAGTTTGGCATTTTCAAAAGGGGGTTGGATGATTAATCCTTGAGTCCCCTCTTGTAGTAACACCCCTCACACACCCCCAAAATGTGTGCTACTGTACTGTACTCTGAGGGGCAGCTCATGCTTGTCTGATGTTTATTCACATTAAGTTCCTGGTCTTGTAGACTTTTTTCTTTCTTTTTTAAAAAGTCTGTGTGATTCTAGCTGAGTGCTAGCAGCAGATGGCCAAAGGACAGGCAGGGACGGCCCATGGTGCTCTGTAAATGGAATATTACCAGCATCCTGCCATCAGGCTGCAAGACTCTGTTATTTGTTTTGTATTCTCTCAAATCACTCAACGCTGAAGTCAGGTGTATAACCAGAATCTCATATTTCATTATTAAAACAAAAGACAACCATTAAAGTAAAAATAAAAGGAAAAAAGGTTTCTAGTTGAAAAGGTAAGACTGAAAACATGAATCCCAGTTCAGAAGCCAGAAGGCATATGAAGTTCAAAATACTGTTATTTGTCATAAATCTCATGTGTTTTCCAGCCAATTTCAAAGTATGCTGGGGCCTTGCTCATAATGTCTGAGCGATCAGGATTGGTAATATGCTAGCTGCTCTTGTGTGTGTGACAGGCTCTTTACAGAAAAAGCCTACAGCTGTGTTTCGTCTTGGTACTCCGAAAATCCCTCCCCACAAATTAGCCCATCTATAGATATCTACAGATCTTTGTGCCTCAATTCATGATAAAAGGGCAGAGGATACCATCCTTTATTGGGTATTTTATATGGGTAAAATTGCTAGTGAACCCCCTGCAGAACACTATGTTTTATGCAGTTTTCTGGATTAAAAGCACTCTTTTGTGTTGAATGATTCTATCAGATGTGTCAGTTTGTGGGTGCCACCTTTGTGGCTCAGGGGTGTCTGGATCAAGTGGCCTCTCTGTCAGGGCTGGCTCAAACCCAGCTGGGTGCCACCGTGTTGGCCAGGTTCCCCTTTACCCCAGAACTTTCGAGACTTGATGCTTTTGATCTTTGAAAAATAAGACTAAAGGATAAAATACTGGGCGTTAAAGTAGTGTGGCCATAAGTGAAATGACAGCACAGAAGTGAGGTGTAAAAATAAGGGTATTCTTGGAAATACAGAAGTAAACAAATGATGTGGCCAGGCACTGAGACAGGAAAGGGTCAGGTTCAAGAAGCAAAAGTATCTTTGAGAAGCAAGAGAGAAAGAACAGCAAATTGGTCTTCACACCAGGACCGTTGTGGGACTGTGAGGTAATAAATAAATAAAGGCCAAAGCAGCTTACTCATAAAGCAGAAGAAATCGTGAGCAATACTTTCCATTTGCCTTCCCTGTAAAGCCTTATATCATCCTAAAACATGCTGGAAATGACCTTGTGCAGGCTACAAATGTATTCTGTATTTTCTCACTGCTGACCCTGTGACTTCATCCTGCAGCTCTTTGAGTTGTGCTTTTGTTCTCCTTGGCTTCCATGTGCTCACGAGGGCCAGTGAGTCAGTGCCCGAGGGAGGGCTTTACTGCCCCTGGCACTACGTGCTGCCCCCCAAACAGCTGCACCTTCCAGGCTCTGTCCTCAGCTCCTGCACCTGGGGCAGCTCCTCTGCCTCAGGGATTCAGGTCTGTGCTAAAGGAGACCATGAAACATGTGGCCTCCTGCTCTGAATACTGTTCTTTATAATCTCTTCTCCAATATGCATCTTTAAACATCAGAAAGGCCCAGACCTCGGTTTCTTTTCTTGTCTTCTCTTCAGTTTTTGTGGATCTCTTGGACACTGATAACTGCAAAAGAGTTCCAGAAAATAAACTAAGTTTTTGATTTTATTTCCTGGGCTTAAGGACAGGAAGGCTCTCCCTAGGGAGGACCCAGTGGAGTTTTTCCTTTTTTTGATTGGAAATGTTCCCACAACTTGGGTACAGTTTGAGTGTCATTACAGAGGTCCAGTTGGCCCTCAAATAACCTACTGTGCTTATCAGTGTAATCAGGACCAAGTCATTGTGAGAAGTAAATCATAAACAGATGGACAGTCATGCCATGCTGGTCTACAAAGGGTAGAGGAGAGCAAAGACACAAAACAGTGCCAGAACATGACACCACGATGGCTTCACTAAATCTAAGCGTGAACAGGCTTAGGGAAATTTTTGTGTTCCCAGATGGAGAGAGATAGAGTCAGGGAATAAAAGGAAAGGGATCCTTGAATAGGCATCTGCCAGGATTCTTTGCAGACAGCTTTATCTGAATATCTAGAGAAGTTTGTCATAGGTTAGTGTCATGGTAGCAGACACCCGTGCTCCCAGCCAGCTCCCCACTGAGCTTGGGGTAGTGCATTTTGGGCTGAAAAGTTGTGTTGGGTTTTTTTTTTAAAGATCCTCTTCATGCACTGGAGGAAGAAAACACGAGAGCTGTTTCAAGTGCTATCAAATTTTTTCACATACCAGTTGTAAATTGCTTTGTTGTACTCAAGGCATTCAAAACTTTCCAGGGGAAGCAAAAGAGGAAAAGGCACTGAATAGCTTTGGTTAGAAAATACTTTTTCCCCTTTTCTTTCTCCATTTTTCCTATTTTCAGTTAAACTGTGAGAAGTTTCAACCAGAACAAACTTTTCCTTTTTGTCCCATGTAGAAAGGCCACATGCTAAAATTTGGTGCTCGGACTGGACATGGCTTTTACTGGTAAATTTTACCTGTATTAGGTAGAAGATGCAGAAGTCTATGGCCAGGAATTGGAACTTTGGCACCAGGAACACTTCTTTACGTTCTGTACTTTTAGTACCATCAGTTTCTCAAGGACAAGCTGAACTGTGAGTTATGATTTTGGCAGCTAAAAGCAAACAAAGCTCCTTTTTGTTTAGGTCCTATTTGAATGCCGTGCAATGGATTTCTTTCTTTTTTGGTCACTTTAAGTCTATGCATTCAGAGCAGCATTTGCCTATTTATGAACAGGAGTCACACTGAGGCTAAAAAATAAAAATCAGGCTAGTTATGAAGACTTGAGCTGGTGGGTGCTCAACTCTTAAGGCTGTAAATCAGTGGTCTCAGTCTTCAGCACCTCTGCTGGCCCCTTGTGTGTAGGGGAGGGTTTATTTACCAAGAGCACCTCACACATGCATTTGGAAGATGACCAGCTAATTAATGTTTGCTAAACACTTCGTGAGCCTCAGGGGAAAAACAACTATGGAAAGGCAAAGTCTTGTTATTGTCATGCTGCACCTAATGTACGTTAGATGTTTTCAAGGCATCAGGCACTGCATAAATGTTGTATGGTATTAAAACTGACCTGCCCTTGTCGGAGCAAATAATAATTATGCTGAGTGATGAGGGAATCTTGCAGTTTCTCTGCTATGAATGTTTTCCTGTTTACTAATTCAGAAAAGGTCTCATCCAGCAATTGCTGAAGCCAGTGACTTAAGCAGCCACTGGCTCAAGAAGGGCGAATTACAGAAGTAATTTATTTTGTGTAAAGCTCTGATCTCCTCATAGGTTGGACTGTGCTCTCTAGGGCATATTTCCCCAAACTGCATGCCTGGGGCTGAGTCACCTCTCAGTCCATAAGGCTGCCACAGAGATGAAGAGCAACCAAAGACAACCTCAGCATGTAGACCGTAAGACAGCCTCTATTTGCAGCTTGAAAATTCATGCTGATGTCTTTTAATATAAACATAACATGAGGAAATGAACATTTGATTAAACTAAACACACGGGCCTTTTATATGCAAGGCCCTAATTTAAAGCACTGTCACCTCCATACAGAAAATACCAGCTGGAGCAGGAATGATTAAATTAAATCATCTGGCTCTTATGTGATACCATGAATGTCTACCGAGAGGGGGAAAAAAAATCTTTCCTCTTTATTCCTGTAGATCTGCAGCAACCATCAAGGGACACTTCTGTAGCAGGAAGGATTAAGTCTTGCACGAACTTCAGTGGTTAATGTGCTTTGGACTGGTGACATGCCCTTCGGACAGACCTACCCCAGTTTTATAATTCTCTTTCTCAGCCTTTTGGGCCTCTGGCAGTCCTTTCTCCTGTTTAATTTCCTCCTTGCTTCCCTCCCACTGGGATCCTTCACCATTCAGCATTTCTGCCACCCAAGTAGAAATTTTGATTGTGTCAGACAAGTGTAGAAAGAGAGACTTTCGAGCCTTGGTGGGCTGTGGAGAGAACTAGGGTGGATTTCCTGGGGGCTGAGTGTTTTTTAAGGAGGCAAGAAAGAGGCAGTCTCTGTGCCTCTGATGAGCTTAGCCTGCTGCAGTGCATGGGCAGGGATTATACCACATCACAAATAGCTGGAGTAAGGCATGCCTTGCACACAGGTAGGGAGCCACTTCTAGAGGGGAGCTACTTTTCCCCACCTAACCTAAGTAAAATAATAACAATTAGTATAGCGAGGGTACTTATGTATGAAATGCTGCCTGGCCTGGCAGTATCAGCACACGGGGGACCTGCACCTTCCTTTGTGACAGCAGAGCATCCCAGGTTCCCAGTCTCACAGTTATTTAATTGATTTTCATTTGAGGGCACACACTTCTCTTAGCAATCTGGGACTAGGCAAAGCTGACAAATTTACAAAACCTAAATAGAAACAGATTTTTTTTCTCCTTTCTTTTCATTTGTAGCTTGCCACACAAAGTATTTCCTTAGAGATTTTCTTCTTTTTTCCTGACTTTATTTTTTCTGGATCTTCTACCTGATGGCACGCGTTCTGTTCTCGCTGATCACCATGTGTCAGAAGTAATGTAGGTGGAAGGGAATTTCTGACTGTTTTGGTTGCAGCTTTTATGTTTATCCGTTTGGCTTTGGGACACTGTTCAGTTTCAGGAAGTATTTTTATCTCACAGAAGTTTCCTTGTGAGCAGTGATGCTACAAAGACCTTGTTTTAGCACCGTGGAAGCTACTGGAGGTAGTGCAGGTCTGTCTTCTGTCAGGAGCTGAATTCTTTGATTCAAAGAGCAAAGTAACATTAAAGTGAGTTGACATTGGTGTAACCTTATACCTTCTGGCTCTTTCCCCAGAGCTATTTGGTACACCCTTAGAACCACATTTTCCTCTCCCTTACACTGATACAGCCCCAGGGAGCTGCGTGGATTTGCACCAAAGTGATGGAGGGAATTTGGCTGCAAGGTCTGCGTGTAATGTGGTTATCAGTGCAAAACTGGTGTGCCTGCCTTTCCCAGCAGCTCTGAACTCAGCCTACAAATCAGCACCCTCCTCTGTGAATGGTCATTGACTTGCCTGGTACTGAACCCAGAGAGAGTCCGAGTTGGAGGTGAGGGTGACTGGCAGGAGATTTGAACAAAAAGCTGCAAGATTAAATTTATTTGGCACTCACAGTCTTTAGGAGGAGCTGGGAGGAATTTGTTTAAGGTGTCTGAAGCACTGAATGTTGTCACATCTTGAGATGTGCCTCAATGAGCAAAGTAACTTTGCCAAACCTGGTGAGCAGCCACCAAGGGTGGGGGTGAGACCCTGACAAAATTCCATTTGAATAACAACCCAAGCAGATGAAAGAGGTGGCAGGTGACCCACTTGGAACAAAGAAATAAATGGAAAGCTTGCGAGTATGTGGTTTGGATAGCTTTTTCTTGCTTCTGGGGAAAGATGCAAGAGGGGATGGAGCTGAGAACTTTAACGCTGATTTCTGAGAGCATGTGAGAAGGCACAATGCTCATGGTAGATGCTCTAGTGCTACCAAGGTCTGCTCTAAGGATCTGAGAGGTGCCAGACAGCTCAGAAAGTCTCTTAATCTGGAAAATCTTAATCTGGCAATCAGGCTTATTGTCCCATTTTTCATTCCTGAACCTTGTTCTCAGTTCTGTAGTCAAGAACTAAATATTTTGCTAGAAGGTTCTGTAGGCCTCTGTCACTAGAAGTGGCCAACAGCCACTTGGTGATTTTAGGCAGGCTCTTCTCTGTCTTAAGGCCATGATCTGTCTCCCAGAGTGAGTGATACTCAGGAGCTTTAGGGTCCTGTTTCCCAAGCAGTATGGGCTGGTTCTGCCTGGTGCCTTGGCTCAGAGACACATCTCACCTGGCAGGTGCAGGCTGGACCACAGACAACAGAGGGGAGCAGTAAGTATCGCATGAGGACTGCCTTAAGCATTTTTTTATGTGTTTGGTCCAAGTTCTGGGGATAAAGCTAAGACATTTTACGTCATCATCTTGGTCCCTATCCCGCTGCTTGGGACTGTAGGGAGGCTTTAGTTTGGTGCTTTACAGGGGTTCCTGCATGTTGTTATGGAAGGGGTAAAACATGAGACAAGGTTTCTTTAAGCAAGTTAAGGATAGGTGCTTGTAAAACCACCCCACCCCTTTGTTTAATTGACCTGCCTTTTGAGTGGAGTCCAGTCTCTAAGCTTTCCTTTTGTGGTACAGTCGTTGGCAAAGTTGTCATGGGGCAACCCTAACTTGACTTTCCTGTACTTCACATTCTTGCATTTCTTCCCCCTCTCTGAGGCTGAGTGAGGCACACAGGCTCTAGTTCTGCTAGGGTATGAGCAGCTCCTAGAGGTGGCCAAAGAAAGGTCAAAAATATAGGCAGATTCTTTGATCTATGAACCCAGAGAGAGTCATTTGATCAAGAAACATTATTGACCTGTTTGTGAATGGCTGTGGTCTGAATAGCCCTTTTGGCAATTTGAAAGGGAGCTGGGTGAGAGTAATTGGGGGTGATGCTGGCTTTTTTTTTTTGACTCCTATCCTATTGCTATCCAAAGTCTACATTTTGGGGGAGAGCACACGTGGGCTGTGTAGCTGTGCATACACAGATAACTCATGGACCTGAATCTGTGCTTAAGCAGATCTGCACGTCATCTCTCTGACCTGGACTTTGTCACAGCCACACCTGCCCATGAGCCATTGCATTTGGATTGCAATTTCTCAGAAACCTCAGCTGGTTCAGTATCAGGCCATGACTCAGCAGTGCTCCTTGTGAGGAATGTGGTCTCGGCAGGCTTTGCTGCTTCTAAATTGATTTCAGGTGCACGTCACACTGTCAGCTGCATAAAATTTTCTCTGATTTTTTTTCATTCCTGGATGCTGAGCATCACTAGAGCATGGCCAATAGGATAAGTGGAAATCTCTTATTCACTGATGTGTACTTTGAATTACCATTCCCAAAACAGAGGCGGTAGAGGAGGATGATCGTCAGCTACTTTGGGGAAAAGTTAGTGTCTCGTCTTGAGCTGTCACTGAAGATGGGTTCATGCTGGACCTTGTATGGAAGCAACTGAGGTGCAGGCATATGTTCCCTTCTGCTGACTTGGCTGTGGTGGCACCAACCACAGCCAGCAAAGAAGAGCCAGGGACTGGGAACAGTAACATCTCAAACTGCAGCAGAGCGATTGGCCAGACCGCTCCTGTCAGCACTTGGATTCCCTTGCTGTTCATTGAGGAATTAAAAGTTAACTGAGGGCGGTGGTAAAAAATAGGTTTGCCTGCCTAGAAAATGCTAAAACCAATACTGAAAAGCAGAGGTGGATCTGAAGGTAGTTATCTCTCTTGGAGTTTATATGGGGATTAAAACACACGTCATCCTTGTAGCACATAGGCAATTTTATAATCACTGCTGGTATTTCACCTCAGGGTACTCTGTGGGATGAAGAATTAATTTCCCATCTTTTTCCAAGTAATGGAGGCTTGTGATTTTCTGTCAGTCATGAAGGAGAGTCTGTGGCCAAACTAGATTCCAGAAGTGATTGAACAGTCTGGGATTGGTAAGGGTGTACCACCACACCTCAGGAAACCAAACTGGGGAAACACACATGCAGAGAAATGCCACAAGATGTCACACGGACATTTCACTTCCCCATCAGCAGAAAAAGACACTACAAGGCTATGCAAAGCACAAGAAAAATTGCTGTGCAAAGCAGTGGCTGCAAAATTAAAATACAGGATGTTTTGTTATATGCAATGCCTTTTTCCTCCCTCACGTCCCCCATCTCTGCTTGTCAAAGACAGGAATCTTTCTCAGTGAAAAAAACACCTCATCTTGAATACAAGGCAATTTAGACAGGTTTTTTTTCAGGGGGTTAAAGTGGCATGTTTGCACAACACCACCCTCACCCCAGAAAACCTGCCAGCAGTTGATAGATATAAATAGGGACATTTAGTGAGAAAAGCATATTTATGTTCCTTTGAAATGTGCTTGGCTAAAGGCATATTTTTAAGAGAGGGAGTGGAAAAACAAATGGAAAATATTTTCTTTGAAAGGCAAAAAAAAGCAACAAACTGTCCTTCCTAAATAGAGATGCTTGGCTTGTGTGTACTTTACACAGCTGCAGGTCAGACCTTGCAAACAACTACTAAATTAGCTCCAGCTACTTTGATGCTAAAAGCATGGAAGTGCCAATAATTAAGTTGCATCAGAAGTAGGAAATGACTGATGTGTCTGTCATGCTCATGATAGCAGAGTTCACTCTGCTGCCATTTGACTGACCCCTCCTTCTTTATGTAAGCAAAAGGAATTTTCTTCTAAGGAAAATCAGCTGGTTTTACACCTTTGTTTTGTTTTCTGAACTGCTAATCCCCTGAAGGTATAGAAGCTATTTGAAAGAGCAAATCAAAGCTCCAATAATTTAGTGTTACATTATTCGTTGATGTATGGTTTGATTTAGTGGCTACTTATTATATCAGGTTACCATATAATTATCTTAATTATTGACTCCAGAAGTAAGTAGAGGGATTATGAGAGAGACAAGAAGGCCCAGTGGAAAGAGCATGGTTCAGAGAATCAAACACATCTCGGTGTGCTCTTGGCTCCACCACTCCTTTTCTCTGAGCCTGGACTCTTCTCTCAGCCAGCCTGGCCATGAAATCATGAGGGATTGCAGGAGCAGGACTCAGATGCTGACTCAGGATTCAAAGAGATGCAGGAGAGCAGTATAAAAAGGACAGGGGAAACTTCTGAAAGAGAGTTGTAAAATTGGCAGGAAAAAGAAAAGAATGCACACCACAGCAGACTTTTGCATTGAAGAGTGGAGCACCTCTGTGGGCATGGAGAAAGGGAATTGTGCCGTGAAGATCTGAAATTTAGACTGCATTTCCAGCCTCTGCTACTGATTTCCCACACAAAATTAGATAGCTCTTGGATCCCTTTCTGCAAAACAGGGGTGATAAAAATCATTCTCCCAGCTTTGGTTTTAGATTTTGGAATTACTGGAGTCCTGTCCCTCACACAGCCTTCAGCCATGGTTCTCACGTGGCTTTTAGTCTCCTAGTCCTTTGTCTGATAACCACTGACCCAAGCCAAAGGTTTGAGTTAGCAGGCACCACTACAAGATAAAAGCCAGACTGAAAGGCTGTCAGTGCAGTCCATACTTCCTGTATTGATAATAGTTGTCATAAACGGGCAAAATACTTCATGTATCGACAAGCTGAGTTGCATCTTTCCCCCTGAGAGAGGAGCACACACTGGTTCTACTCAGCCTGTGCAAATTACTTTCTCTGCTTCTGCTTTTCTTTCCTGAGCCAAAAAATGGGGATAATAGAATGTATCTATTTCCTTCCTAGAAAAAGATCAGTTAATGTGAAATGGTGCATGGTGGCTTAGTGCTGAATAAGTGGGATACCCTAATCCAGCAAGGTATCCTTGTTCTATTGTATGCCTTTTCTGCATGCCATCTGGAGTTGTTCTCTGCTTAGTATTTTCAGTATGTACCATATGTTTTTGCATGAAAATTCAATAAAATATGCATTATACATGAAAACTGCTGTAGTAAATAAAGGAAGGATGGAATCCAGTCCCCTTTGTGAACGGCAGGGGCCCCAAATCTTCATAAAAGGTTTAGTCTAGTCTGACGTCTGTGCATTTCTCCAATTTACCCTGTGTCAGTCTTTAGGAGATGCTCTAATTTAAAACAAAACTCTACTTTCCTGATGAGGTTATTCAATGTTCTTCGGCTGCCCTCTGCTGAGAGCACTGAATAAAACAGGGAAGATGTCCTTTTTCCAAGGAAGGTAACAGTGGAAGAAATTCCCTGTTTGTCTGTGTGCTGAGTCGTGTCACTGCTGCTGTTTGGTGTCTCTCGTTGTCTGTTTGTTGCCAGTCAGAGGGCAGAGCCCTCTGAGCTACAGCCCTGTTGGGGTTTTAGTGCCCAGCACTCCTTGTCAAGCGCTGGATGGCTTTGTAGGAGTGTGAAAACGTGGGCTCAGGCATTGACCACCATGAAAAATTAAACAAGGGCTGGAGGAAACAGGCTTCTCTGCTCAGGCACTGCTGCAGTCCTGCCAGGTGGGATTTGAGCTGTACCTCGGCACCTCCCTACCTGGCAGAGCAATTTAGGGCTGCTTGCTGTTCCTCATCGGGGTGCCAGCATCTTCCAGTGCCATCTCCACCCCTCCACAGGCATCTCAGCACTGTGCTTTATTTCTATAGCTGGGAAAATGCAGAGGGGTTGTTCCAACATTAACAACAGTAACTGAAGGACTTGCTGTTTCTCATGAACAAAGTGTGAGCCGTGCTCTTGCCCTTGGGAAGAAACAAGGGTCCTGTGCAGATTTTGGTACATGTGTAAAACAATAGCTCTGTTGTAGCTGTTGATGCTCTCTGTAATGACCTGCTTTTAATACTCCCTAGCAAGTTGATTTATTATTATATCTTCAGCTGGGCTGTGCACCAAAGCGTTTTGATGATGAAAGGAATGTTATACACACATTTAATTACTGCCCACATTTTTGTATAATTTTATCATTTACTGTTTTAGATGAGACATCGAGTTCTTCTACAGGAAAGATGCCCAGTAAAAAATAGATGATTTAAAAGCTAATCTGAGATGAGTTTGGCACTTACATGTGAGAAAATGTAATTGTTCCTTTTGTCCTGCCCTTTCAGATGGTCCCTGATTACCAAAATGTACAAGAACTCCCTTATCTGGACATGGTGATTGCAGAGACATTGCGCATGTACCCACCTGCATTCAGGTATTTTTTTTTTTTTCCCTTCTGATTACACAGGATAGCTCCCTGGCTCTATTAAATGGAAATCTGCTGCTGGAAGACCAATGGTCTCTCAGTCTCTGTGCCAACATCAATACTGCTTTGTGCATTTGAAAGATATAATGCGGCCTGTTGAAGGAAAGCTGGCTAATTCTGGTATTTCTAAATGACATTTTTACAGTGAATTGGCCAATGTTGCTTCCTCACCATTCTTCACATCCCCCAAGGTTAGAGGATGGAGCCATTTTGAAGCAGGTCTGGCCTTAGAAAGCCAGAGGCTGCTGCTTCTGTGTGCCTCAGGCTTCTGGGATATGCACCAAAACCCATCCCTACCCTGTTGGTTCTTTAGGCCCTGATCTGTGGAAGGGTTGCAGTTCAGAAAGCTGTATTTTACATGTGTGCTTAACTTTGGCCCATTCACACTTGGCACTGCATTGCACTAATAGAGCTAAACTAATGGTAACGTGCATTAACTTTTGAAAGTTTTGTCCCAATTCACACAAGACTAATTCAACTCTATCGATGAACTGAAAACAGGAGAAAAAGAAATTAGAAAACCTTTTGATTGTTAAAGCTTCAAGTTATCACAAGCATAAATACAGATGTTAAGAAATAGAATTTTTCAAAGTGATCAGCCACTTGCAATGCTTCTCATGAAGCTCGGGGAAAAATTCATATGACTGGAAAGAAGCCAAAGCTGAGCTTGCTGTGAGAGCTTTTGAAAAATTTAACCCATGACTGCAAGCACCTTAAAATTTAAAAAAAAGCTTAAAATCAAAAAAGCTTAAGATCATATTCTCTTCCATATGTTCATTAAGATTGGTAGTCAAGATTTTTTTCATGGGCATCTGCAGGATTGTTCAGAGAGTAAATATCAAAGAGATCTGCTCCTGGATGCGATGATGGGGCTTTACTGTGTTAAACTTGGGGTACAAAGGGAAAGGGTTTTGCTGGTTAAAGTGACAGGGGTTTTTGAGTTTGGGCTGTATCACTGGGAGCCAATCTCTGTTTGTCAGATGGCAGACAGAACGAGAATGGAGTGAAGTTGTTCTGAAGTTTTGTTTGGTGTTGTCAGTGGTGTTTATTGATCTGGCTTTTACTCTGATGGATGTGGAATGGATAGGACAGTCCAGGGCTGCTGAAAGATGGTAATTGCCTATGACAAGGATAATGCTGAGTTAGGGGAAAAATCAGTAGCAGCCAAGTTTGTTAAAAAATTAGTTGGTTTTATTTTTTTTTTTTAATGAACGTACTATCCACAGAAATTTCTCCCCCAGAATTCATGTTTCCATTGCCACCAAATTCATGTAAGAATGAGAAGGATAGCTTGTCAGTGCATTTTTTTTTTGCATGCCAGTGTTTTGTTCCAGGTTTGGAGCCTCTGTTATTTATTTGTCTATGAGAAAGAGAGATGGGTGACAGCGAGGAAAGAACATGTTTCTGTAATGATTCCAGACTGACAGCCCTGAAGCTGAAATCTTTTTTCAACATTTTAATCAGAGTGTGGGAAGCAGCAAAGGAAGTTCCTGCACATTGTCTCAGCCCTGTGCTTGCAGCTGGTGCCAGGGAATAGCTCCCAGACTGAGACAGCAGGGCACCCACCTGGGTCTGGGCTGATTTGGGATCTGGAGTGACCACCCAAGCACCAAAAGATCTGGATCAGAACCTACCACCACACATGCACACCCACACACAATCCTTTGCAAGGTTTACAGAGACAAGCTCGGCTTTGGCAGGTGGCTTTTCTCAGTCTTGTCATGATGAGGCTCCTAAGGACCCCTCTGTCACCTATCACCACAGGGAGGGAGAACACTGCAGAGTTTGGTTGTTACCCTCATGCATGTCTTTGATGAGTGTATGTGAAATGTGGTTTTCCAAGGCTTGTGAATTGGTTGTATTTCCAGAGTAGCAGTGGCAGCAGAACACTCAGCCCCAATATTAAAACCATCCCTTGCTAAGTTTCAGGTGCTGCACCAACAGGGGGGAGCTTCTCAAATAAACAAACTCAAAGCTATATTTACTATCCTTTTTGTTCCTGGAAGCCAACCAGCATACTCTTTCTACCTGTTATTAGAGATGATTGACAGATTTCATGAGCACTTTTCATAAAAAATCAGTCTAAACCCAACTTTAACAGTGAAATTGCAGTTTAGCAGTTAATGCTTTGGAAAACAGTACACAACCAGAAATGCTTTCCTGTGGAAAGGGCAGTAGTCAGCCAGCTGGGCTGGAGTTATGGACTTCTAAGTGGAGATAATTATAACCTGAGAAGACACTGGCATCAGCAATAGTTGTTGTATTTATCTATGAGAAAGTGTTACCCCAGAAACTGTATGGTCAGATAAAGACAGATACTTTAACAGATCTCTCCTTCTGTGTTTTTAACCTTTACTAATAATCTGGGATGCATGGTGTTGTTGCAGATTCACTAGGGAAGCAGCTAAAGACTGTGTGGTGCTGGGGCAGCATATTCCAGCTGGAGCTGTCATTGAAACTGCAGTGGGACACCTTCACCACAACCCTGAGCTCTGGCCAGAACCCGAGAAGTTCATTCCTGAGAGGTTCGTGGAGTAATGCTTTTCATTCGAGGCATTCAGGTATTACTTGGGAGCAGAACTCCAAGAACAGAACTCCACAGAACTCCCACCTGTCCAGTGCAGACACCAGATTCTGCTGCTCTTTCACAGCCACAGGCACCCTCCATTCATCCAAACCAGCATGTCCACCAAGAGGAGCACAGTTTCATTTAGACCATAAAAACATGTTGTTTCTACTAAATCAGACGAGTGATGATAGTGGTGTATCCCACAGAAGGTGTGAGGTTTGGTCAAGGTTGACCTCTGGCACAGGTTTTCAGATCTGTTTCCAAATCAGGTGCTGTGGATAATGTCGCTCCTGGGTGCAGAAATCCTGAAGTGGGATAGTATAATGAAGGGCAAAACTATATCTTTTAAAAAATTAGTACAAATTAAGTTTACTGAAATTAGCCAAAATAGCTTTAATGAATAATTCTAACTAGAACCAATTAAAAAGTTAATAATTAACTAAAAAATTAAATGTAAAATAAACTTCCAAGATGTAAATGATTAATCATTTGTCTAAATATATTTTTAACTATATTTAAAATAAGAAACTGAACAAATTAAGTAATAAATCTAAAAAAATAAAACCAATAACTGATTTTCCCCATCTAAAGAATTCATTTAAAGTAATAAAAAAAACCTAGAAATTCCTCAAAAACAATATATATTATCAAAAACCAAAAACCATAAAAGTCAAAATGAAGAAAAGAAGTTTTACTTAATCACATGCGGCCCCCCTACCCTAAAATAAGACCACCGACTCAATTTAGAGAACAAACCACACATGCTTAACGACTTTTCAACTAATTACCATACGAAGCGAGAAATAAAAGGTGTCATTGTTATCCATATACATTTGTGTTTTAAATATTTGAAACTTTTATAAATAAATAAACTTTGTATTGTTTCCCAAGCAGGCACTCTAACCAGAATTGGGCAGTGGCCCGGCCAGTCTAAATAAATGTACCCTTTCTAACTTTATTAGAGAGTCTTTTTCGATCTCGAGTTAGATATCAATATCAGATCTATACCCATATTTTGATAAATTGATACTCACTGGCTTGGATGTACCTGGGAAACTCATCCAGCTCCTGGCTGGTTTAGAGCACCCTTTTCACCTGAAACATAACAGTGTGGGTACACTCTGAGTTCCCACTGTGAGTGGGGAACCTACCCTGTCTCCCACTGGGAATTTGCTGTCTGTCTGTAAGTTCAGGTCCTTGGTTCTTGCTTGGCAAGATGTAGTTTCAAGCAGAGCATTTGTTGTCTTCAGTGGATGGGGGAGAACCCTGTCAAGCTGTGGTTTTGTACATGCCCTTGAGCTTGCAGGGAGAGTTTCAGCTGATGTGGTGCTGTGTGGAAGCACAATTTAGTTTTGTGGGCAGCTATATTTTTAAACTGTTTTGTGGGCAGATGCATTTTAAGCTACCACTACATTGAAAAGTTTGCTGAGAAAAAAAGTGCCTGCTCCACAAACAACTGGGTGTGAGGCAGGCAGCCCAGAACCATCTTTGCCAGTAAGAAAACACAGTGTGGTGTAGGTGGGTTTGCCTAATGCTTCTTCTGGAACAAATCTAGGCATATTGCTCCATTAGACTCTTTTGGCCATGAAGAAGAGCAATGCCAGGGTTAGAGAAGCCCAGAGATTTTGCTGGAGAGGAATCTTATCAGTAACTGGAAGTCTGGGGTGGGTATTTTTAGCAATGCTTATCTAGAAATGCTTTCTTAATTGTTTATTCACCACTTTAACAGTAATATGAAAGGGTAAAATGGTTAGTGGGGGCTGCAGTCCCCTTGACTCACACAGTGTTGTTTGTTATGAATCTGAGTTTAATTCCGTTTTGAATTTTCCCTGAGGAATGATGCATAATTACTAACACTTTGCTCAGCTTGTCTCAGTTGGTAATGTTAGTAAAAATGATAAAATAAGAGCATAACAAAAAATAAAATAAAATAATTCAGCTACAACCTCCACGCCCCCCCCCCCCAAAGTATTTCATTTTGAAATAGGCCATATGAGTTAAAACAAGGGAGACTTTAAATTTACTAGAATGATATTTGGGGGTGAGCAAGACAAGAATTGCCTGAACCTGTTTGCATGGGATATGCAACAGTGCGTAGTACATGAGTTAATGGTCCTTCAATCTCAAATTAGAGGCCTCTACAGTACTTTTTGGAGTAGTGTCTCAATCTTATTTAGGTTAATCTAAGCATGGGGATGGAATTAGTGGAAATACACAATATTATTTTTTTCCAGAGCTCAAAATATCCTGTATTGTCTCTCATCTCTTTCTATCCAGCATGAGTTCTCTCAGCCTTAGCAGTCTAAAGTTGTTGGAAACGGAATCCAAAAAGATGAGAGATTTCCATTAAAGAGAGATTGGAAGTAATGCTCATGTCTCCACATCCTCTCCTGAAATCACCAGCTGACAAAGGCTGATGGCCATAAGTCAATTATCTGTTTATTTGAGATGTCAGGACATAATCTGTCAATAGTCCTCTTGGCCTGTTGGTCAATTGGTCTTGGCCTTAATTGGTCAATTAAGACCAATTGAAATAACCAGCTTTTGAGATTTAAATGAAAAACGTGGAATCAAGAGAAAAAAGCATTTCTTGAACTAGTTTCCATCTCTGCACCTTTTAGGTTTACAGAGGAGGCCAAGAAGGAACGACATCCCTTTGCATACCTGCCCTTTGGGGCAGGACCCCGTGGCTGCATTGGCATGAAAATGGGTTTGTTGGAGACAAAAATGACTCTGCTGAGGATTTTGCAGAAGTTTAAATTCAAGACCTCCCCAGAGACTGAGGTTTGTACATGCAGAGGCTTAAAGATCACACTTGTTAACTTGAGGGAGTTGACAGAGTGTCTTAGGACAAGTGATTTGCCTTTGTGACTTCTCTTCTTTTGAGAAAACTTGTAGACACACTTCCATAATAAGGAGGGACAAGAGGCCTGGGCTGCACGTTTTAAGCAAAATGTGATTTCAGATATATAATCTTTTCCAACAAAAGAACTCTTACACAGCCCTGCCTTAGTGGGGAGCAGCATGGCAAGACTAGAGGCAAAATGTCATGATTCATAGAGGGTGAGAACGTGTGTACACATCTCACGGGATCTCAGCACTTTAGTGCAGGCCTACTGCTATGGATTTTGCACTCAGCTCTAGAGTTTACAGAGTTAATTTCTGTTCACATCTACAGCATTCCTGGGTAACTACTGCCTCAGCCTCTGGCTGTAAATTCTATTTAATGTTACACCACCACAGCTGACTGTAAAACAAGTACTTTACAGCTTCCACAGTAATCCTGGTATGAACTGGTCCTCCAGCAAAAATGTCTGTCTGTGTGTGGGGGTGTCATACACACATAAACAAACACAACTGAACATAAAATGCTCTTTTTTCTTTCAGATTCCTTTGCAGCTCAAATCAAAAGCCACACTTGGACCAAAAAATGGAGTCTACATCATGCTGGAATCTCGCTAGATGGAAATGTACATCCTGAAGCCTTCAGGATGAGACCCTTTGTTAGTCACTCACTGGGTATAATTGTTTTTCAAAACTCCAAGGACAGGTTGGAGCCTAAGTCCCACTGATGGTCAGTAGGTGCTTCCTCACTGCCCTCCTGTGGGACAGCCTCCAGTCACTTTTTAAAATGGACTCCACGGTCTCTTTTGGAGATTTTGAAATTGCTGTGAATAGTTATTTGTAAAGAAGCATCCTACTTTCACTTGCTTTTATACATCACACTTCTTTTCACTTAATCTTTGAGAATGCTTTCCACATGCTCAATTTCCACAATTTACAATAGATTTTAATTTCAATTCATTGTATGACATATCCTTCTCATGCACTTTTGAGTCCCTTCTCTAGAGAAAGCCTCAGAGGCACCACAGTTACAGCAGAAGACCTAGGACCCAGTGCATTGGATTTTATCATGAACTCCACTAACAATCAAAGCTGAGGCTCCTGCACAACGCTTAATCCCTCCCTGTGTCTATAAAGAAGAAGTTGCACCTCCTTCATGCTTTGAAATGATTTTAAATACACTTAGATTAACAATTTGCACTTGGCACATTCCATCGACATGACAGAAGAAGAATGAAGAGTTCCCTGGCTTACCTGTAAAGTTCCAGTAGCTAAGACCAAAAAATGAGGTGACAGCCATTTTGCTGGCTGCTGAACTGCTGTTGGAAAGGTGGAGGAAAAGAAGATAGGAATTTAAAGCAGGCAGGAGGACTGGGGGAAATTTAAGGGTAATCAGAAGGTGTTGGTACAACATCTGCTTCATGGGGAGGCCTTTCCTTTCCAAGCATTGCAGTTGGCACCATCCCTGTCTAGAGCTCCTTGAATCAAG
The DNA here is from genome assembly GCA_013397915.1 of Daphoenositta chrysoptera. Classification (NCBI taxonomy): domain Eukaryota; kingdom Metazoa; phylum Chordata; class Aves; order Passeriformes; genus Daphoenositta; species Daphoenositta chrysoptera. Next base: position 92,404 of record VZRO01003281.1, on the reverse strand, counting down.
GAAGTTAAGAGCATGCATGCCCTAGAGCCAGTGGCAAGGGAGTGGGATCCAGGATCATCAGACCCAGCAGCTCTCTTGACTCCTTATGTGACACCAGAGCAGGTCATGTCCCACATGCCTCACCCCCCTCAAGAAGGAACTTGTCTGGTTGCCAGCTGCAGCAGCCCCATGGATCCGTTCAGGCTGTGTGACTGTGCCCATGCATCTTCCCAAAAAAACAGCCTTCCACTCCTCACGTTCCCTCTGTCCTACTCCTCTGCAAAGCCTTCACCCACCACACAGCCAGTGTTGACAAGAAGCTGGGAGGGGACACAGCTGGGACAGCTGACCCCCACTGAACACAGGGACATTCCATGTGGCTCCATGCTCAGCATGGAGGAAGAAGAAGGAAGGGGGATGACATTCGAAGTGATGGCATTTGACTTCCCAAGTCACTGTTAATGCCTGCTTGGAGCTCTGCTTTCCTGGGGTGGTGAAACACCTGCCTGCACATGGGAAATGGTGAATGAATTCCTTGTTTTGTTTGTGGCTTTTGCTTTACCTATTAAACTGTCTTTATCTCAATCCATGAGTTTTCTCATTCTTACAATTCTCTCCCTCATCCCACTGGCGTGGAGTGAATGAGCAGCTCTGAGGGGCTGAGCTGCTGGCTGGGGTTTAACCACAACAACAGAACCATGAGAAGAGATTGGGGCAGTCTCAAGATCCTTTTTAAAAATTGATTTATTCTTGTATTTTTTTTCTTTTAAAATTTTTGTATATAACAAAAATTCTTGCAGCACTATAAAAATAAGGAAGCGCCTTTGGTTCTTCGCAAGTCTTGACCTTCTGCCTGCTTGGCATAGTCTGCTTGAGGCTTCCTTAGGTACAGCATCTCTCTTGGTGCTGTGCACAGAGAAGTGCTGCAGCAGCAGGAGGAAGAGACTGACTGCTCAGCTTCACTGCAGGGATGGAGCCATCTGCTCACTGATGCCTGGCTAGGTCTGAGTTTCTCTCCAGCAAGCATCTTTTGCTGCCTTCTTCCCACATGCTGCCTGAACACTGATTAAATTACTGGATCTTGTTCCTCAAAGGTTGTCTCTTTCTCTTTCATGTGATTTTTTTTTTTTTTTAAGAGATATGTATAGGTAGTAGTGGTGAAGTACTGACTGGGACAGTCTTGTAATTGTTCCTTTTTCCATGGAGCATCTCTGGCATGCTAAACAGAAGTGCGCTGCTTCAGACATGTTGATTATATGAATTGCTGATGGAATTATAGTTATTTATTTGAAAAGCAACATGCTGTATTAACCTTAGTTTCTACTCATTATCCATAACTTTTCCCCTTCTAAAAATAGTGTGCTGGAGGCTGATTTACTGTGCAGCTTTTACACACAGTTGGCAAAAAGCTGGATGGGCCTTACCTAAAAACTTCCCACCTACCTGAATTGAGCAGGAAGTTTATTCCAACTTAAATCATCTGTCAAAGGCTTGTTTGTATTCCTTACATGAATTAAGAGGTTGGCATGTGGTTCATTTTTGACAAAATACTCCAAGCCTAAATCAAGCTTGTCCCTTTCTTGCACTTGATTTTGTATAAACTCTTCTTGCCAGTCCCAGCCTCTACAGCTTGGGTGCTGGGGCTGGAGCACTTAGCAGTGAGGACCTAGGCAGAAGTCATGGAGTACCTCAGCCTTCTTCATGTTCTGGGTAAGCAGATCTCCTGTTTCCTTCTGGAGAGGGCCCACGTTTTCCTTAGTCTTCCTTTTATCAGTTTTTTGTTGCCCTTGACATGCCAGGCCAGATTTATTTCCACCAGGGCTTGCTTTAGCTTTCCTAAACTGATCCCTGACTGCTTAGACAATTTCTCTGTATTCCTCCCAGGCTACCTGTCCTTGCTTCCACCCTCTTTAGACTTTTTCGTATTTGAGTTTGTTCAGGAGCTCCTCATTCATCCATGAAGGTCTTTTGGTATTTCTGCCTGACTTCCTCTTTATTGGGATGCACAACTCCTGATCTTGGAGAAGGTGATATTTGAATATTAATGAGCTTTCTCAGGCCCCTCATCCCTCCCTTTAATCCTGACCTGTAAGGTCTCAGTCACCTCATCCATGCCCAGGTGGAGCTCCATGCACAACACCTGGTCATTGACAGAGGGTGACATCCCCTTCTCATCTTCTCCAAGTCCTTCCTCAAAAGCCTGTATCCTTCCATCCCAGCCCTCCAGTCACAGGAGCCACCCCACCATGTCTGTGTGATGCCAGTGAGATCACAGAGCTGCAGGAGTGCACATCTCTAACCCCATTTTTTATTCTGCATGTGCTTGCACAGAGGCATTCAGGTTGGGTTGGAGTGGCTGGAATTCCTTTGTGCTGCTCTTCAGGTGCTCTCCTGCCGATCTGTGATCCCTCTCCAGGCTCTGTGCATCTCTTGCTGGCACTGGCATCAAACTAGTATGACTGGGATGCACTGAGATTCCTCTCCACCAGCATCGTTTCAAATATTGATGCCACTGGGAAAAAACAGTCCTGCAGTGGCTGCAGCTGTGCATCACATTTTACAGGCTTGGGAAATGAACCAAGGGTCTTTCCCAGCTGCATCCACGTTGAACATGGACAGTATGTGTGCCAGTAAACTCACTTGAGTCTGGGCTAAAGTCTTTCAACTGTTCTGCAGGCTTCTGGTTAGGAAGCATTATGTGTTTTCACCTGTCAGTTTGTAGCACTACCGAATAGAGAAATTACTTTTGCATCTGTAGTCAGATTTCTGGAAGTGCATCAACCCTTGTTCTACATGCAGGCTGAGACAGACAGCGAGAGAAGACAGGAAAAAGGCTGCCAGCTTTCCAGGAACACAGGAAGAGCCCCGAGCCATTTGCTCCTTCTCGGTATCAGCTGGTGCTCTTGCCAGCAGCCCCTGCAGCCCCTGCAGCAGGACAGGCAGTGGCGCTGGACCTCACCCGGTGTGTGAGCTCAGCACCGCACCCGAGGGAGCTCTGGGAGGGACCAGCGAGCCTCTGCCAGCACACGGCTCCACAAAAACAGGGCACGAGACTGCCAGCCTGTCCAAAACAGAAACTGGCAGTATCACCGGAATCACAGTGTGTTTGTGCACCTATATAACATCATCCTGGGCAGAGTTGGTTTTAGAATTAATAAAAAAAAAAACCCTCAAAAAAGCCCCCAAATCCCCTGAAAAAGCTACCAAATCCCCAAAACAAAAACAAAACAGTAACAACAAAAAACCCCACCCCCCCAGCACTGTTTATAGCTGCAACAGCAAAACATAGCTTTATATCTTTAAGTAATGGTAACTATTTAGCATTTCTGGTACAACATGCTTCAGTCAACAGCAGTTGGGTCTAGGGAGGAACAAGGAAGCTGGTTTAAAATAATTCCTCTCCTCAGAAACAGCAAGTGTGTTGTCTTGCATTGCTGAGCTGTGAGTTTGTTTAAAATTGGGCACGTCTGTGTTACAAAAGGGTTTTAGTCATTCTCTGACAGATGATATGAAGCAAAGGCTGCTTGGTAAAGGAAAGCTTCTATTAAATATGTCTTCTGGTCTTTGTAATGATGACAGAAAGCTGTCAGTATAAAATGGTATTTTTCATGAGGCTGCTGATAGAAAAAAGAGGCGTTACAGTTTTGTACTTTATAAATAGTATTCCTAGAAAAACAGAATTGGGTGCCAGAAATTATTATGCTTCTTGCACTGCAACTTTGAACAATATATTCTTACCTGGCATTAAACTGCAGAACTTCCTCTCTGTGTGACATACTTCAGGAAATGACCACCTTCTCCTTTCCCTTTAACATCCTGGACATAGCTTCACCTGACACCAGACTCCTCCATGTGTTTACAGTAGAAAGCATGGTGAAAGAACTTAAAGCTGATTATAAACTGTTTCAGTGCTTGGCTCATACTAGCCCCACTCACTTTCTTCTGACCTTGAACAATCTCATCCATCTCCAAGATGTTTTTCTCCCTGCACTGCTGGGGGCTGGGGCCACTTTCATGAGGGAGGGTTCCCTAAATTGCTAGGATTTCTGCAATAGAGACAAATTTGTGATGGGCCTGAAGCAAGAAGCAAGAAGTGCAAGGGAGCTATGGAGGCTGTGAAGCCTGTCCCTTGGTGAAACAGGGACGCACCAGTAACGCTGCCCATGAACAGCCATCCCACCTGGATTTTCTGCTGGATGTACATCTGGATTTTCTGCTGGATGTACTCCAAGGTAAGCAGCATTTCTGCAACTCCCCCTTGCCCTTTGGCCCTCAGGCAGGTCTGAGCAATGGTTCCTAGAAGCAAAGCTCCTTCTCCAAGCCCAGCAGCACTGAGCACACCACTGCAGCTGGTACGTGCCACCCACCCAGGTTCCTCTCACCCACCAGCTCCTACTTTGCCAGGCTGCAGGTATCCACACCAGACACTGCCACTCCTTTGTTGCCAACACTTAGGATTTTGACACCCACATCTTCTAAAATCTAGTCAGAACATCATGACAAAGCTGGCTCCAGGTAACCCTCACCCAAGGGTGCAGTGAGCTGCCTCTGGCTGGCTGCCAGCCCCCTTCCCAGCCCAGCAGGGGTGGGATCAGGGTTCCCAAACCCCCGTGCTCCACACCCCACTGCTGGCACAGCAAAGCTGTTGGGCTTCTGCTGGCTGCCTTGCCAGGACAGACCTGTCACTGAAAAAAGAAACAACCTTCACAGCTTATCTTTCTCCTCACATGGCGTGGGAGTGAGTGACAGATTATTGCACTCTTCCTGCTCAGCTGCTTGTCTTAAGTAGCCAAAGCAATCCTCCTCACTCAGAAAAGAGGTCCACTATTACTTTTTGTCAGAAGTTTGGATTTAATACATCTCTCTAATCTGTTCATTCCCAAATGCAATCCAAACAGCTGTAGCTTCCAAAAACTCACAAGTGTATTGAAACATTGTATTTTCAATACTGAAAGAGAGAAAACCAACAGGAGTTTAGTGGTTTGAATACCTGTTTATTAACTATTACACAAGAAAGTTACCCCTGCAGTTTCAAGAGTGGAAAACATGGCAACGTTTTTCTGTGATAACAGAGAAATAACAGATGACAAACTACTACAACCAGGCATTTTATTCACTGTTTTACTTACACTCATACACACGCACAAGCATACACACATCCTCTCCAAGAATCAAGTTAAACGTTTAAAAAATACAATAAAAAACGTCAATAAAAATATCTCAACTTTTTGCACGAAAAAGGATGTTTCAATTTTCTGGCAGAAGATTAATATAATTTTAGCTATCCTAGTTCTTAACTGAAATTCTGGTTATGTTCAGAGGAAGAAAGGCATACTACCAGTATTCTCATTTGCCCTTAACATGTAGATGATTATGGTTTTTGTTTTGGCAGAAAAACCTTATTCTGCACAGGTAGGAAGGCTTTCTTACATCAATGTTACCCTCCTCAATGAATGTACTATTTGCTGACAAGCTCATTTCCTGACATGAGATTTATCATTTATGTTCTATTACAAATCCTTCAGAAGAAATAATACAGTCAACTTGCCTTTCCCCATCCCGTGTTTTACTGGGATTAAACACAAATAGGAGTATTTTCTTTTAGGTATCGTGCTGCTAGATTTGCAGTTCACATAAAAAGGGCACAGCTTTACTCCAGCTAATCATGGCAAGCTCCTGGCTCACAGTGCTGAAGTAATAAAGTTACCCAGTGTACACCTGTCAATCATCATCCAGATGAATTAAAAAGAAGTATACAGAATGCAGCTAGAGATGAGCTTTTTTAGGTCATATAGAAAGTATTTTTTAAGGCTTTTGTAATACACTATACCTATCTTAATAGCTAATTTAGTACAATAAACCTACGATAAAGTATCTGTCTATGCACCAGCAACTTTATTCTTAAAAAAATATTTGCCAGCTCAAGTTTTTTGATTGCCCAAATGTAAGCTGACTGCTCAACATTATCTTCTACTGATGGGCATAATTAAACATTCAACCTAATCTTCAGATTTTAAAGGTTTCAGCTCTGTGGCTGAAGATCACTCCCTAGGTAAGCACATTTTTCCTGAAAAAAAAGCCCAGAGATAGCTTGCTTACCCAGGAAACCTGTGGATCTCCTGCACCCAAAGAGGCATCACCTGATGAAAGACAGTCACTCACCATCCTTCCCAACAGCTCTAAGGGAACCGTGAAGTTCATCCACAGAACCAAGGTACTGATAATCAAGCAGGACAAGCAGTGCATTTCACTCCCAAGTATGATATTAAGTAACAGTGTGAGTTGCCTCCTCTGCTTCCTCCACAGCACCTGCCAGCACTCTTTCATTTGTAGGCACAGTGAAAGTCATTAAAAACTTGTTCTCACAGACATAAAATACAGTATTTATTTGACAGAGTAAATGAACTGAGTGACACAGCACCAGGCAACCCCTGTTATGCTTGTATCTTTGGTACTTGTTTTAAATTAGACAATTAACAAGTGAAAGTTAAGTCTCTGTTCTTTTCAACAAGCAAGTTTAATTTTTGAGGTTTTGTTGGTGCAGATTAAGTAGGGACAAAAAAGAAGAGTGCTACTAAGAATTTCTGCAATGAGTTGAGCACAGAGATTGTACAATCACATTTGCAAACACCTGAATGTCTACTGTTACAGGAGACAGATTACTAAAAAACCGTGGTCTATCCATTTTTGAGTTAAAAGATAAACAGGCAGAGGGACAGAGCCTCTAACCAATGAGCATATGTAAAGATCTATCCTGAAACAATAACTAAAAATTGTTTAAACTTGGCAGTCATGGCCAAACCTCATGCTACAACCATTAGCAAATTCTTCTAATAAATTTATGAAGGGCTCTCATAATGCAGGGAAATGTGAAAGCTGCTAAAAATAGGATGCAGACAAAGGATTTTAGGAATTCTGAAACATCCTGTCCTTTTATGCCTTGTTTTCTATTGCACAGAAAGGATAGAGAAAAAATGTTTCTGAACACTCACCTATCTGATCGTACAGCTTCTTAAAAATCAGTTTTTCTCTTAAGCCAAAACTAAAAAAACGTTTAAACCAGTTAAACATAAGGATGACAGGTTTGGCTGCTATAGAAGTCTTGCCGATGACTGGTATTCTATGAGATACTCTGGATAAATCTGCTGCTTCTCAAAGATGACAAAGATAGAAGGGTTTGAAGAGTTATTCACACAGCTGTCATAGAAGTTTTGGCTGTCCTTCATGGGAGGCCGAACATAATCAGAACTACCAACAGTGAACTCTCCCACCAGCACTCGTGCCAGAAACATGGTCTTGGTGTGTGAGTCTGCCCCACAGTAGTTGTCAGAGTAAGATGCATCCCTTGCAAAATAGCTTCCTGCAGAAGAGACACCAAGACAGAGTTGATAAGACATCAATACTGCAGGAACAAAATGATACTGTGTGAAAATGAATTAATAAACAAATCCATTCTGCAGTTCATGAACAGCCTTTCCAAAGCCTTCACTTGTCCTGTATGTCCCTCTTAATGAAAATGAGCACTATGTGTTACCTGCACTTTTTGTTTTCACAGCACACATATTAAAAAGCCATCCCAACAACGTTTTAAATGTTACCATAATCCTCTAAAGGACTTCCTCCTGATCCTAGATGTCCACCTTACCCAATATCACCAAGTTTCCTCTCCTGGCAGAGGCTACTAATATTCATCAGCACAGCTATGGGTTCCATCCCCATATGGGCCGTTCACTTAAGAGTTGGACTTGATGATCCTTGTGGGTCCCTTCCAACTTGGAATTTGCTGTGATTCTCTAACATTTCTGAGAGTTACAAAGTATTCAAGCAGAAAGGTGGGTAGTCAGCCTGTCTCAGCTATTCCAGTTGGTGTGCTGGTAATTTCCTGTGCACAGGATAATGTAAAAAGATATAATTTGCTAACAAGGCAAAAAACCTGTAACCAGAACAGCATTTAGATTCCTGGGAAGAAAAAAAAAAAAAAAAAAATTAAAAAAAAGCCAGGCCGCCTTCCTATAGGAATTGGGAGAAACTGGAACAGCAGTAAGCCTGGAGCCTAGCAGAAAGCATCCCTACAACTGACCTCTCCTAAGTCTGTCTTTTCCTACAAGGACTTAGGAGAGCAGAGGCCAAGGCCTTTCAGTGTGCCTTAGCTCCAAAAGACCCTTGTGAAACTCAGCTCTGTTCCCCACATCATGACAGAAAGAAACACAGGACTGGGCAAGTACCACTTTATAACCTTTACACCTCTGCAGTGAGTACTGAGAATTTTTAGCAAGTCTAGGATTACTGAAAGAGCTGAAAAACAACCTTTGCCATAGACTGTCCCATGAAGGCCACAGATTCTCCAGTCAAAGTTTTGCTGACAGATGGCATCAATGTCTTTTCTACTGGTCCCGTGAAATAGAAATCGCTCATCTGCAGCCCTTCCACCATTGGTCTTCTGCATTAGGTCCTTCTGCCTGCAACGAGAAGCAGAATCTTTGCAGTTCCACAGTGGCTGTCCCCACAGGTTCCAGCCATACTGGCACTCAGAAACAAATTTACAGAGTATATTCTGAAAATCCTTACAGTAAAGCCTAACTTGGACATACAGACCTTGCTGTCTAGGTGCACATAAACAAGCTTTCATTACACACAATTGTTTTAATACTACAAAGGTTTTCTTTCATTTACTGCCTTTGAACAGAGGTGGAGGAATCTCAGCATTATTTTTTTTTTCCCTGAACACAGGAGTTCATTTTCAGGCTTTCCCTCCATGACTTTTGCATTTAATTTTGAAGGCTGTTTCAGTTTTGACCAAGCTGCAAAACATTGTGCTAGATGTGCCTCATTACCAGCTTTCACTGGAAGGAAGCTGTCATGGACACAGGCCTGGCAGAAGTCAGGAGCAAGTATTCCTCCCACATAGCTCTGAATCTGACTTCTCTAAGCTCTGTGTCTTGACTGAGATTTGGGTTTGTTGGTACCTCTTTACCTGAATGTTGATACTAGGCAGGTATTTCAGTGGGAGAGTGGAAGCAGAGGCATTTCAGGAATGGGTGTGTCTATCTTTAGCATGCAGCACACAGCTAACTGCAGCAACAACAAACATCATGCATACATACCAGAGCAGTGCTTTACACATACCATTGATACAGTTCCCAGAGGGATGGGTTCTGAACTCTACAAATCCTTTTAATAGCTGCTCTGGGCATTGTGCGTTGAAAGTCCACCTTGACTTTCTTGTATTCTTCAGAAGAACAGTTAAGCTCGATCAGCTGCAAGGAAAAGTTTGAAAAGCTACTCTCATCTTTTACTTAATCATAACAAAGCCACTCTACCTAGTGCCCTACTCAGACTTTAAAGTTTTTCTGTGAAGCTGAGGTATGAGCAGTGAAAATAATCTAGGAAAAAATACAGATTGAAGATCCCTGCTCTGTTAAAGTGAGCTCTAACCTAGGGAATGTTAACTCCTAGTGTTTATGACACCCAGGTTGCTCTCTCACAATAAAGGATCTGCATGCTTTTGTGCAGCGACTCAACGCCTCATAATATTTGTGTCAAGATATATTTGCATGCATCAAACGACATCTAAATACACAGCAGAAATGAGCACATAAATAAAAAAGGAACTGAGAATTTATGTTGCAGGAAACCAAAGAGGAGCTTTTTAGTTTACACTCCCTACAGCCAGTGAACACCAACTGCACTGCCTGTTGTGTTTCTAAACAAACTGAAGAGGTTTTATTCGAACAATTTTAGGGAATAGCATGGTCACACTACTAAAAATCAGTTCCTTACATGACAGTCCTGAAAGGAAGCAAAGTTTACTTGCATGTTTTCATAGGAACATAAAAAATGTCAGCCTTAGTCTTCCCTCTTTCTTAGAAGAGAACTTCTTGAGGATTTGCATTTTGCAAGTTAGTGATTTTTGAGCGTCAGATAACACCTTTTCTGTAGGTAGTTACTAGAGTTGACAGAGGAGCTGGTGGAAGCAGACAGGAAGTCAGAGAAGGTAAACCATGCAGACATTAACTGGGTGTATTACAAAGGTAAACAAGTTTACTCCACTGGAGTGAATGAAATAAAAATAAACCTAAGATCCCACCCTGAACAAGCTGCCCTGAGAGGTTGTGGAGTCTCTCTGGAGATATTAAAAACCCACCTGGACACAATCCTGTGTGACCTCCTCTAGGTGAACCTGCTTTAGCAGGGGTGTTGGTCTCTATGATCTCCAGAGGTTCCCCTTCCAAGCCCAACAATTCTGTGTGATTCTGTGAATTCTCCTGGTTTCAGCAGCTCTCCATAGACATACAACAGTCTACAGCTAAGGGAATGCTATCCTGACGTTCAGAGGCATCATTTACCTCTGATGCTTCAGCATGTGTTGGGACTTCAAACTTTTGGGCACCAGTAGCAAGCAATCTTGTTAACACAGCAAATTTGCCAAGGCAAGGGATTAATAGTAGCCCTGAAAGTCCATGTTGCCACAGTTTTAGTGCCACCATTTATTTAAGTCTGGGTCTAGTTTCACCTCCAGGTCTGCCCAGTATGATATCAGGCTCAAATTTACCAATACCTCTGTATTATGCTACATTAGAAACAGTCATTTACAAAGCCAGAAGAAACACTGAACTTGTGATGGAACAAACTTTACATGACAAAACTGACAGAAAAAAAAAAACCAAAAAGCTCCAAACCTTAAATCCCAGTTCAGGCAGGGCAGATTTGTCCCAGTGAGCTGGAATGCCCTTAAACCCTTCTGTATGTTTAATGCCCCTATAGATTATAAGACATTACAAACAGACAATTAAAATAAAACTAAACATGGCATTTTATGTACATATTATACTTAACATTTTTGTCAAGCTTAGGGAGAATATAGGCAACTGAACATATGCAAAAATATTTCAAAACTGTCATTTCTGTTCAGCACATGAAAATATTTGTTCCAAGTCATCGTGTCAAGACTTATGTCAGGAAGCAAGATGCCAAATTAGAAAAAAAGGAAGATATACTCTGAACTAAACATACAAGGATTTCTCTTGCAGAGGTGAATGTATATATAAAAGCTCTGCTACACCCGAGTAGGTAAATACAAATGCATCCAGTATCACATCAGTATGACTGAAACAGGATATACACAGCCCTCCCCTCTACCTCCATCCCAGTTTTAATTAGTGTGTTTAGCTGCTCTTGTCAGTGTTTAAGCAAGGACTGTGTGCTGCAAGGGAATGTGCATAAATTGGCTATTACATGCAATTGTATCTCCTTGCAAGCTCACACCTTTTGCTCTACCTGTAATAACCACTGCTTTCCTTTCAGATTGTCTGGCTGCTCTCAAAAGAATTTTTCTAAACTTGCACTTAGCTTTGAAAATTACTTAATGTACTAGCTCTCAGAAAGAGCTAGTACACATAAATATTATTGATTCCATCTGTATTCACTGCTCAAATCAGCAGCTACATGTTGAGTTATTTCCTACATTTACACACTTCCTGTGGCCAAGCCCAAATTTTCTTCACTGCAGAGGTTCTTGAGTTGATTGAAAACTGCTGGCCAGGCTGCAACAGTGCCCTGCCTTAGACATGGTTGTAGGAAAGGTATGTCCCTTTGCACGTCTTTCACAATTGCCTTAACAGCTATTTCTTCATCCTACTTGTACCCATGGAAGATTCTGCATTCATAAAACATTAAACCCATCAGAATGAGAAGCTGTAGTTTACCTGGCTCTTGTGTTTTCCACCTCTGCCTGAGAGACAAATTTAGGTCTTCTGCAAATCTTTCTCTCTGTTCTGTAGTGAAGGTTTTTCTGCATCATGGCTGGGAAAAACAAACAAACAAAATCCCAAGAACAATCAAAGATGTTTCTGAAAGCCTTCACACTGCAGCCACATTTGTCACTGAGTTGCTTTGTCAAAAACATTGACAAAAAGGCTCTCTCCTCCTCATTTTGCAACTAAGATACTTTTTTCCTACGTTTAGTCGTAGATTTCAAACCCTGTAAACAGAACCCAACATCTATCACAGACCAATAATTTTTATTGACCACCAACAGAAACAAGTCACAGCAACCTGAATTTTAGAGGCATTCCTTCTGGATCTTGGAACCTCTGCAGCTACTGTGACATCAGACTAACAATTAAGAGTCAGTACCAGCCAGGACAATGAGGCTTTATCTTCAGAGATACACAGGAAAAAAAGCAAACAAAAAAACCTCTTGGCACCACCAAGCCTAGAAATTAAGTTTTGGAAGACATCTACACTGCATATATTTGTCCAAGTTATTAAAAAAGCCCAAACCCTAGAAAAGGGATTGATTTACTATGCAAGTTTCACTTCTAAGCCGGACAAGTTTTCCCAGCATTGCTTTTGATGGAATCACAAACAGCAGATAACATGCCCTTTCTGGTTTTTTGGTTTGGGTTTTTTTTTCTTTGGCTTCTTTTCATGCAGAATGAGATAGTAATGGAGAGCTGGATCAAAGACAATGACACCAAACTGACAGTCTAGGCAGGCTGATTCCCACCACGGTTCTCCATAATCTTTGAAAAGGATACCACGAAAGGCAACAGCTAAGGGAGCACAGTGCCATCACAAGTGGCTTACATTTCCTGAACTCTTGGGAAACACTTCTTCCTACTTTGACATAGTCAAGGTATTTTCTCAGCCTTTCCAAACAGGATGAAAAGGAAATATCTGCAAAAATCTTGCAGTGCTAAGGATTTTCTGGACCCTACACCTTGTCCAAGTATTTGTTTTCCTGCAAACCAGTGATTAAAGCAGACCAGAAGCTGGCTTGTCAAGTCTTCTAGAAGCTCCTCACCATTTGTGCTGGTGCCAGCATCAGTGTCATACTTGGACTTTCTGGCAGACATTCTGAAACCTAGCTCAAGAACTTCTCAAAAATAAAAGCTTTGAAGGAATAGAATGCCACTCTGCTTATGTGAACAGCTCTTATCCTGAGAACTTTGATAGAAGCTCTGTCTCTGTAACCATTGCAATTCAAAGTCCAAATTTCTCTCTTCTATCTCCTGTAAAAAGTAGTTCAAAACCACAAGAGAACTGGGAGGGAGGGACAAAACAAAAAAACAACACAAATGCAACCTACATTCAAAATTTAGTTCATATTCATGTCTTCCAGCTTTGAAGGTCAGCTTTGGAGAACTTTTGGCCACATAAGCTTTCTCCAGGTCATCACTGGAGATAGTAGCAGCTGCATGAAGATCATCCTGTCAGGCCAAAAACAGAGAAAAAAAGTTTCTCCTCGTCTATTATAGACAAGCAAATTTAAAAACCAACAACTCTCGTATGTATGGTGGGTGCAGGATATATCAGCATGTGAGAAATCCTTGATTTAGAGCGAGCACCACTTAGCAACAACTAAAATCTCACTGTTTTATTCATGTTATTCTCATACTAAATGCAAACACAGCACTGTGCCAGCTACGAGGGAGTAAATTAGCCCCATCCCAGCTGAAAGCAGGACAGACCACACATTCACCAACTAGACCAACAAAGATGCAGAGTACTACTGGAACTTCAGAGGAGGAGGCTTTACTCAGAAGCAATGGAAAGAATGTATTAATGTGTTCCTACCCAACACAACTCACTGAACAGTTATCTGTTGGTAATATTTGTGATCAGTCCCCTACCTGAACCACTCAAAATCACAGGGAAAAGACCCCATTAGGCCTTTAATGGCCATCTGTACAGTATGAGTGAGACAAAGAGGGTGACAAAAGATGGGGAGGATATAAACACACTGCATTTTCAGTAGTTCTGTGCTTCTCACACAGAGTTAGGAGTCTCCCCATTTCTCCACACTTACTTGTTTTCCATACTCCTGCCAGATGCCATATTCATCTTTCCAGTACCAGATCCATTCTGTTGTAAGAATGAAGTGAGGGGGTTTGGTCACAGAGGAGGCTGTAGAAAGACGTCTGACTTTTGCAAACCCACAGCACATAGTGGGAAAACTGACACAGAACGAGCCACTTTCAGTAACAGCATAATCAAATCTATAAAAAAAAGGAAGAAGAAAAATCAGAACTGTTTGTGAAGCTTTACTCATAGGTTCAGAAGCCCACTACAAATTAGCAAATTAAGTCAGTCTCACCCAAAAGCAGAACATAAAAGGTGCACTTTTCACAGCAATGTGTGCTTTGCACTTTTCACAACTCTGTATGCTAGCTCTGTTTTGTGTTTGTACTTATTTTGCATTGCAGTATTATCTCTCACATTGGTTCTATGAGCAATAACCATAACCCACTCCTAAATTAGTGAGTTACATATGATGAACAGAAACAGTGGAAAACAGGCACTGCCTTCTTCTTGCTGACCAGCTATATTCTAAAGAGAACATTGTCATAACTTAAGAAGGGCTTAAAAGAGGCTGTAACATAAGAGGCATTTTTATAAGAGTTTATACCTGACGTTTTTTGGGTCACAATATGCTTTTTCTATTTCTTCCATATTCTTGAAGTCCTTCCAGGTTTTACCATCAAAGACCTGCCATCTATATGGCAAGTGAAAATGGGTTCTGATACACTTTTCTGTAAAAGTTTATAAAAAAAGAAGCAGGAGATGCATTATTTTGACAGGCTATGAAAGAACTCCAACATTTCAGGGCTGTACACCTAGCAGGTGAAATCAACAAAAGGATAGTTAGGAAAAGTGTTCACCTGTGGAACCATTATAAGTAGTAGCTCAGGATTTTTCAGCATAAGTAACCAACACTTAATTTTTGGGCTTAGGTAGGTCAGTTTCTGTACGTACTAGACTCTCTTTGCACATTAAAATTGCACAGATCACTCTCAGTTCCAGAGACAAAAAAATGAATTGAAATGACAGGCTCATACAAGGCTATTATTTAATAAATAGAAAAAAAAAAGTATTTATGCTTAACCACTATGTCACAAAATGGTATTACTGAGGAAAAATTCAAAGCACAGCAGTGCTTGTTTTTAAGATAGGAGAAGGACTGTCATGGTTTAATCTCAGATGGCAATTAACTACAACACAGCCACTTCCATTTCCCCCAGTGAGATGGGGAGAACAGGAAAAAGGTAAAATCTGTGGGTTGAAATCAGAACAGTTTAGTAACTGAAATAAAGTACAATATAATAGAAGTACAATATAATAGAAATATAATAAAGTACAATATTACTTGTAAGAAGNGGTTGAAATCAGAACAGTTTAGTAGCTGAAATAAAGTACAATATAATAAAGTACAATATAAAGTGTAAGAAGAAGTGTGTATACATATATATACTATCATATATCTATAAGGAAGTTAACAAAAAGCGAGAGAGGAAAAGTTAGTTCTTGACTTTAGGTAAGCACTACTTAGCAACAACTAAAACATCAGTGTGTTATCAATGTTTTTCTCATGCTAAATCCAAAACACAGCACTGTAACAGCCACTAGGAAGCAAATTCACTCTGTCCCACCATGCCTAGGTCCCACGCTTCCCAATACAACCCAGTTAACCACCATCACCTTTCCTCTCTTCTGACACATACACAGATATCATTCCATTAGTCTCAAAGTCCTTTGCCCTTCAGCAAACCTCTAAGAGGTCCAGGCCCCATGAAGAAGAGCAATGGTGGCAGTGAGCCAGGTATCACAAGTGTTACTCAGAGTTCAAAGAGCCAGTGTGCAGTGACTCCTCAACAGGAGTGAAGGCGACATCACCAGTGCACACACGAATAAACCCGAGGTCGAGTTCCACAGCAGAACAAAAGGAAACTTAACCACAGGGAAAGCCAAGGAAAAACTGCACCACACAGTTCATATGAGAAGGTGTGCAGTACTTCAGGGAGCTACCACAGGTCAAGAACATCCAGAAGGAAAAGGATGGCACAAAATCAATAAGAAAGCTGGCAGAGCAGCCGTTTTCCTGGAACACCTTGGAACATTCTGAAAGGGAGACAGCTAAGACAGATTGAACAGAAGAGTACTAAAAGAAACAACTGAGAATGTCGAATTCAGAGTTTCTTTCGTATCTTTCCTGTTTGGAAATGTGACTCCTATCGTTCAGCAACCCCTTAGGTAAACACAGGTGGAGTAGCCACCCTCCAGAGCATGGGCAGATTCCAGAGCAAAAAAAAACTGTCTCCTTTGTTTGGTGTGCCAGGTCAAACACTTTCCTACAGCACTCAAGACAGAGGTGAGATTTAACTAAACACAAGTATAAATTCTGAAGTTTCTCCTTTCTGTGAAAGATGTCTACCACTTCCTTTTTATGAGAGAAGAAAAACAGGCTGGACTTGACACAGTCTGTACTGATACTTGAGAAAACCTACCTTTAAAGCCACAACTTCTGTACAGATGATATAAACATATCTGTTCTGGTTCATCATCGTTTGTAGCTGAGGAATCCCGTCTAGAGGTGGGTTTTTTGTCTAGAGGAGGAATTATAAGACTTATTAATACACTTTGTATCAACAAGCCCTCTTAAAAGTGCTCTTATCCCCAGGGAAGATGCCTAAAGGCAATGTTTGTAACTACCTAACTGCAGTCAGCTCCAGAAAGACACTGAAGCCTTGGATAACTTTGTATACCTAAAGTCCCATCCCTGTATCCATCCTTTCTGAACTTGACTTCCCTGTAACTGCTGAAGTCCTCAGATACAGTTTTTAGCTATCACCACAAAACGAGAATAGAACCCAATGCCTTTACACTTCCAGATGGACTCAAGTTAACTGTGCATTCCACACAGCTGATCACACTGGCAGCTATAAAATATAAAGTTTCAAAATTTGATACTTCTATAATTAAAGCACATCAAGGAAGCAAAATAGGGAAGAAGGAACTGCAGGCAGAATAGTGGAGATGAACATACACACTTGGATTCTCCATTCTGTTATCCTTTTTTTTTCCCTGCTAAACTATACTTAAGTTACAATTCTAAAGAACTTCAAAAGAAAAGTGCAAACAAAATATTACACGTCTAAGAAATAACTAGGATAGTGCCATTTGTGAATTCTTTTGCTAGACAATCGCTACATTAAAGAAAAACAATTAAATAGTTTATAAAAAGACAAGTAACCACCACTCCTGTTCTTAAACAGGTCTCTACCTTTACGTATTTTACCAAAAAAGCCTCAAAATTATAGAGCTCCCTATTTCCAGTTCCTGTTATGCTTTTTAAACCCCAAATTTAAGAATTTTATGAATACCAGCACTCTATTTCTCAGGAACCTCTCTTGACTTCACTTGTCAAGAGTGATCTTTGCCAAGACAAAGATCTCTGTCAATGAGATAGGTACAAGGTCCCTCCTAAAAGACAAATCAAGATGTGAATACATTTTTCTTAATGACACCTGTGAAAATATTAAATTCACTACAGTGACTCTTCTGATGTATCCAAAAGATGGTATTATTTACCTTTGCATGGTGAAGAGTTGGCTTCTTCTATGTCATTCATGTACCTGTTGCCATTTCTTATGTCAAACATGTTTCTATAAATGGAAGGTAGTTTCTCAATGATGTCTGAGCTCATTCCCTGTCTCTCCAGTTTCTCAAAACATTCTGGATTTAATAAGTCATGGGACCGTTTGCAGCTGCTGCCAAATCTGCACTGGCCACGCAAAACGTACTGGCAAACATGCAGTTTGGTGCAGGATGTTTTAAAGGTACAAGATCCATGAAGTCCATCGCCCTTGTTATAATGCAAGCAGACCTTGGGCAGGAGAAGAAAAGAGGAATTTAAAGATTAAAGTACAATGTGCTCATTTAGACTGTGTGAACCCATGATGTTTAGTTTTTTACTAAAGTACTTTTCCTAAGTGCATACATTTGCTTTTTAAAGATACATTTCTTCTTTCTTCTTGTTTTCCAAATTATTACTTGATAGCTTTTCCTTTGCCCTGCTAATGTTTAGAAAGATTTTTCAACAGACAACATTCTTACAGACATTCTCGAGCAGATGGGATTTAGTGCTAAGTCACATCTCTTTAATTTTCTAGTTTTGGAATACTGAATTTTTATGACCCAATTTTGCTGGTAAGAGGTACTGAATCTGGCTGGGATGGAGTTAACTTTCTTCACAGCAGACCATACCACGGTATGTTTTGGGTTTGTGACCAAAACAGTGTTGGTAACACATCCCTTTGTTCTGTTTGGGTCAGCCGTCCTGGCCATGCTCCCTCCTGGCTCCTTGTGCAGCTCCTCACCGGCAGAGCACGGGAAGCTGGAAAGTCCCTGACTGAAAGTAAGCTCTGCTTGGCAACAGCCAAAACATCAGTGAGTTGCCAATGTTATTTTCATATTAACCCCAAAACACAGCACTGTACATGGTACCAGTGAGAAAATTAACTCTATCTCAGCTGAAACCAGACCAGATAAACACCACACAGCTTCTCATTTACTCCCTTCAGAGAATGTGGGAGAGAATCAGAAAAAAAGGTAAAACTCGTGGGGTTAAGATAAACACAATTTAATAGGGAATAAAAGGAAGAGGAAGTAATAATGATGATAAAAGAATAGACAAAACAAGTGATGCACAATGCAATTGCTCCCCACTCACTGACCAAAGCCCAGCCAGTCCCCATCAGTGTGCCACCACCCCTGGGCCACCTCCCCCAGTTTTAGTGTTCAGAATGATATCAGATGGTATGGAATATCCTTCTGTCCAGTGTGGGTCAGCTGTCTTGGCTGCATCCCCTCCCAGCCTCTTGTGCACTCCCAGTCTACAGGCTGGCAGGGCAGAATGAAAAGCTGAAAAGTCCTTGACTTAGAGCAAGCACTGCTCAGCAAAACTAAAACATGAGCGTGTTATCAACACTGTTCTCATCCTGACTCCAAAACACAGCATTGTATCAGCTGCTAGAAGGAAAATTAACTCTATTCCAGCCAAAACCAGGAAATAGTCCAAACTGGCCAAAGGGATATTCCATGCCATATAATGTCATTCTCCAAAACCGAAAAAAAAAATATTGGGGAAGGGGATAGAGGGAAGGTGGAAGAAGGGGGAGATGGGTCCTTCTTACTAAGTAGCACTTGCTCAGAGACTTGTTGGGCATCAGTCTGCTTCGAGGTGGTCAAGCAGAAGTGTTCCTTTGCAAAACTTTTCTCCCTCCTTTCCTCCACTTGCTACACTGTCTTTATCTCCATTCACAGGTTTTGTCACTTTTGTTCTTCTTGTTAATGTTCACCTCTTCTGCTTGTGACAAGGGAGTGAGGAGTGGGTGAGCGACTGCTGCCCGCTAGGGTGAACCCACCAAAGGGCGGGAACAGAGGATGCAGATTTACCTTTAGATTTCCATTAAGCTAACTAAATTGACACCCAACATCTCCATCTCTGTCAAGGCTCTTCCAATTTGTGATGCTCACTGGAACAAGGCTAGGAAGCTCACACAGTAATACTTACCTCTGGTAAGAGGGAAGGGTCATTTTGAAGCAGAAGCTGGCAAAGTTCATCATGGCTTAAATTCTCAAGTCCATATTGCTTTAGAACATGGAAATTGTGGTCTGAGTGGAAGTCGTGAATAAATCTGCATCCCTTCCTAGAACTCAAGAAACCCAACAGCAAAAAGAGTGTAACAGACTGGCACTATTTTACTACCCCATGGGCATTACACTGAAAAGCTGAAAAAGCACACCAAACTAGCTAGTTTCAGAAAAATCCACAGTGCTCCTCTATAAAGCCATTATGTGATTTGCCAAACAGATTACGTAATTACTCTGAGGATAATTGCCACGCTACTTCTGATTCACAGTCATTATAGCCTTAGTGCAGTCTGACAATACGGGCATTTTTGACCTGCAGCTCGAAACCACAAAACCACCAAAGCTCCAGAGCATCGCTGCCTCTGAGCCGATGAGTACATCCCCCAGGGTCCCGCAGCACAGGGACGTGCGGGGACACTCAGCTTTAGCACAGGGACCTGCGGGGACACTCAGCTTTAGCACATTGCCCAGGGTCCCGCAGCACAGGGACCTGCGGGGACACTCAGCTTTAGCACATTGCCCAGGGTCCCGCAGCACAGGGACCTGCGGGGACACTCAGCTTTCCCCTGGCACAGCCCCGTCCAGAAGGGAAGCGCCAGGGTGATGACCTGGGGAAGAAGTGGTGCGACCCAAAGCTGTGAAACCACCGCCTGTGCCTGCCTCCTTTGCAACAACACACACTCAAATAAAAGGAGGCGGGCAAGGGGCATTTCCGACGCGGAAAGGGCTGCAAGGCCTTCACGGAGAGCTCCTTCCCGCCAAGGAGCGCCCCGTGCCCACGGCCGAGCCCCGCGGCCCCCGGCGGTGGCGGCCGCCCCCGCCCCTCACCTGGCCAGCTGGTTGCGGCAGAAGCCCTTGAGGTGGTACTTGCAGAGGTGCAGCCGCCCGCACCGGCCCGGGCAGCCCGCGCCGTTCTCCGGGCACAGCCGCACGGCGCTGGTGGCCACCACCACGGCCACCTCGGCCGCCGCC